>JAVLVB010001001.1:2710783-2748750 GCA_032876305.1 Orestias chungarensis
ATTTGCTCCTAAAGAGATCTTTATGTATTGCATTGTAAGTTCAGAATGTACCTGTATTATCACTTAAACAGGCACAAGCAATGGATCGTTTCAGAAATTAGTAGATCACCAAATCACAAGTCTATAAAAATGCAAAGATACGCAAGCTCATCTTAACAATTTGCACGCTGGGTATTTCCAAGGGAAATAAATTGAGTGAGGTTATTTTAAAACACCATACAACTTTGTTACTTGATCTCACTCCTCCATGAACTCACAAAACCCCAAACAAGCATATGTAAAAAACAACTTCCTCCAAGTTTATGTCAGCATTTACAGTTAGACCACCGTCTCATCATACTTCTGCTTGATCTCGATTTTACAAACATGTTTCTTTTTAATGTTTTGGAGTAGCCTAACCACAATCATGACTCACATTTCATATTGAACCTGTTGATGGGGCTTGGAGCAATGGCAAGAAGGGCCTCTAACTTAAAAGACTTACAAAAAATGAATGGCTAAAAATACCATCAGAAACATGTCATCCAGTACGAGAAGTGTGTGAAACCTGTAATGGCTCTCGCTTAATTATAGAGAAGGGAAGAAAGATTTTTTTACATGGCTTTTCAAACGTAATAAAACAATTAAAAATATATTATATGTATATATAATATATTTTATATAACTTTCCGAGTTATTAAGAAGAATCAGAGAGATGCCCTGCTGATCAATCCAGGCAAGTGGCACTGGTTGCTACAGGAAGTTGTAAATATACGCTTTCAAAACTGAATTCAAGAGTTCAGAAGGCTTGACCTTTGTAAGTAAATTAGTCACAGCCTCTTTTTTTTCTGTTTTTTTAAATGCATGAAAGGCTACCTTTAGTTTGTTGTGAGAAGATCTTAATAATATAGCTTTTAGGATACATTTGTAGAAAAAAGAATTGTCCCGCATGTCAAGCACTTCTGTAGCTGGATGTGTCTTTCTATTACAGCTATTTGATTTTATTTCTTACGGTTATTGTGGGGTTTGTAAAACGTCCAAAAATATTGTTATTTATTTGAAGAGTGCCCTAAATTTGCAAAAAAGTTAAAAAGGGGTGTAACATTGGTATTTATTCCCACACTACTTTGGTTTTGTTGAGTTAGAAGTCAGGTTTACTCTTTATGTCATCATTTCCTGCTATAAGCATAGTAAGAGTTTATTTTTGTTTGTCAGTTAAGCTTACACGAATAAAATAGGAAAGTTACCCAATAAGCTGAAAAGAAAGAGTAAAAAAATGAGATCAACTCTCTTTTTTTCCCTCCACAATAAGTGCCTCCTCATCAATGTCGCTTAAAAGCAGGGATGTTCTGTGGTCTTCTGTTAAAGTGTTGGTTGTGGTTAGGGCAGTTGACACTGTCAACGTGTAGGATGGTTCAAAGGCAGTTACAGTTTCAAAATGTTCTGTAGCACTGTGACTGTGGTTTGAAGTCATTTTAAACAGATGCCAGAACAAGTGCTAGGCTGATCAATTCAATTCGTTTCAGTTAATCTAGATAGCGAAAATTTAAATGCTTCAAAAGAAAAACAATTTCAGTCCAATCACACGTACTATAGATCTAGTTATCAAGCAATGCTTCATATTTAGCTTAGTACTAAAATCAGGTTAAAAAGTTTCCAATCTTAGGAAACACGGCTGATTGCATTGAGTCATTGACTTAAGGCATTCACTCCTCCTAGGCCAGCATGCAGTGACAATAGACGATAGCTTGCGTTGTGTTGTTGACTTTACAGAAATCCCTTATACTAAGCATGCATGCAGCGACAGTGGAGTGGGAAAACTCCCCTTTAACAGTAAGAAGAGGACGAGGAAACTAATGTTGATGTATTTTGTCAGTTGCACTAATGTATACATTTATTAGCAGGAGAAGGGGAACGTTCAGTTGCTGGCATCACCATATCAGCTAATGCCCCCCTCCAAGAAAGTTTCACAGCTAACAGAACGCCAGACCAGGTGTAGATTCTATTGAGAGTAAGACACTCATAGAAAACAGAGAGTTATCAGTTGAAATAACTGCAACAAATACAAATTGGAAAATAGAGTAGCAGATTGAGGAAATGTTGTCAGATTGTTTGCCGGCAGCCAAAGCCTAAAGCAGCATAAAATAGCTTGGGATAATCCAAACCTTTGGGATAAGACTTGAAAGAGGCAGAGCCAAGAAAATGCATCTTTTTTGACAAAAATATTACAGAACTTGAATAAACATTATTAGAGAAAATGTTTGCATAACATGTGTAACTGTAGACCTTGGCCTTTATTTTACAAATGTCAAATGTCCCACAAGGGTAATGTGGACACAAAAGCAGTCCTCTCAGGCTTGAAACAGACATAAAAAGACCCAACCCCTATAGGATTGTCGCATTGTGTAAATTTTGCTGCCTGGCAACTCTCCAAACTTTATTGTAAACATTGTATGGTGCTCTTCAGCCTTAGCATAATGCCATTGTTTACATGATCCCTGTAGCTGGAAATGCATTTACCTGACATCCTGACACTAAAGTTTACTTGGAAACAGTCTGACTTCCTTAGTATTCTCAAAGAGAAAGCTTCATTCTAATAAGACACAGTTGTAAGTTGTTTTTGAAAACAAAATTGATACCACAAAATTTTTTAACATACTTAATTTTTTAGCATTCTTATAGATACCTATAATGCATTAATAACCAACACCATTAGGTTTACAAAGGCAGACATATTTGGATCAATATTTGGCAAGAAACCAATAAGTTTTATCTTGTTTTCACAAAAATTATTACATAAGAAACCAATAGTAATTATACATTTAATTATTAATGTTATAATAATAGTTTTTCACATGACTACATAACATCTACCGGTACATAAAGTATTTATTTTTGAAAAGTTTATTGTAGCTATGAGCTTAATAACCTTATTAAACTTGTTATATTAACCAAAAGTTTGTAAGACATGTTTGATTAGAAACATAAAAAATTTAACATTTTGCTGGACTGAAACTAAAAGGACTCACAGTAAGTTTCCATTTACAGCTTCTAAACTATGAGTCTTTTTCTTTTCTTTTTTTGCTTTACATCTTCTAAAATAGATCTTTAAGGCCTGAAACGGCCATTTTAAAACAAGCTTTAATCTGTAAAGTTGGATGCCAAGCTTTATTTGTTGAGAATCATATGGATAGAATTTTTTTGCTTTTGTTGTTGTGTAACCAAAACGTATGCTCTTAAAAACTAAAGGACTTTCTAAAATCCGTAATTCTAATGCAAGGTCTTTTTAGTTCAGGCCTAGAAGCATTTAAATTTATTCCTTTAAAAAAGCTGTAGATAAATACTAAGAAATCCATCCATCCATCCATCCAATATCTAACACGGTTATCCTTGTGGGGTTGCAGAGGTCTGCTGACGCCTATCTCCAGCTTACAATGGGCAAGAGGTAGGGGTACACCCTGGACAGGTCGCCAGTCATTTGCAGGGCTACAAAATAAAAAACATGCTTCATAAATGTAGCAAATACAAACTGGAATCATTATTCCTTGGGTGCGACAAAATTTGAAGGGGTGCACTAATAAATATGCAGAGCTTTGCGCAAGTATTTATTCTCCTTGACCCTTTCCATTTTTTACATTCTAACCAAAAACGAATACATTCGTTAAGAACATAATAGATCAAAAATGTGGTGTAAAATAAATACCAGCACAAAATGAAATCAGCTTAATTCTCCTTACATCTTCGAATCAGTATGGGATACAGTGTGTGATTATAAAGAAGATTATGCAATTTTTAAGTAAACTAAATATACTAAATATAAGCATAAGTGCTTAGAATTTTCCATTGAAAGGTGTGCTAATGTACAGGCACACATAAAGTATATGATAAGCAGAAATATTATTAGTAAACATTACTATTATCAGTTCAACAGTAGCTTAGATTTCAAGTCTAACCATTAGAGAAGACATTGTACATTTTCATACTGCTGGGGAAAAAGAAAAAATCTCTGAACTGCTGATTCTGCCCTGAATATTTTGAAATAATAAGCCCCCTGCCCCAGACATCTCTCCCCTTAAAAGGCTTCAAAAGCACCCTGAGACTGCGGCCAAGACTATTGTCTGCAGCTTTGGCTTGGATGAATCTCTCTAGTGCAGTTTCACCACATCAGAGAAAAACTAAACAAAACATTCTATCTCTTATAGGATAGATATTTTAAAAATAGAAATGATGCATGCCTTTTTTTTCACACATTCATATTATCTTGTATCTTACAGGCATGATGCTATTAAATTACTTTATATACCTCTTGCAAGCCAGTTTTGCTTTCATTCCGCCTCACCTCCCTCCGGGCTTCTGAAATCTGATCTGTGTGTTTCTCCCTGCATTCTTCCTCTCTCCCTCTCCCATGTGCATGCCAGAGCCCTCAGCTCTGCCCTCTGTCAGATTTCAAGTTTCTGCAGACCTACAGCAAATTGTTTATTTTGCTAGACATGGAGGAAACACGGATGGGTTCCTCATTGGCTTCGAGATTTAGTGCTGAGCTGGGCTTCAGCAAGATATATATTTGGAATAGAATCCTCTCACAGGAGGCTTATCACCTCAAATACTTCGAGTGATATATATATATATATATATATATATATATATATATATATATATATATATATATATACAGAGAGAGAGAGAGAGAGAGAGAGAGAGAGAGAGAGAGAGAGAGTTAGTGTAAGACTTAGGGTTAGGCATGTACTGGTAAGATTTAGGTTTAGAATGGGGTTAGTGTCAGGGTTAGGCAATGGAAAGTCCCCACAAGGTTAGAGAAACAATATATGTGTGTTTGTATGATCAAAATGTGATTAAATTAAATAAAGCAGTTAGACAAAGTGAATAAAAATCCACAAATGGTGTGTGAGGAATAGAGCTTTATTGCTTTGCATCCAACTTTTAAGCCTCTTGGCTGTTTTTTTCTAACCTAATAAAACCCATATTTTTTCAAACAGAGTTTTAAACAAAGATAGACTTAGTAACCTTTGAAAAAAAACATAAGCTTTCAAAATGTTGAATTTTATATCCACACACTTCAAGCTGTTGAGTTCAGATTTGATGTGTTAAACACAAATCGGTGCATAAATGTTAGGGGGGATAAAATATTTAAAATTCATAAAAGTATACAATTTGTTTATTAAATATAAAGCAAACAAAGGTTGTAAATCATAATGATAATAAAAATATTCTTATTATTAGCAGAAGAGACTATAGCACAACTGCAAACCTGGCAAAATATAAAAAGACAACACAGGAATTTTGGTCGGGAGAGGATTAATGATGAAAGCAGAAAAATTACAATTTCTTTCAGGTACAGGGATTCACAGCTCAGGTTAAAAAAATCTGTTGTGAAAGCATCCTCTAGCTGTGCAATCCACAAATCTGTTCTATTTTAAAAGAAAGGCTCAGGAAGGGGAAGTAGTTATACCGTCACAGTTTTTACATGTTCATTATGATCTACCATCTTCCTTCAGGCTTCTTTGTTGTTTTATGTTGATCAATTCCATAAAGTATTTTAACTAATAAAAAAATGCAATGGCCTGTAATAACGTAACTTGACACTCGACCAATACTCTTTTTCATAAATCGTGAAGCACTCGTAAAGATTGTAACACAGACAGGGAGTATATTTTTTTCCCCCTTACCTTTTGCTAAATATTGGATGCTGTGCAGCCAGATGAGTAACATAATTTCCTCATCATCATATATGGACAAAGGGAGGATTGTGAACAAAGCAGAGATGAGAGAAAATATGGTAATTGAGGTGGATTATTGTATGGTCATCAAAATGACTCATTTGCTCGGCTTAGTTTTCAGCTGTAACTTCACAGCTTATCAGTACGCCACAGTGACATTATCCTTTACCAGAACCACAGGGCTGGGGTTATGTCAGATTGTCACAAGTTCAAAGCAACCTTGGGAATAATTTATATGAAAGCCTGGAGATTTCCTGTAGTTCCATTGGAGAAGGGAGGCTTTGGAATCGTTTGTGGCTCCCTGGGCCTGTAAGTAATTCTCAGCCGTAACAGAGGTTGAGGTTGGAATGTCAGGCGGGGTCGTTCCAGAGATGGAAACCGGGAAAATTATTGCAGTTCGCTGAAGCCCCACTGGGAACAGGTTGCATGAAGGTCTGAACTACTTCAGAACCATGACAGAGACAAAAACAATCCTTATTCACTTTGTTCGCTTTGCTGCTCATAGACCTAAATTGAGCAAAACAATTTTGTCGTGAGGTGGAGAAATAACATGTCTTCGTTCTGTGCAAATAAAAACTTGATTTCTGTTAGATCAAATAGAAAGTGATTTTGTTTTCATATCAAAGAAAATATCTTTTTGTTCATAAAGTTCCCATAGGAGTATAGATAATTCAAAATATTGTATGCCAAATAAATAAAAAAGGATTTATAAAATGCTCACATAGTCAAATGCAATAAAAAGAAAATAAAAACATGTCTTACACAGGGCATCACCTATTCAGTCATCCCTACTCTTTACTTCTCCACCAAAACTCACTCTCAGCTGCCATCTACTGGTTTTACTTCAGGTCTCCTGATTGTTTCTTGACTTTCGGTTTGACAGGTCAAGGCCAGGAGGTTGGCATTTCCACACGAAGTGAAGCAGAACAGAGCAACACATCTTTTAAAACATGTGCACTCAATTAAAACAGCAATGGAATTACAATGGATTTCAGACATGCCTTTAGATGGAGGACATCTAACATTAATGTTGATGCCAGCAGAGAGCTTTACCAATAAAATGCATGTTTATGCAAACAATATTGTGTTCTTAGAAATGTGCGAACTCTTTTGGACATTTAGCATAATTTCCTATTAAAAAAGTGAGTTCTTTGTGCCACATAAGTATCTAAGTTAAAAGTAAGTTTGTATTTAACTAAAGACAAAACTTAGGCTTGATGTGACCGCTGGAGATATGGTACTTATTTAGTTATCAAGTTACACAACCCTGAGTTTTACAGACCCAGTCTAAAATACAATGTTTTGGGCCCCTTTTCCGCCTAGTGTCTCAAAACCACACTCAGATTTGCATTGGACAGATTAACAAAAGCACAATTTTTATAATTACAAAGAAAATTAGTTTTAATTTGGAATCAATATATTAATAAATTAATTTTTTAATGTCAACTTCATCTTCTTGCAAAATATAATTTAATGTTTCTCTACCTCCCAGACTACATTAACCTTGACCAAACTATAGTCCTCAAATGCCTCTATGCTACTATACAATTAAAATAACAACAAAATAAGGAAGGTGTTGTTTATCCCTCTATTAAAAGTATTCATAAATATTAAGATTTCACCAATATCATTAAACAACACTATATTTAACAGGGGTTTTATGAGATAGAGCAACAAAACACAATAAATGATTGTAAACAATCAGCAAAATGTTACTTTCAACTATTAGTTTGCACTCCACGTAACTGGGTGTTATGGAATAGTGGAACTAAATTTTGTTTTTATAGTTTAGCTTGTAACAAGTGATGGGAAGTTGGACCTAAATCCTACCGAGAACGTGAAAACTATGAAAAGTGATGTTCAGAGATGCTCTTTTCAACTTGTCTGAGGTTGAGCTACTACCAGCAGAGCTAAGCATTTCTAAATGTAGAGACACAACCCTACAAAAGAATATTTGCAGCTTTTATTTGCAGCAAAATGTGGTTCTACTAAACATGAAGTTAGGGGGCTGTGTTGTGCTGATCTATCACAGACAAATCTCCACACAATGCACCAGCGTTGTTGCGGTTGCAACTTGACGAAATGTAAAAAAAGAAAACACACACAAGGGGAATTAAATACTTTTGCTGGATGCTAAAAGTGCATGACTTGTTTCCATGGCTGCATGAATTAAAGTCCAGTTTGGTGTTAGTAGTTCAAGCAACTGTCCAATTTTAAAAATTGGTTCAAAGAGTGCAAACTTGTGCAACTTGCATACTTAAGAGATCCAACATAATACTACATAATAGATGTATTACAAGCAAATGTATTGAAGTTGGAATTCTGTAAGGAAATTATGCTGAAAAGAATGTAAAAAAGAAAAGTTAACAAAGCACAAATCGACATTGGGGACAATTTTTCACATGAACAACAGTCGGTTTGCAGACGCGTAGGTTGGAAGAACCCTCAGCCAGTTATCCGCTCTGTGATTGGCCCGGACAAAGTCAAGGCGGAAGTCTGCAGAGCACGGGGGATTCCCCGAGGGAAGTTCCCAACTCAAACTGGGGCCATGTTAAAACACACGGCGCCATATCCTCTCTGGCGCTTCGCAGCTTTGCGTCTGAAGATTAGGGCGACGATGTTGCGGCGGTGTCAAAACAGCAAATACGACTTTAGAAATAAGGGACGAGAATGAAGGTAAGGAGGACCGTCGCTCTCTCTGGCTCTGTCAGCGGCGGAGGAATCCGCCGAGCTGTTGTTCGGTCGCCTCGCAGAAAACACCGGCTGAAAGCAGACCCAGTTCAAAGAATACGGAACTATGCAAAGTACTGTTTAAAATGTCACTTTGTAACCGGTCGGTGATGTTCCCCTGAAGGCTTTAGCGTAAGTTTCGTTCTTTATTTCTCACTCTGTGTGCAGAAGCTGCTCCTTCTGGATCTATTTTTTTTCTCTTTCATATGTCTATGTATGCAAAGCCACTGATAGGTCGTTTTAACTGCGCGGACGGATCAATAAATGATACTGATCACACTTTATTTATGGTTGTGGAGCTGCAAGTTTCGGAGCGAGATTATTCTTAAACCTGCTTGGTTTTAAAAGTTTAAAAGAATGAAGAAACTGTTTTATTACACACATAGTGGCATCAATTATTTAGCATTACTTTTTTGTGAGGGATCTATTACCTAGTATCTTTAACATCCAACCTAACATTTTAACTCCTGCACACATACATAACTGATTACACAATCTTTCATTTTTGCAACATTTAAGCTTATTTTAGTCTATTAACCGATTTGGCTAAATCTTAAAGGTTGATTCCCCCATTTTTTGTTGTACTTCAAGGTATAAAAATATAAATAAACATAAAGCATAGTCTGCAGTTTGTTTTTGTTTTTTTTGTTTTTACAAATGTTTGTAAGCAGTTCAAAAACTTTCCCAATTTAGGGCTCATGTCTGCTGTGACAGTGATGACAAGGCATGGAAAGGAACATTGGAGACCAGCTCAACAAAGCTTTTGAAGCTTATCGCCAGGTCTCCATCGAAAAGGACAATGCTCAAAAGGAGTTGCAGAAAATGGTAAGCGGGCGTGAGGTTAACTGTGCTGGTGTCCTTCTCTGCGTCGTGAAAGATTCAAACAATATTCTGACCCTTCTCACCCTTTTTTTTTGTTTATGTAAAGGATAAGATCATGACAAATAACTGTAAGAACTGTCTCTATCTTTAATGGGACATACGTTTTACAATTCAAAGATTTCACAGCGATTTGTCATACCTCCTGCATGTTTTAAGTTTCAATAATATTTAAACATAGCACCATTGTTGATTTGACTGGAAGTGACAATACGGTTTTAAAATTGTGATTTGAGTCTTGTAGAGAGTCTTTGAAGGGAGATACAAATTAGGCCCTCCAATCTCAAACACTTGGAGCACATCACCCAAAACAAAGTCTCCAAACATGCAAAAAGATGATTAATAATTACAAAGTGGGTTTGACTACTGTGATTTTAACGCAAATCCGTTTTCATTGGGAATGGTATGCATAATTTTCAACAATAATATTAAACATAAAATGAAAAAAACAAGTAACATACATTTGAAATACATTTTTTTTTTTTACAATGTATTTGTCTTTTTAGTGATTCCAAATTTGTTTCTAGTCATAAATAAACTTCTTAGTGGAATGAATACTGTTTTAAATTAGTTTTTGCCAGGGAATGAAAGATCTAGGCTGAGCTGGGTTCTTGAAGGAATAGCAAAGACAATTGTCAGTAGTGTGAAATATATGCTGAATATGACAATAGTACTTATTAGTGAACAGGATATTTCTCCAAAATGATATAACAAGAAAACTAATTCTCCAGACTTTGATAAAATATTGTATAGTCTTGTGGGAGTTTGTAACCAACTTGATCTGTTAATTTACTGAAAACTGAACTTTAAAAAAAAATCAAGATTCATCAAATTATTCAATTTTCCCCAACAAAGTTTGTTTATTTAGTAAAGTGATACTGAATAGTATTTTATTATGTTGTAATAACCTGGTATTTTAACTGGAGTGTCTAAAAACCATTGAGAGCAACAGTGTGCTTTGTGTGTCTGCAGATATGTTTTATGATATAGATGAATTGGGGAGCAGCACAAACCCTAAGTGTTGCTCCCTAAAGTAAGTACAGATTATAAAACTCAGTAATTGAACCTCTTCCTAACAATTGAGGGGTGGGGGAGGCTTTGGGTCAAAGGCGCAGAAGGAAAGGTTTACCCAGGGGTTTATTTATGCAAGAACTGCCATCATGTGTGTTTGCGCTCTGGCGGAATAACAGAACCCATGTGTTTACAGAAGGAACATTATGAGAAATATACTCAAGAACTTATAAAGCAGATAGAAGACCAGCAGCGTTTGATTTCTGATCTTGAAACTAAGTTGTCAGCAACAAGGCAACCCTCAGGTTAGTCTCTTGTGATCATCTGCTTATGCTTTAAGTTAAAAGTTTTTCTGAACCATTCACAGACTCTGACAGAATGAACGCTTTATTCTTATTCACCCACTATTTATGTCACGCTGATCATTTTTATGTGACTCTTAGGGGAGATGAAATGTGAGCCTTGCAACCATCTACTCAAAGCAGCCGCCTCTAATAGGAAGATGCAGTACCCGGTATGTTCACAGTAAAAAAAAACAACAACAACTTTCTTGGCTCTTTCTACCTCTTCTGTTTGTAAAATTAAGGATCTGCATCCTGTAGCTCACAGCTTCCTCTCTGTGTGCAGAGGGTAATTATGTACTGCTGAAATTTCCCCTTCTTTTATGCAGAATGATTTTAGAGAAACCAATCATGCCTGCACTAAACTGCAAAAGTATTAGTAGGATATGTAGAGAAGAGTCAGCAAACAACCCTGGCTATTAAGGAAGGTGGTGCACCTTTATAGTTAGGTGCACCACTCCGATGTTTAGCTTTAAATCCTATTTAAATTATGGTAATTAGAAAATGAATATAAACATGTTCTATTAGGATTATTGTGCACGAACAAATATCAGAATTATTACAGTTTTATAAAAGTTTTTTGAAGTGTGTCAAACGATGATTATAGCGTACTGGATTACAAAGATTTGTGATTGTATTAAGTAAATAGTTTTATGCATTTTTTAAATTTTAGGAAAAAAAGAATGAAATTTCAGATTTATGTAAAAAACAAAACAAACTGCTGTTTTTTTTGACTGAGGCTCATTGGTTTTCGGAGGCAACAAAACTGGAGCCCTACTTGCACATAGTTTACAACTAAATTCCTTAAAATTACAGATAAATCAAATAAATATTTAATAAAGAAACATAGAGAAATTATATCCAGCCTTTCTTGTTGCCTTTTATAATTCAGGACAAAGACCTTAATTTTATTTGAGAAAAAAGAGCCTCTGTGGCTTTAGGGCCACAGGTTGCAGATCCTTGGGCTTGAGAACCAGTTGTAGCTCAGTGAGATTACCTGTGTAGAATAAGTGACATCTAAAACCAAGCAGGAAGTTGGATAAAAACATACATTTGCTGTAAAAGTTTGAGTTGGTACAATTTGAAAATTGATTTAGTCTATTAAACAAGCGTAGCTCCCTGTTTTCTGACTGTCTATATGATATTCGACATATTTACCATGCTAACATTGCTGTGTCGAAGTATTTGCTCTAGTGCAGATTTTCTTCTTGTATTTCATTTTTGTCCTATTTATGCTTTCCAGATCTTTTCACTTCTTTTAATATCAGAAAAACACAAAAATTAAAATTAAAATACAAAGCCCTAAAGAAAACCAGATTTAGTAAAGAGAAGAAAATCTATCCAAACCAATTTGGTTCTCTGGGTGGAAAAAGTAATTGCTCCCTAAACTTAATTGTGCCACCCATGGGCAGCGTGGCATTATTGTGAAGAAGATTTGATTATCAGTATGTGTAATTGTTTCGATTCAACTCTCCTTGATGCTTTTGAACAAGCGGCGCTTGTTTAAGGTCGTGCCATCGGTTCTCAGTTTGGCGTATGTCTTAGCTTTACCAAGGCAAATTCTAATTGTCATTAGTCATGACGTTTATTTTGCAAAGCTATCCCATACGAAAAAGTGTCAGTTTGGTCTTGTGAGCTAAAGAAATATTAAAAATAATATCAGATCTTATTTATTTTATTGATTTTTGAAAGTGGGAAACAGCAGTTAATGTCCAGTCTTTTTATAATTGTCGATTCAGGAACATTGATCTTAAATATGGGAAGTGAAGCCAGGATTGGTTTAGTTGTTGTGGCTTTCTGGATAAATCGTCATCACACTCTTGGGGGAACTTTAATAATCTGAACATTCCTGGAAAAGGATGACCACTGTTCCATCTTCTCTCCATTTGTTGATGATGGCTCTCATGGTGGTTCAATGGATTTCTAAAGCCTTAGTGTTGGTACTCCTGAACTACAGTATTTTTCTTACATTTATTTATTTTAGGGCACCATGTGGTGCGTTTTGAATGTCTTTAGCCTAAACAGTGTCAGACTAGCCAAATGATTTTCTGATTTTACAATTCTAAAATCAATCAATTCTGGGTGTGGCTAGTGAAATCAGATCTACATAAATCTGGATTACCCCACTAAACTTGTAATCTGACAAAGTGAGAGCATTCACTTTATTTACTTATGGCCAGAATAGAAAAATCAATTGAAGCCTCTTTTTTTAAATGAAGTTTTATCTACTTCTGTTATCTTTGTCTGATATTAAAAACATTCACCACTTAGTTGTTCTCCTGCTGCGTCTTTCTGTTTTTACTTCACCAGATGGTGCTAGAGGATAATATCTCTGCACAGTGCAGCAGCTCCATCTTTCCTGGGAGTCTTCTTGTGATGCATGAATAAAACGGCACATGGATTAACAGACTGCCCTCTGGATAATTGTTGTTAATGATGACAAAAAAAAATTAAGTGTGTCTTTTTTTACAGGGGAATATGGCCACTGCTGCTGGTGCTCCGAATTTGACAGTCAACAGCAGCTCTGACTAGTACGTGCCTCTCCTTCAATAACTGAGTGAACAAATATTAACTGTATTTTTATATTTTTAATGTTTTTTGTTTTTTTTTGTCTTTTTTTGCGGCCAGCCAGGACATGCTGGTGGCGTTTGAAGCAATTCAGGACAAATTCAGACAGATCCAGACACTGACCACAAAACAGAAACATCATCTGAAAAGGTTCCACGGAAGTTACGAGACCTCTAATGGTATTATTGAGCTAAAACGCTGTTCTCATAATATTATCTTAATTAATTACAATGGATGTGATTATAAATCCGGTTTTATATGTGTTTGTAAATGTAAGTTAAGCTAATGACCATATTAGCTTTTGCTCTCTTTTTTAAATTAGATAAACCCTTAAGGCAGAGTTTTATTATTCACTGCAGATGGTATGAAAACAGAAATGAAATCATCCCAGGGAGAAATTACAGCACTTTACTTTGAAATTATTATTTTTAGTCATACAATTTGTTTTCTTTTACATCATTAGTAAGGATGATAAGGTTTAAGTGTTTTGAAAAACATGAAAAATGAACCATAAACTTCTTTAAAGTTAATTGGGAATTTTTAAAGACAATTTAAATGAGCACAAAGATAATCCAATTCCTATAGCTGACAACAATTTAATCTCTCTTATTTCCTTATTTAATTCCTACAATCTTTCTGTAATATACTTTGTTTACCCCTATCCCCTAATTTTGGTGGATGCAAAATCACACTATATCTTTCTTCATACAAAGACCTCTCATCGAAGGTCAATTCATGTACCCAGCAAACTTTTTTTGTTTCAGACAAATATTAATTTTAAGCAAATGTTATTTACCCCATCCTGTTAAAATGATTAACAAATGTAAAATCCCAGTGAATCTCCTCAAACGTTTGCCTCCTAAAGAAGACAATACATTTTAATGAAATACAGCTAGGTCAAATATATTATCATGGAAAAAAGGATTGCCTTTGACATGTTTATGTCACAATCTTTAACTTTAATATATTTTACTGGGATTACAAAGTAAAGTGGGAGGAGGATATATGTTTTTTATTGTTATCATTTCACACAAAGATGGTTTTGAGACAGATTTAGGTTTTGTTTGGGACTTTCGACTAATCTAATTGCATGATTTTAATTTGATCCACATTTTTCACAGGCCACCACTGTTTGTTCATTTTCTATGTTAAATGCATTCTAACACATCTTGTTATTACTTTATTAAGGCATGAGCATCACATAAATTATTATAATTATAAAGTTATATGATGATTAGCTATGAAGTGAATAAGTTAATTTGTAATAAAATAAATAGATAAAATGTACCTGAGGTCAGATTGGATTGTCACTGAAGACAATTTTGCTAAGAATGACATTTTTTTCTTCTTTTTTCCAGAAGCTCAATTTTATGCAAAAAAGTAAAGAAAGTCCAACCCTTTATTTACACACAATTTTCAGAAAAGAGAAAAAAGATACATATATTTCATGTTAATAGATATTTCAAGCAGTTCAGCATTACTGTCTGTAATATAAATTCCACCAAAAGTATCTTTTTTAACATTAACTTTTTTTTTTTTGTAATTGAGGAATCTAAAATGCTTAGTAATCAATAATTTCTTGTTTTTTGGGGGCAAACATTTTTTTTTTTTTTTTTTTTTTTACAAGAAAATCCAAGATTTTGTTGCACTTAGAAAATTCAGAACATGTAATCTTTCATACATTTTCTATAAGCATTTCAAAGAGGAGTTCAATACAAATACATACAAATATACATATATATATATAGTTCACACAAAGATGGTTTTGAGACGGATTTAGGTTTTGTTTGGGACTTTCGACTATTCTAATTTCATGATTTTACTTTGATCCACATTTTTCCATTGTAGATCATTGCATGTTTATGGTTTTTTACTCTGCTGGAAGGTGAACATAAACCCAAATCTTTTGCATCGTCTGGTGGATTCCGTGTCTTCCCATAAACCTTGTGATCAGTCGTTGCTGGTGTAGTGAAGCATCCTTGCTGCATGATGCTGACACCACCATGCTTCAAACCATGCGGTGCAATTAAAGAAGGTCCCGTTACAATGACGCAATAAATAATATTAAATAAAAAAATACTGCAACATCTTGATTTTCAGCCATCTGACATTTGAACGGCTAATAATTTACATGGGGTGATTTGTTGGATTCTTCAAGGTGGTTGTTTAATAGAGTCAATCCTACAAATCTAAACTTAATAGCAACATAACATGTATTTTTAGTCTGACAAATTTTTTTCAAAGTTTATTCTGGTGTAAACGCTCCTGTTTTTATATTTCAAACTCATAAACATGGTGACACAA
Organism: Orestias chungarensis; assembly: GCA_032876305.1. Classification (NCBI taxonomy): domain Eukaryota; kingdom Metazoa; phylum Chordata; class Actinopteri; order Cyprinodontiformes; family Cyprinodontidae; genus Orestias; species Orestias chungarensis. The sequence goes on from JAVLVB010001001.1 coordinate 2,726,334, forward strand.
AGAAAATTAAGATCAACATCTATTGCTTTCTCATCACCTTCCAGACCAGCGCTTCTCCATGCCGATCCAGTGCACAGACCGTACAGCAGAGGCAGAGAGGCCCTTTCCTTCAGCCCTGAGGTCAAACGTTGATATCCCCAACCTTCCCACGCCCCTGGCGTCCCGTGGAACCAGTCAGGAGGACAGGGACTTGGTAGACTCTCTCACCAAACTCAGTGTCAAATTCCCACCCTCCACGGACAGTGAATATGACTTCCTGAACAGCACTCCGGAGAGGAACATCGCCCTGCCGATGCCTCGAAAGCAGCCCCTCTGCAGCACCACGCCGCCAGAGGAAGAGCCCGTGGAGCTGCCCTTGCCTTTTGTCTGTCCCACGTCCCCCTCCCACTCCACATCCTCCTCGCCCTCCCGGGAGAGCGCGTGGGGACCCGAGCAGGTGAGAAACAGAGAGGAAGGTCTGAGAAAAGTAGTAGCAAATTATCAGTTTCTGATTGGACTCTGCTAATGGAAGAGTAAAACAGTGTGAAGCCCAAAAATATCTCCCTGGCTAAACATATTACCGTGTGATGTGTGCCGATTCCTTCTTTTTTTTCTTCTTCTTCTTCTTTTTTTTTTTACTTGAGCATGAATGCTCTGCTTATAATTGGCATGTTTGTTTGAAATTAAGAGCCAGATGGAAGCGGTTTAGATCAAAAAATGATGTTTTTTTTAATGCTGATGTATGTGAATGCTTAAAAAGTAATTGTGAAATATGTACGGTAGGATGTAAAAGTTATTCCAGATTTTTATGAAACTACTGCTCCTTTCAAAATGCGTGCTTGATCAAAATAGCTGTTTTTTTTAGTTCAGGCAAACAGGGAGATAATTAAACACTTGAGAATATTGCGGGGGATTTTTTTTTTTTTTTTTTTTTTGCTGCTACTGTTTGTTCATGATCTGCTTCCAATAAAGCAGGACGTTATACCTTACACAGCTTGTTTTTACTTTATTAAGGCATAAAAAAACCTTATTTTCTTTATATTCATCCCACTCAGCAGCCTCTCTGGACACCGGATCCGTGTGACCCTGTTGAACTCGGAGCCAACCAGGAACCTCCAGGCAGCTGTCCGATTAAATGCGCGTTCTGCCCCGACGTCGTTCCCCAGAACCTCATGACGAGCCATCTCTACTCTCACTTCTCGCCCAAGAAGGAGGCAAACAATTGACAGCGGACTGGCTGATGAGACTGGCAGGCAAACGTCCGAAACCTACTTCAACAACTTTTTACTGTTTTCATGGTCGTTGCAGGCGTTGCCCTGCTCGCCGTGAACTCCCAAAGCGCTATACAGGATTTGAAAATTACACTGCTATAAGACTTGAATTCCTTTATTTAATACTGAAGAATTTAATGGTACATTTTCTTGTCCATGCTGGTTTTCTAATGTCACACTGAGAATTTACAGTGATGTATATGCTATATTTTAGCAAATAAACTATATAGTTACTCTTGTCCGTTTTTATGGTATGACTTGTTGTCAACAGCAAGATGTGAAATTAAATCATAAAATATAAGATAGGTATACTGAAACTTGCAGAGTTTCATGGTAAGGAACCCCTAACTCTCAGTAACTTGCAATATTTTCCTCCTTTTTTATTTTGGATCCTGCAACAGATATTAGAAATGTTTTAGCTGAGCACAAACAAATCACAAAACCATCCCAAGCAGTTAAGCTTTTACTGGCTGGTTCAATCCATCTCTACCGAATCCTAAGCCAGAATTAATATGATTTTTTTTTATCATTAATGAAAAACTTTGAGATCAGTTTAAAAATATTTCATAAAGCTCAAAGCCAATTTTGCATTTGTACATTTTTTGTTGTGTACTGTTTGGAAATATTTATTCTGCTTCAAGATTTTTTACTGTATGACTTCTCTATTGTTACGTTCAGTCAGAAATACCTCCAGAGCAATGTAAAAGCCTCCAGTTATCACAAATGCCTAATGGCAACTTGCTGTAAAGGTTAACACAATCAGTTATGTTTTGTTGGCAGTAATAATATTTTATACTAGGATGTATGGATACTTTTTAAAATTTTAAATAATCTGAATCCTCATAAGAACATCATTTGCATTTTGTTCTTATCGATTTCTGAATTTAAAATCTATTTGATCGTCTTAAAAATAGAAGAACAAAAAAAATCTAATAGAGATGCAAACTTTTTTTTTTAACAGGCCACCACTGTTTGTTCATTTTCTATGTTAAATGCATTCTAACACATCTTGTTATTACTTTATTAAGGCATGAGCATCCCATAAATTATTATAATTATAAAGTTATATGATGATTAGCTATGAAGTTAATAAGTCCATTTGTAATAAAATAAATACATAAAATGTACCTGAAGTCAGATTGGATTGTCACTGAAGACAATTTTGCTAAGAATGACATTTTTTTCTTCTTTTTTGCAGAAGCTCAATTTTATGCACAAAAGTAAAGAAAGTCCAACCCTTTATTTACACACAATTTTCAGAAAAGAGAAAAAATATACATATATTTCATGTTAACAGATATTTCAAGCAGTTCAGCATTACTGTCTTTAATATAAATTCAACCAAAAGTATCTTTTTTAACATTAACTTTTTTTTTTTTTGTAATTGAGGAATCTAAAATGCTTAGTAATCAATAATTTCTGGTTTTTTGGGGGCAAACATGTTTTTTTGATAGTTTTTTTTTAACAAGAAAATCCAAGATTCAGAAAAAGAAAATTCAGAACATGTAATCTTTCATACATTTTCTATAAGCATTTCAAAGAGGAGTTCAATACACATACATACAAATATATATATATCGTTTTTTTTCTTCTTTTTTTTGGCAAATACATATCCCTAATGATCCTGTCTCCTTAATCTGCGAACAGCCGAGCATTGTGCAGCCTGCATGCTTTTCTCTCTGGGATCATGAACAGCTGCTTGCTCATAATTATGTTGTCATCCGTTGTTATTTGGAAGAAGAAACTCGTACTGACAGCTAGATTATTTTTGTATGCTCGTATGTATTTCCATAAACTGCATTCACTATTTATGAGTACATTACTGTGCACTGTATTGAGCATTGTTGTGGCTATCGTTTCCAGTACAACATAGATCCATTTCTCTTCTTACTTCAGAGCTTGAAGATTTGAAATATATTTAAAAGCTATATGAAAAAAAAAATCAAAGGGGAAGAAAAAAAAATGACTAGGGTTTGGATTGAGATGGAGAAGTAGCAGGCTGATTACAAGGTGTCAAAATTGCCAGGAGCAAAAAGTTGAAAGCAATCAGGGGTGAGAAGAGTGCAGTATTCGTGAGGGGCAACTAATTATCCATCTCATTTGTGGAGGGAAGCATTTGAGGCAGCTCTAGTCCACTGAATGGTGGCAGATTGGTGCGGAGTAGAGGGGAGGTGTTAGAACAATGGAGCCCAGCTCACCATCATTACTGCATGCTAATCAGCAGTGCTTCTGCACCACCAATCCGTGCTGGAGAGAGTTTGGGGAGACAGGGAAGTCGCCGGCTTCAGGGGACTTCATTCTTTTCCAAAGAAGGGGAAGAAAACTGACACGAAGCATCGCCTGTTGGCGCTGTACCACTGCTTATTTGAACATGCCGGTTATCCTGTGCAGGATGATCTTTGCGGCCTCACTATTAGCTTGCGCCTGCGAGATAATTGTGCTATGAGTTTTCAGTTTTAACAAGCGCCAAGAGGAATAATAGTTCACTGAATGACAGAGAGCATCGCTGAAGTTTTCCTAATGAACAAAAATCTATGGAATACGCTTTGAAGTTGTTTGAAATCCACAAGCCTACAGATGTTACTTAAAGGCTCATTATAAATTATAAATTCATCTTTTGATTGATGTATGAGTTTTAACTGTCTTTTTTTACATAACTTCCCAAAAAATTCTTCAAAAAATCAGAAAAGTTATACAAAATATAAAATTGGACTATTATTTGGATTTTTAACATGTACATAAGTGAAACGATACAAACCAACAAAATTTTGTACTTTTTAAGAGAGCCTTGGAATAAATCACAAAACTCTAGTATGATATTCCTATCTAATGCTCATCTTTGCTGCTGAAATGTGGTTGCCTGGGATTTCATAATGAAGAAGAGGTCATAACAATGACTTTTAAACCATAGAAGTGATACTATGAAAAACTGAAGTCATATTTTTTTTAACTGCTACGTGTTTTGTCCCTGTTTGCAAATGGGGGCTGCTTCCAGACTCGTTTGAAGGACCCCACCTCACCTCTCCTACCGCGACGTTTCTCCCATATAAAGTAACAACATGTCACCTCTTTTTCTGTTGTCATCATCTTTTTCTCCTAATGCCTGTTACAGTCCATTAATTTGCTGCCTTAATCAGAGATCACATGTTGTGCCATTGATTTAATAAAGTTGTCCGACAGCATTATTCTCCTTTTGCAGAGCAAATCTGACACTCACACTGTATGGCACCCACACCTAATACACAGTTTGCCTAATGAAACAAGCAACAGATCAACATGAAACTTAAAAGGGATAAAAAATGAAAAATGATTAAAAGTAATTACAATTATTTCAACATTGTGAATTACTTCTTGGCTTTTCCAAAAAATGATCTCTATCAATAAGCATTATATTATATCATTTCTGACTACAGACCTCTGACTTTGAACATTTTTACATGCTTCTTTCTGACTTATCAGTTAAAATTCTGATCTCAAAACCATTCTTTAATTTGTGTAATTTCCTGCAATCACTGGTTGTTGTAAAATTTAAGTGTAATATAGGTGATTAACTACTACTAAGCTACATCTTCCTCTATGTTCCAAGTAATTAGTGTGTACAATCTAATGTTTAAACAACATTCATAATTAAAATAAATCTTTATTAAGTAAAACAAACATACGCTTCTTTTTAAAGGCCAGTAATTGGACTATAATTGCTGGAGACAATAGACAAATAAGAGACCGCTCCACAGCATTATCTGCAACAATTACTCTTAAATATTTAACAAATGTTTTCCAGGCTGTGCCACTGCCAAGAAGATACAGCACAAGTTGAGAGATATTGTTAGAGGGGTTTAATCAAAGTGAAGCAAAACATAGAGCTAGCAAGTGGATGAGGGTCACATGGCTGGAATGCCCTCTTCGCATCAATGTCGTTTAGACAATTAACAACTTGGGAGAGAAGCATATTCAGCTGTCTGTGCACTGGTCACTGTTGGCACGAGACAATGCCAACTCCGGTGGCGTGGCGCTCTAGAGTATCACCTCACAGTTATCTTGCCATGCGACAGGGCTCGTCTTGCGATCTCTGTTTGTGCAGGAGTCTGCCGCGGCCGGCTTTGTGTTCGATTAAATGTGTCGGAGCCACTGGCTGCCTGTGCAGTCTTAGAACCTCCCCTCCCCTTTTCATTGTGTTTGTCTTAGTGCTGGTCTGAGAGCCCTGATTTCTGGAGCAGAGATTTGGCAGTCACAGCAAGTGATGACAGAGGCAGTGGTGAGATCGCACCCAGAACCCCAAAGGAGGCTCACATTTCAGGCAGATGAGAGAGGTCTGTTCAATACACAAAAGCACTGGTCAGTGGAGTTTGATACTGCCGCTGTTGTAAGAAGTCACACCTTTTCACCTGTCCATGATTTTACTTAAATTTTAGTATAAAAAAGTCATTGGACAGCTGTGCTTCATTAAACATCTTGCGGACATTTGATTGCCTAGGAGTCTGACCTTGCAGCTGAAAGTCCAGCTCTTGTTCTTGCATTTCTTTTTTTTTTGTGTTAAATCTGCACAGGTTGTTTTTCTTCTTGACTTTTCTTAGTGGGGGTGGGACTGCCCATGGGGATGTTTGTGGAATTGCAACGTGCAATTCAAGGGTTAAGGCAGCATGAAAGAATCCATTCTCGGTTTAATGACCTAGCCTTGCCGGGCGAGGACGACAGGGAACATGCTCTTGACTTGTACTGAATTTGCCAATTAACACCTCCGGTAACAGGCTGCCTCTGAACATCACCAGCGAGGATGAAGGCGGGGCAACTCTCAATGCTTTGTTTTTCAGCCTCTGATCCAGTAATGATGAGGTCTGTGAGTTCTTCATATACTGAACGCTATTACGCCTTTTCACTTTTTGCTATGTGGATTGTTGCAATAACTTAGAGACAAACCCAAACCCCCCTTAACTCATGCGCTGGCAGTGGAGTTGGTAACATTTTATTTTTCCACATACTGCTCAGATCCTTGTGTAGTTATTGGGCATTCTATTTTTTGCGCACGACCATATGGCCGTGTGCCTCTTCAATTAGACACGTGGCTTGTTTCTAAGATACACCGTGCTTGATTAGCTTTGTCCTTTCCTATTGTTCCACTTCAAAACACAAGGCAACAGTTCTGTCCTTGATAGATTTATCAGGGAAAGGTTTTTTTTCTTTCTCTTTTTCCTTCTGTCAAGTAAGATCCCTGCTCTAGCCACCCCTTTGGTTTCACACATGCTTATCAGACTCCCAAACAACACCTAGCACAGGTGTGAATATCAAAATCCCCAGTGAAAATCACAGTGGGTACTCTCATGTTGTCTTCGGAGTCCTCTTATATGCAGCAGTGGCTTTTGCATCAGGGCCCAAGATACTGCTGGCTAACAGCAACTGCAGAAACACCTTTGGCTAAGTGTAAGGTGGACCTCCTTACACCAAACGCTCTTAATGACTGAAAAAAACCTACCACCTAGATCTAATTGAAATAAAAAAAATGAGCTTAAGAATGAAGAGTATACTAGCTGGCTGGTTATTGCCCGGTACAATCACACCACGACACTGTAGTTTCACAATTCATTAGCAGGTACTTTCACAATATACAAATAATTGAAATATGGCTGCATAATTGATAGCAGTTCACACCGCAGGGAAAGTGCTCTGATCCATCTAATGATAGTAATAAAGTGTTGCGGGCTTACGATGCTACCAGTTGAGGTGTGAGCTGTGTACATTTGTGATGACAAAGGCCTTGTCCTAACACTTTGTCAAACATAACAGATACAAAACACTGCAAAGATGTTACTCACATTCCTGGCAGCGGGAACTGTGGAGGCAACCTCGACGAGGGTTAGCAGATTGCCACACCTGTTTTACATGACCACGTTCATGTGCGTAAGGAAAAAGACTTACCAGGAATGTGTAATCTAAATATCTTCACGTATGCAGTGAGTCAAAACTCATTGACTCAATGGGAACTGGGCAGTCTTCATTAGTGACACATCATTGCAACTGCAAGTATTTCCTACATTTGCAAAAGCAATATAAAATGCTTAAATAGTCCTACGTAATGCTTACCTTAAAATTATGGCTTTTCTATTTTTTAGAAATATAATGAAGAGTACAGAAATATCAAACTAAATTCCACTAAATCTTGAACTACAGATGTTCAAATCCAGTCCAAATCCAAAATTCCTCAAAAAAGGCCAAATAAAAAAACATACTGATTTTTCCAAAACTCACTGATGGGACGTGTAGGAAAGTAACACAAAGTTTTTTGAGGGTTAAATTATAGAGAAGTTTTAGGCCTCCCCAAAGGCTTAGCTGCCCTGGAAACTCAGCTATGTCTGTAATATTACAACCACAACAATGAATTAAGGTTTAAACAGGGCTTAATGTATTTACTCAAAGGTCCCTGGCTTCTTCCAGAGAGCTATATAATAGATTTTAAAAATCTGGCACTTGCTCACATCTTTAATGATGCTTGCAAAAACAGACACCACAGATATGAATTCACAATTTCTATGCTGTTAAAATACTAATATAGTACAATGAAACATCATTTTTCAATTTGGTTATGTTCCAAAAAGAACCTGCGATAGGTGAAATACGACAAGTTCTGACAGTTTTTACAATAATATTAAATGAGGAAACACTCAAAAATACACTGAAATCAAAGAATAAAACTAGTTTTACAAATAAAAATCTAAACGTTTTATTACAGCAAAAAAAAAAAAAAGTTTCTTACCAATAACTTTTTAAATAACTCTTTAAAATACTCATTTTAATTGTCAATGCGAAGAACAGTGGGAAAAATTGTAAAGTGCATTATTTTCACTGCTCCTCTGACTTAGTTCTGTTTAGCCAATCAGAATGCAAAACACAATGCACTGTAAAAAAGGACTGCACAGAAAAAATACGCGAAGCAGATTGTGAAAGGTAGACCATGTTATAGCGATGTTTCACTGTTCTGCATAAATCTATTATATAAACGCGTATATATTATGGTGACAATCAACTATAATCCTATAACCAGAGTTGGTCCAAAGCATAAGTAAAACAAGCAAAGACAGAGGGCTATGAACCAACAGGGGAGATAAATAGCACTAGAACTGGCACCCAAATATGTGTTCTTTGTAACAGTGATGTATTTTTGCTAATCATGCTAAGCAAACCTTGTGATTCTTGATATTTGACCTTCACCTTTCCAAGAACCTAAGAATAATGTCATTAATCAGGTTTACAAATAGCAGAAATTCACCAAGTAATCTCAGAAAGAATAGCAGACTGCTGGACCCATTTCCAGACCACCTTTATGTGTGTAAAAGAATAGGACACTTATTAGAGATGCCACATTCAAATCAATTCATTTATTCAGTGTTAAGAAACCATCTGGCTTGATGGGAGCTGAAAGTCATCCTGGCAGGCCATTTTCCCCGACTGACACCTCATAGAATTAGTGGGAGGATCGCTTAATTTATCGTCTTTTGCTCGGCTCAGACCGCAGCTCATCGTCTCCTCTTGCTCTGAAACAAAATCTGAAGAGAGTCTACTGCCTTCTTATACCTCAGTTCATTGTTGCAGAATATTCACCAGATCAGTTGTTTATAAGTCTTAGGTAGTGAGATATAACACTTTTTGTGTTCTCTTTGTGAAAGCTGTGAAAATGGCACGCCATATGTAATACACTTGCTTGCTGTTGGTCTTGCCAATTCCCCCAAGATTGGTGATTCCTGTGCCAATGCTCACACTCTCTCTTTGTCCTTGCGATTTGATTGGGATTGTTGGATCGTTTTTTTCTTTCTGATGCTGTGTCTCGTGCTTAGTTGTTGAATCGATGGCACTTGGGAGTCCAGTTCAAAATTACCATTTGAACCCAAACATACGTGTTCAGTCGTACCTCAGAGCTACTGATGAAACAAGGATTTCAGAAAGAAAATATATTTCTGAAAAACATCCAGGAAATCAGTAAAGCTTTTTTTTTTTTTTGCCTCACTTCTAATTTTGCACAAAACAAATTGGCTGGATATTTTGTTCACACCTTATGCAACCTGGGGATAGCAAGCGCAGTTCTCCCTCATCATACCTGTGACAACAACCTGCAAAGTGCTCCCAGTGCCCTAATCTGCAAGGTAGAGACCTGTTGCTGCTGCATGTAGATGTTGTTTTCCTACTCGTCGGATGCTTTTCCCTGTGGTTTTTTAGATTTACACACCTACCAGAATCACAAACGGTAAAAGAGAATCAGAGACCGTCTCACAAGCTACTCGTTTTTTTTTTTCTGTCTCTCAAAAGCATGTTTGCATCCAGTAGAAAGCAATAAACACAAACTGATGGTGTTTGATTTAGAAATGGCAGTCAGACAGTGATTTTAGCTCCAACAGATGGCCGGTAGATTGGTTTAAATGAGTAACACCACTGCCTGCTTTAAGAGTTGGCTCAAGTACTAGAGTAGTGTACTACTGTCATATCATATCTCCGTGTGTGAATGATGATGTCACCATGATAGATGCTGCTCAAGTGGGATCGGATCTACCCGACGGTGCCTGTAGAGACCTGCTCTGGGAGATCCCTGTCTGGCTGCATTATTCAACAATACTTCTTACCTCTCAAATGGGAGAAAGAGACTCCTGAATATTTGAAAGATAGATTTGATTTTTTATTTACGTGGATGGAAGTGGATGGGAGAAAGAAGGGGGAAAAATGGAATGAGTGCCAGCCGGTGCAGCCTGGATGGTCACCAAGGCAACTTGCCGAGTTTTGCTAACTGATCCACTGTACGGGACTTCTTGGCTGTATCACTGGGGGACGGTTTGGAAAAGTGCTTTACTTCGAGCGCCTTTTGACTGCGACTATGTGTTGACAGATCATTGATCATTTTATTTTCACAAGCATGTGCACCAGTTAGTTAAGAAGTAAACATGAATGTGCTTTGTGACTAAATCCATATCTTACTTAAACTTTGAAAAGGATGCTGTTCAAAGTTTAGCCTTATATATCTCTGTCTGTTAGGATGCAACAAGTCCACACAATAAAAAAACTTTCCAAAGTTGGACTATAAAACAAAAAATACTGTTGAAACCAGATATTAACTTACACAATAATACAGGGAAAAAACCATTTGCTTTTCCTATTGACATTGAAGTAGCAAATTTTTTTCCAATTGATGGTCAGTTAGGAGAGCTCGGGTGATAGATTTCTAAGTTTCCTATCAGTTAATTCACACGAGGTAAATTGAGGTAGATTCAGGCACATGTGTTCATATCTTGTAAGGCAACAACTCAAACAGACCACAATACCAAAAAGGAGGAATGCAAAGCTCCAAATCTGGGGTTTCTCCTTAGGTCTAATTTACAGACAACTGAACCTTTCTGTTCAAATGTATTTTTTCTTTTTTTTTGAAAGAGTAAACATCATGACAACTTCGAGAATATCATACAAGATAAACAAATTTATATTGGCTAAAGTTTCTTGGAGAGTGTCATTATTCACATTGTTCCAAGTTCTCCACCAACATTGGCTGAAGAGCCGCTCAGCTAGGAAGAAGCCATTACATAAAAATCTAGATTAAAGTTTGCAAACGCAGTCAGAGACAGGGACCTTTTTTTATGGAAACATGTCTCGTGGTAAGTGTTTTGACACAATTACAATATTTAGAAGGAAAAGGGGACATTTAACAAACACACGTTCACAACGGTTAAGTAAAGTGGGGAGGGGAGTAGAGAGAGTTATATTTTCTGTGTTTTGCTGCCACCTAATTTGTAATGTAAAATGTAAATATTTGGCTCTAAAGCTTTCTTGTCTCAAAAATAGAAATTGGCATTGGTCATGCTAACAAATTGGTTACAAATCCATTAGTAGACAAGGCCATTGGTTACAAGATGTCATTACAACGAAAACATGTTCAACTTGAGATAAGATTTTGTATACAGTGGCCTTATGTCGTGCAGTTTAAAGGCAATCCAACCAAATATGAGGGAAATATGTGAAAATGTCTGAATATGAGGAACGTAAAACAATTTCATTGTGTCATTCTGATACATAGCAAAAAAAAGGGTTGGAAATCCTGACTGAGCTAAAAGATGAAATGTTGATTTATGGACATCGGGAAAAGTGTGGTTAAATGTCTATAATACATATTAGGGGTATGTTGCAGTAATATGTTTATTGCTTCATGCTTTAAAGAAAAACTGACACAAAAATGTAATGGATGCATTTAAAACAGATTTTTAAGTATTTTGTTGGACCAGGAAATAATGTAAAATATTGCAATGCATATTACAACTTAGATTCTCAAAACAATGATGTTGATAGTGTTTTTTGCAACATGCACACATAGACACATTATTATGTGTTGGTCAAAAATTAATAAAATTCTGGACTGTGCCTGATCTGTCAAATTAAATGAATCAATATTTCAGTTGCGACATAAGAAAGGAAATCTGCTTATTGATAACAAAGCAGACACTGTGGCAGACAGCGATAGACTATTGTCAAGTCGGCGACGTTCAAACATGGCTGCCGAACCACTGCTCAGATCCTGATGAGCCAAGCTGAGTATTGATCCATCTGGCTCTGAAGACACTGTCATGTCACCTTTGCATTTAAGTGTTATCTCGTCAGCTTCAAATGATCTAGCTGTCAGATCTGGAACAACCTGGTCTTGGTGATGTTGCTTTGTTCCTAATGCCCAGCTGTTTATACCACTGTCTGTGCCAGCAGGATATTAGATGACGATGTTTACTGTGTTTTGTTGTATATGGTAAAACGAGTCTGATCTGCTTACATACAGCGCTACTCATACATATGTCTCCATAATTTGACATAATGTACATCTGTGCAACTATGTTAGCAATATTTCTGCATCACACATAACAGTTGCCACTTAAAACCCACACTTTCAGTCAATTTTCATCTTAATTTTATTCATTTTCAGCTGGTTTTTGGTATCACCGATTCTCAGGGATAATTAAACAGACAGCTCAGAGTGAAGCATTGCAGCGGCACAAAGCACGTGCAAATTGCTTTAAATATAATTACCATTTATTTCTACCGTACCAGATGTAACTCGGGGAGAAAAGATGGCAATCCTGCCTCGTGTTGAAAGGCCTCAAACTCTTAGAGCCGAGGTGTTGAACTGGTAAAAGTAAAGCAAAACTCCAGCAGAATACTACAATTACTCTCCTTTTAGTAGAGATATTTTACTTTTTGCCCGCAATTATTTACCTTTTGTGCATTTTTTTCTGACATTATGTATTTATTGTCTTGTTTTTGTACATTGATTTATTTTATAACTTTTTAAAAATCCTTTTTTTTTTTTTCACAGCTTTTTAATCTCACAGCCGACCAGTAAGAATCTTGAGCTCCTTGGAAGGTGACGGTGTCACCCAGTAGTCTCCACACCATTAAGGTAGCGAGTTACAGACTCAACTGAGTATTTTTCAACCTGCAATCAAACCGAAACAGAGGAGATCTCTGGTATTCATTGTGCTTCTTGTTGCATTTTGTAGACCGTGTTTCTTAAACAATAATTAAACTAAGCTCAGTTAAATCATATTTTTATTATTCTCATAATCCAGTCGTTACCTAAAAAGACAACATTTTGTTCTGTTCCTAAAATATAAGTGTATTTTTTTTGCGGCATGTGGTTTTAACTACACAACCTGCTTACTAATTACTTGATATATTGTAATTATTTTATTATGTTTTTATTCATTTTAGATGAAGAGAACTAATCTTAAACATTATTAGACATATTTTTGTCTGATGTTTCAGAAAGTAAAAGAAAAAACTAAACAAAACAAAACAAAAATAAGGATTTTTTTTTGTCATCTATCTATGCTTCATACAGATGTAAGTGGTGGCGACGTACATCACAAATGTATTTTTCCTCCCAACTTAGAACAAGGTTCTCTTCCCCGCAGAATTCAGAACTGATCATTAACCTTTCCTTTGGTTCTTTCCCTTGCCTGGTCACATTTCCTCTCTATTTGGTTCCTGGCCCCATATGCCACTTTCCTATTTCCTGCCTGTAGACAGCAGGGAGTAGCTCTATTATCACCTTCCTCGAGCTGTCTTTGAATGTGAGAGGCAATTCCATTTCACTCAGCCATGGGGAGGAGGTGGAGGTGGAGGAAGAGGAGGAGGGAAAAAAAGCAGAGCACACAGAAATTGGTTTAGGTTTACTTCTTACGGACGACTGTAACACTATTTTGCTTTCTGGGCCTTTTTATTTCAAAGACACAATGCAGAGCCTGTTTTTGGCCTGCAGGTTTATTTTCGAGTCAGAGTAAAGGTTAACTGCCGTGGATTATGTCTGGTTGTTGTCAGAACCCTTTATCGCGTTTAAGAGGCCATCTTTTGAAATATTAACAGTCCTAAAGCAACCATATTACATGGCTGTGTAGCAGTGATAAATGTAGCCAAAAATGCTTGTAATGCTTCTTTCTTGAGTGTGCTGAACTGATTGCATTTTGCAACATTTTATTTGTGTTATTTTTGGGCTCTCCCTTGGTCCAATACCGGCATTTTCTCAGCATCCGAGTTCCTTTTGGAATGGAAGGGCTCTTGACAATATTGCTCCAGGATAAATTAAACATGAGTTTCGCAGAGTGATAATCTGTGGGCCTTTCTTTTCACACTGCATTCCCAATGAGCTGTGTGTTGGCCTGGTGTTGTTGCCTGTGATTTTAATGAAGATTATTCTTGTAACACGACTGTCGCCTGTTTGCTCCTATTCTCCCCCAAATATATATATTTTTTCCTCAGAACAAGATTTATTTTTATTTTTTTCCATCAACTGATCTGTTCTGTTTTGCTGTTTATTTTAAGGACTGTGTCGATTGCAGGTCAATGGCCTGTTTGTTACAGATTTGTAATTAAGATACTTAGGTACCGAATCAGAAAACAGTTTTCTGTCTTGCTGTTTTTGGACTAAATATTAATCATCCAGTTTACCAATCAAACATAAATTGCCAGACACAGCTGTGGCTGAGCAATTAGCATTAATCTCCTACTTGCCCACTATAAGAAATTACTGTAAAAAATTGAAACAGGATTACGCTTGCTATATTTCTTAAATACGGCCCTTTTCTGTCAACATTAGTGCTTTTAGTAAGATTGGGGAGATTACCATGCATTTTAGAGCATGTGCATAACTGTACTTTTACGTGCAGATAAATTGTTTTCTCATTTTTGTTGTATAAGAGGCCGAAGGCTGAACCTCTTCACTGGTTAGGTGTTGTTTTATTTAAAAGGTTTTAATATAATAGTTTATTTTTTTTTACACCTATTGTAATTCATAGGACTATTTAAAGCGACGTAGTTGTGAATCTTTCTGTTCTCTGCTAAAGCTGGCTTAAGATGCTTTAAAGTAAATATGAGCTAAAAAAACAAACAAATAAACAAAACAATGTTTATATATGATTAGATATTAGAGCCCAAAACTATGTTAGATTTGTGAAAAAGGAAAAAGATTTAGATACTAGCAGATCCACAGAAAACTTGGAAATCTTGTGAATTATCCATTTTTTTCAAAATGCATTATTTTTAATGCTTTGTACTGTGTTGGAATTAAAACAAAAGAAAAAAACAAGCAAACAAACAAACAAATAAACGGGTTGCAATCGCATTACCACAAAATCCCATGTTAATGACCCTGCTGCAACAAAATTACTATAAACTTTAGATAAAATTTGTTGCTGAATGAATGATTATTCAGCAATGGTTGAATAATTATGAATTTGTTATATCTAGCATTATGTTGTTAACATACATGCACCAGGACGGAATACAGTATCTATTGGTGGATAGATGACTAGTCCATCACACAGTAACTGGCAATGTTGATAGTATAAGAAGTGTAAAGTAAAACAACTTTATCTTTAATGACAGTTCAACTTTAGGCTATTATTTCTTGCCACATGTTCATGTGTAACAAAAGTACGTTTGAGACCCATTATAAGTTTATATATATCTCTTGGGGAGGGGGGAAGCTTCCTAAATAAATTTGTATATAATTAAAAACTACTGTAGTTTTCTTTTTTCTGTTATTGCCAATTGTATGGGAAACACAGTTGTGAAAAAAAATTAACTATATGCTCAGGTTAATGTAAAAACCACAGTACAGTACTTAATCTATAATTTAAATATTTATACTTTTATATAATCTTATATATATATAATCTATAATCCTTTACTGTGAAATCAATGGTGAATGCTATAAAAAATAAAAAAAAGACTTAAGGCATAACCTTCTGATGGTAATATTGAGGATGGGCTCAGAAAACCTCAAAGCATCCCTAAAGTAGCGGGTACACACTTGGTCCTGGCCAGTCTTAAAATGGAACTGATGTTCAATAAATAATTTCAGTCACAAACACTGGCCTCACAATCACAGCGATTCAATGATATTCATTTGGCATAAGTCAGTTTCATTTCTGCATGCTTTTCATCGGGAATGGCTTAAAAAGTGGAGTTAGCCTGAATTTTTAATGCTGTGGGCTTACCGAGGGGACAGTGGCCATGTTCTTCACTCTCAGTCGTCTGACGGTGCATGGCAGCAGAAGTAACAAAATGGTCACAAACCCCTACTGCTCTCTCTGGGTCACACAGGCTCTTTAAAATTTAACGAGAGCAGCAACAAACCAAACAGTTGATAACGGATCGGGGGAGCAGGTGATAAAAGAAGTTATGGTAGGGACATTATCCCTTCAGCTGACTTTGTGCTTGCTTAGATTATTTACCCGCAATTTGTTAGGCCAAGTAATGCACTTCAGAGAGTGTGAAGCAGTTACAAGCATTACTCTCAGGGACTTTGGTACCCGGAGGATGAAAATATTTCACAAGTGTTATTTTGTCGCAGAACTGGGATGAGGCAGCATTCACACATTTATAATTATGCATGAATTTCATCTCCCACCACCATAATTTAAATTATTCGAGCTTGTGAGAGTTGCAGTTATAATTCTTGGTTGATTCTCCATTATAAATGTGTTCACATTTTCAAAGAATCAAAGTTATTGCCAAGCTGACATGATCATTCAATGTGAACAGGGATGGGGAAGTTGCATCACTGAATCCAGTCATTATAAAGATATTTATTATAAAAGACATTATTTTTGGTTCTCAAGTTTACACATTTTTCTTCTTTACAAACCGAATGTTATTGTGCACATCTGAGATGGATAAGTATTTACAGTTTAATACAAAAACTATTATAATAAACCATTTTAAATACAGTATTTATTTGAATTATTATATTATGTGGAAAATTGTCACATTTTTAGCTTTTGTTAAATGGATTATACATTTTTTGACTGTATACGTATTTGTGCTTGATAAAAAACTCACTTATATACATTTTGTATGGTGTGAACACCCCCACAGTGCAGTTATGGTATGATATTAACACATAATATCTGTCACTTGCATTTCCACCGAACATCATGATCACCTGTCCTGAGGTTAATTTGCTGTGAGCTTTGTGGTAAAGAATCACGCTCGAGTCTGGTCTGACTGGGCGACCCTTAAAGGACATCAATAATGAGCAGGTGTAGGAGTGCACTCCTGCGTACACGCGTGCATCCGTGTCCAGGGAGGATGGCTAATAAGGGTTTAAAAGCCACAACTGTCCACTCCGCCCCTTAGCAGGCCTCCAGCTGTCTTCTCTGTCAAAAAGCACCCTGATTCCCTCTGACAGAGCAGATCACTGGTGGCAGCAAACCACATGGGGATGTAGTTATGTTAGTATGGCGCAAAGCACCACCCCATTGAATCAGATTAGTAATGCTAGTTAATTAAAGAACATAAGTTAAACATCCGTTTAGTTTGACCGTTTTCCTCTTTTTTGGAGCCATGGCACAGAATAATAAACAAACCCTTCACTTTGATTTATTGATGGAAATTGCGATGTGACATCTCCCAAACAACATATAAATAACTTAAAGGCCATCTTAAATGCATTCCCATGAAATTTTCAGAACTACTGTAATATAAGCCACTACCTGTCATGAATGCCAAATAACCTTGGCTCTACCCTCTTAGTTCAGCCCAGTGTGCCTCATTCCCTATTACTGGCCTGACAAGGAAATGTTTACCCATCCGACAAGAGACACGCCACTTCATAGTCACAAAAAGCAATTTTACCTGACTGCAGGAGCACACTGTCCCAATATCCTTGCTGGCTATAATTTTGTTGTCATTTTGTGTGCTGTGATCATATCATTGAAGTGACAGTGCTGGGCATTAGGTAAAATCCCTAAGCTGGTGCTCACTTTCAGGCTTGTTCTCTCCTTGTCATTCACATTGATTGGATTAGACCCAGGTGGCACAACAATAATAAACAATGATATCATTGTAAAAGAACTAGCATTGTTTTATTTTTTTACCCATTAACAACATAAGATTCTGTGGAAAATATATTTTTCTGATTTCTGTGTGTGACTTACGTAGAGAGGAATCTTGCTTTTTTTTCAGCTCATTGAAGTTCTTTAAAATAAGTATTTGTCTTTTGTGATGCTTCTTTTATCTTTGCTTTATTTTTCTACACATAGTTGTTTTGGATTTTTAACAAATAGATTTTGATATTGAACAAAGACTGCCTTGATAAATAATAATAAAAAATAATAATGATAAAACACAAAAGCATTTCAAATAACGGTTTAATAAATAATAATAATTGATCCCATAGGAAATTGTTTTTGGTATACACCACACCGAGGCAGCCATTTTGCAGGTGCCAGGTAGGCAGTAGCGCAAAGGGTCTTACCTAATGACCCACACTGGACGCTATGGTGTATTTTGACCTGGGCTGGATTCAAACCCATGACCTTTGGATTGGAAGTCTGGTGACATTCCAATGTAGCTATCCTGCCATCATCAAATATAAAAAATAAAAAATAAACCAAACTTAACCGTAGCTAGAGGTATTTCTGTAACAATAATCATTAACTTGTTATTACCGGAAAAGCTGTGATTAATCACATTTTCTGACAGGTCTGTACAATTGTTGAGGGAAACTAATCTTGTGTACCTTCTCAGCTTATTAAGTGTTCTGTTTTAGAAAGGCTAATGAAGAATATTCCCTTTTCATCATATCTAATGAGAAAAAGCAATGCAGACATAGACATTTTCTGTATAAAGTAGAAGCTTTAATTCAGCCAAAACAAACAAGACGACTATGGAGTCAGCTGTCTGGGGTCCAAGAAGACACTGCTTCTGTTCTTTTTCGGGAGTTTCTTCTTTTCTTTGTTCTTCTCCTGACTCCAATACTCTGTGGTAACTTTAAATGCACTTGACATCTACTTGACTCCAGAAGGTGGAACACTTGCACATCCTTACATGACAGAATAAGCTACATTGAATTAATGTAATCATCAAAGCAAACACATCGTAGTAATCATGGATTTGCAAACATCAAATAGCGAGGCCCTGAACTTAATAAATTCAAGAAAATATGTGAAGAAAAGTCACTGGTTTGGATTAAGCATCATTGATTCATCCAGAATGTCACAAAGCAAGTAGTATTAACATTTGACACTGCAGGCCTCCTTGGCCATAGATTAGGTCAGTGTTCTTTATTCCACAATAAGAAATCAACGGGGAATGATAACGTCCATGTTAAATTTACTGTCAAAAACCAGTAACAACAGATTTATTGCATTTGGGCAAAAACTATCTTGATGATCCTTTAGACTTTTGGTATTCTACAAATAAATGACAAAAAAGTCAAATATTCTGGAAAGTTCGAATCCCTTTACATTTGGCGTAAAACTAACCCCATATTTCAAAAACTGGTAGTGGTAGTGTGATGGTCTGAGACTGATTTATTTTTGTAGGAGGCTGGAGGACTTGCCATAATTGATGTAATAATACATTCTGCAGAAAAGCACATCATAGAAAAAATGTCCAAGCTTACTTAGTTTATAAAGCCATAAAATCCTAATAAAAATGAAGATGCAATTATTATTTACCTTCTTTTTTGTATTTGTTCAGGTGATATTAGCCTGATTAATGATTATCAAATTTCTTCGATAATCTGAAACATATAAGTATGAAAAGTGAAGCAAAAGCAGAATAAATCTGAAAGGTGACTAATAGTTTCCCCAGGCACCATATATTGTAGGTCTAAACATGTAAATATATGCATGTATGCACGTATTAGCATTAGGATCATACATATATTTTTTTAAATATAAATAGCTATGGATGCTGTTCATGGTGAGTCACAGCAGTAAGCTCAGCTGGTCAAATGAGGCTCTTTGCGGAGACAGGAGGCAGCCATCCTAACCTGCGCTGCTCTACATCTCCCAGAGGACAAAGCTGGCCACAAGAACAACAAATGAGCCCCTTCCCTTTGATTATGTCCACTGGTTGTAGCTGAGGCAATAAAGGGGTCTTCCCTTTTAGTCTGATAAACAGAGACACTGGCACCTGGGGAGCAGCATGAAGTTGCTGCATGGTTGATTCAACAAATGGTTAACAGAAAAGAGGGAGAGAGGGAATAAAAACAAAAAGCAAAAAAACAAAAAAAAACAAGCCCACTTCGCTTATTAAAGACCAGCGATGGAAGTGAACCATAATCCTGTAATGAGCATAGCAGAGAGTGGCCTGTTTTCCTTAGGCACAGACAAGCCTGTGCTTGCATGTTTCTCAGAAATAGATTGCTGGACCCAGTAGCCCTTCTGTAATGACCCCTCTTGTTAGCTTTAGAGATTCATGGCTGTTCATTAAAGATATAACATGAAGGCTAGTACCACCAATGAAAGAGATCTTTACTTGTGTCCCTGTATCCTTAGTTGGTTTAGAATATCTTGCGCATAGTGATTAGCTACTACTAAACTGAACTTTTACTTACATTCTAATACCTTCTAAAAAGGGTCTCTTGTTTTACACAAATTGGGGGATATTGCAACTCCAGCTTGAGGTAAAAACTGATCAAACTCAGGTTTTACTGCACATGGTCAAACCTGAGCTGGCTCAGTTAAAGTGACTAACAATTTAAGTGACAAGTTCTTCTTAGATAAAACAAACAAAAAATACATTGAAGCATGACAAATATATAATATAATCAAAAGCAATATACTTATGTCTACTATGACAAATTTGAACTTGAACATTTATATGTATTCAGTAGACCCCCACCTTTACGGTTTGGTGTTTGTAGATTTTTCTGTGGACTGTAACTCTAAATCATTTGCAGAAAATCTGCCATAGAATTTTATCATAGAGCATAAAAATATTTAAAGAAAGTATGTCTTGAGGAGTGGAAATAGCTTGAAGCAATGCTACTTGACAAGCTTTTGTCTGGAATTTGCATAGCAGTTGTTTTTCTTCCTTGGTGCTGATTGGCTGTACCACCAAGATTGGTAATAAGGATGTCTGTAGATATTACATGGGGAGTGAGGCTACTTCAGATTCTATTGTGCATATTAATGCAATATAAGTTATATTTTGTTTTTGAACTATTAAGATATAAAGTTATTAGCATTTTTAGAGGGACTTTTTGCAGATTTTTGCTGCTTGTGAGTCGGTGCGGTCCCTAAACCTTGCAAATATTGGAGGCTCACTAAATAAAGTCTGTCAATATTGACTTTGCCACAAAGTCGTCAAAGAAGTATGAAAAATTCAAACGGAGCTAGCCAGAGGATGTGAAGTATTTTGAAGGTACAAACTGCATAGGAGAACAAATAGAAATGAAGGAGAGAGTGCTTCTCTAGTGCTGGGTGCACCCAGCACTGGAGAAGTATTGGAGGTGTACATTGTGTTGTAGGACATTTACAAACATAGTATAGAGAAGTTGTAAACAGAACAGTTGGACAGGCAGGGTGAAGGTGGACCCAGTGTGGCGGGACAGACTTAAACTTAGGAGAAGGTTGTCACAGCCTGTAGGGACAAATGCAAATGAAGGGGAAAGAGGTGGCATACAGGACTGGTGAACAGATGCGAATGGGGGAGAGAAAAGGTGCTCGTTTTATAGTGGGATGATTAAAAAAGAAGCACAGGGGAAGTGTTGTTGCCCAGCCTAGAGGACGTTCTTTCACACTGATTATCAATTCAACAAGCTATAGGAATTAAATTTTTATTTTTATTTTTACAATCTATTGATGTCTTCCAGATTTCTAAAAACCTGTTAATGAAAAAAAAAAACATTTCTAGAAAAGCTTTTATTCATTCATTTAATTAATTCAAACAAAAAAGTCGTAAATTTAGCTGATATTGAGTATAAAACATTTACCTATAGGTTTCCTTAAAAGTTGTGTTGATACAGAAAGTATATATTTAAGACAACTACATTCACACAATCCTGGTAAATCGTCGCCAAGTCCCAATCCCTGTGATTTAGCTCTTTCCTTGTAACTGGCACAGATATTTGCTATGTTTAAAACTTGTCATTAAATCAACCATTCATGATTTGCAGGGACCCTAAAAAGCCACATATCTTGCATGAAAAAAATAGAAAAGCAAGGCATCTGAATAAGATCTCTCTAAAACTCTGTGATCAAAATCTGCATGATAACAGTTCGACTAAATTCTTTCTGCTTGAATCCAGATCTTAAAAACATAACTTTAACCTTTCCTTCCAGCTTGCATTTGTTAATTAACTCGTCTAACTGTGGCTGCTTCATCAGTAACTTATGCCCAGCACACTGCAAGAAAACATTTTTAATAGAATATGTCAGGCAACATGAAGCACAAGATCTGAAAAAGCAACACACCTTTATTTCAAATAATTAAACCACCTAACATTGGTCTGGGTTGATAGATTTCCACAAGAAACTCGTAAAACTTTTTATTTGCCAAATATTAACATCATAAAAAATTGTAGAAAATTGCCAACCAGGGGCCTCAGCAGCCACACGGTACTAGGAATAAAAGAAAAGCATTTCAATAACGTCCTTGTAAAATAAATAAATAAATAAAATTGCTAACTGGGAGACAAAAATGAAAACATTTACTTACTGACAGATGATTTCAGACACAAATAATTTGGGAATTCACCATGATGCCACGCAGCATTACGCGTGAACCTATTAAAGCAAACGGGGGGTGTGCACCCGCATCTGCTTTCTCTGCAACTTGTCCCAGGTTCTCAATCAAAACTGATTCATTTTAATCTATTATGCGGAGGAGAACTAATCATTCCTCATGCAGATTGTCAGATTACA
>JAVLVB010001001.1:2748850-2773780 GCA_032876305.1 Orestias chungarensis
AAAAAAAAAAAAAAAAAAAGCAGAGGCCAATTTAACTAAATTGTTGCACAATGACTCCTTATGGAGAACATATTTTTGTGTTTTACCAGCTCCTGCACTGAGCTGCCGCCTGCATGCACCCATGCTCTTGCCTCTGCCTATATAACTTTCAGTGCGCATAAAATATTCAGTAGCTCTGGGACTCATAAACACATCTTCAGTGGAACGCAGTGAATTCACGCCATATCACAAACATTTTAAGGCTGCCTGTGATGGACAGTCATATTTTTGTTGTTGTTGTTTTTTTTTGTTTGGGATGTTATTAATAAATCCAGGTTATCTTAGACAGACACACTTTAGCACTCCTGGTGCATAAATAGGTAAGTAACGCGATGTAAAGTTAAAAAAAGACAGCTGAGAGAGAGAAAAAAAAACAGGTTTAGAAATGATCATGATATATATTTCACTTTATGAAGTGACTCAGTGGGAGTCTTTCTATCTCCTTATATGTTTTAATCACATACAGGCCGGTGTCACAATGCAAACTAATCACTTTCCTCGCAGCTCTCCTAATTAAGAGCGGCCTAATTAAATTACAGACCCGCGTCAACCAATAGCGGCGGCTGTTTCATTAGTCGAGCTCGCAGAGTGATGGAGAGAAAAATTCGTCCTGATTGCAGGATGGTGTCAATTGGCTAATTTGCCGCCTTTCTAACTCCAAATCATGTTACATTAGGAGAGGCGTGTGCAACAACAACCACAAAAAAGGGGGATATAAGATGAGCTAAAAGAGCTATGCAAGTGGAGAATTGCATCTCGAAGAAATTTATGAATGTGGGCAGTGGCTTTGCGAGCTCCAATGGATCGGAGGAGCTCTCGTCGCTGGACCATCCTATTATATCCGCAAGTGACAACCTAGGGACAAGTTCGCCCCTGAAAAAAAACTCTGGGGAGATGACGAATCAGTCAGAGGCAGACAATTTCCCCGACTCCAAGGACGCGTCGGGGGACGTCCAGAGGGGCAAACTCTCTCCTGATCTCCACGGAGTCTCTGACATCCGTCACAATTTCGATGGATCTGCAGGAGAGAGGTGCATCTTTCCTCCGTCCGCCCAGCAGCAGCAGCAGCAGCAGCAGCCGCCGCCAGCCCCCACTGCCATGTTCCCGTACCCGAGCCAGCACGCACCGACGCACCCGGCGTTCTCCATCGGGAGCCCCGGCCGCTACATGGCGCATCACCCGGTCATAGCCAACGGAGCCTACAACAGCCTGCTGAGCAACAGCTCCGCGCAGGGCTACCCGGCGGCGGGCTACCCGTACGCGCAGCAGTACGGCCACACGTACCAGGGGGGAGCTTTCTACCAGTTCTCGTCCGCACAGGCGGGACTGGTGCCCGGGAAGGCGCAGGTGTATCTGTGCAACAGGGCGCTGTGGCTGAAGTTTCACCGGCACCAAACGGAGATGATCATCACGAAGCAGGGACGGTAGGTTGGCCTGGTTAAACCAGGATTACCCTGTTGATGCAAAAGGGGCTTCTTTCACCCGTATCTTAAATACAAAGCAAAGAAATAATAATATTAATTATAATAATTCCTAATTTTGTTTTGGATTGTTTCATTTTATTTATTTATTATTATTATTATTTTTTTGCAGACGAATGTTTCCATTTTTAAGCTTCAACATTTCTGGCCTGGACCCAACAGCTCACTACAATATATTTGTGGATGTGATACTCGCTGATCCGAACCACTGGCGATTCCAAGGTGGGAAGTGGGTGCCGTGTGGCAAAGCTGACACGAACGTCACAGGTATTTATAATAATATTTATCTCTTATCAATACATTTTTTGTGTTTAATTTTGTGCATTTTTTCCTGTTAAAATAGTATTTTTTTAAACAATTTTTCGATTTCATTTCCTTTTTTCTATATGCCTTTTTTTTTTTTTAAGGGAACAGAGTTTACATGCACCCGGACTCGCCAAACACCGGTGCGCACTGGATGCGTCAGGAAATCTCCTTTGGAAAACTAAAGCTCACCAATAACAAAGGAGCCTCCAATAACACAGGCCAGGTAACACCATCACTATCTTTTTTTTATATTTAGTGCACTTTTTAATTATTACTATTATTATTATTATTATCATAGTTTTTTTTTTGCATCGGTTTTCTCAGATTATTCTGTAACGAATTAGGAATAAAAACAAATACGAGAAAGAAAAATTAGTTTGTTCCATTTTGAAACATTGCAGATGGTGGTTCTCCAGTCCCTTCACAAGTACCAGCCCAGGCTCCATGTGGTGGAAGTGAACGAGGATGGGACGGAGGACAGCAGCCAGTCGGGAAGAGTCCAGACATTCACCTTCACCGAGACGCAGTTCATCGCAGTCACCGCTTACCAGAACACCGACGTACGCGCGATTTTTCTTCTTCTTGTTGCCCATCGCTTTTTCTTCACCGATTTTATTTCTTCAAGGAGGAAAACAAATAGATTACAATGTTGATATAAACGTAAAACAAAACAGCAAAAAAGATCATATAATCTAATAATAGATATGTGTTTTTGATAATTACTTTTAATTTCCTTGTTTTTTTTTTGAGATTCATTGCGCTCAGGTTTTAACACAACTATGTTTACTTTTAATTCTTATGTTTTTTTAATCTGTTTTTTCATTAAAAAAAATCAAATCAATATATTTTTTCCCTCTTTCAGATTACGCAGCTAAAAATCGATCACAATCCCTTCGCCAAAGGATTTCGGGACAATTATGACACGTAAGATTATTTATTTTGAACTATTTTGTTGTCCTAATTTTTTTTAAACTTTATTATTTTAAAACAGGTTAGGTTAATCTATGTTTATTTATCCATTCTCCCGTCATTTTTTTGTTGCCTTGTATAAAGAAACAACTTTTTCAAAGAAATGCGAGAATTCATAAGGAATTGTTCTTTTCCACTCACACTCTTTGTCCCACTATAATCCCATTTCCGCCACTGATGAAGATTTATTATAAGATAGTATAATTATTAGGCTACTTAGCTAAGTCATAATTATAAGATATTCGTGTTTTTTTTTCTTTTATCAAAGTGGGGCAAATATGAATTTTAATACGTTTAAAGAAAGCCTTTGTTTTCCCCTAGACTCTAGAGGATAGAGAGTGCATAAAAAATATGTTTCTTTTTGTACAGTGAAAAATAGTTTAAACATAAACTCCTTTTAAATCTCAAGTTCTTCCTAATTTCCCCCCCCCCCCCTCATCTCATCTCCGAATTGTTTCTGTTTGTTTTTTCTCTCACTATTTTCTTTTCCTTTTTCTTTTTTTTTCTTCTTTATGTTTTTTTTTTTTTGCCAGTGTATACACAGGCTGTGACATCGACCGCCTGACTCCGTCTCCGGGTGACTCTCCGCGCTCGCAGATCGTGCCGGGTGCGAGATACGCCGTGCCCAGCTCCTTCCTGCAGGACCAATTTGTCAGCACTTATGCCAAATCTCGCTTTCACCCTGGCGTGGGGACCGGTCCTGGCACGGAGCGCAGCGTCCCACTCGGCAACAGCTTGCTGTCCCCGCAGCAGAGCGACGAGCCCACTGTCGCGGCCCCCCCGCAGCGCTGGTTCGTCACCCCTGCCAACAACCGGCTGGACTTCGCCGCCTCGGCGTACGACGCCGCGGACTTCGCCGGTAACGCGGCCACCTTGCTGTCCTACGCGGCAGCCGGAGTGAAGGCTCTCCCCCTGCCGGCGGCGGGATGCTCCAACCGGCCCCTCGGCTATTACGCGGACCCGTCCGGCTGGGGGGGACGCACGCCACCGCAGTACTGCGCCGTGAACAGCAAACCCAGCTCGGTGTTCTCCTGCTGGCCTGCCAACTCCCTCGGAGGAAGGCCGGCCGCCGGCTACCTGTCGGAGGATGGAGACTCCATGGCGACGGAGAGGTCACCCGAGGAGGCCAAACCCAAGGACGTGACCTCCGAGTCCAGCTGGATAGAGACGCCGTCGTCGATCAAGTCCATCGATTCCAGTGATTCCGGGATCTTTGAACAGGCCAAGCGGAGACGGATCTCCCCCTCAGCCACACCGGTGTCAGAGACTGTGTCCCCTCTAAAGTCTGAGCTACTGGCGCCGAGGGAGTGCGAGAAGAATTGTACGAAGGACATTGGTTACTACAGTTTTTATCCTCATAGTTAGAACAAATCTATCTATCTATCTATCTCTCTATCTCTCTATCTATCTATCTATCTATCTATCTATCTATCTATCTATCTATCTATCTATCTATCTCTCTATCTATCTATCTATCTATCTATCTATCTATCTATCTATCTATCTATCTATCTATCTATCTATCTATCTATCTATCTATCTATCTTTCTATCTATCTATCTATCTTTCTATCTTGTATACACACTGTTGAGTCAGAATCACTGTATTTATGTTCATACTGTACATATATATATATATATATATATATACTGCTGGACATTTGTGATAGTGACTGTTTGTACAAAACAAAACAAAACAAAAAACAAAAACAAGAAGAAGAAAAGAAAGAAAGAAAGAAAACGAGCACAAGATTTAAACAGTCTGTAGTATTTTTGAGAGAGACACGTCTTCATGTTGAGTAGCCTCAACTGTTAGTAACTAAAGATATTTAGAAATCTGTACATGACATGGTTTTGTGTTGCATATAATGGCATAATAATAATTATTATTAATAATAATAATCCCTGTCAGTGAAGTAAAAAAAAAACAAAACAAAAAAAACAAAACGGTGATCATTGCAATGGTTAAAGAAGTCTTCAATGTTGTAGATTTAGGGCCTTTTGTCTGATTAATTTTGATCTTATTGATCAGTCAGAATTTTTTTAATAGCCACTATATCCTATGCTCTTGTGAAAATGACCGTATTTGTTGTATCGTGACTAAAACATAGTAATAATAATAATAATGTTAATAATAAAAAAATGTTCGTGTCATTTTACTTTATCATCTTTCATTATTGTGTGAATTTTTTAAAGGTTGATCGTTTGAGGAAAAAATAACCAGAGAAAAAAAAAAACAACAACAAAATATTTGATATCAGTAAAAAAATGAACTGGTTATATTTCTTAACCCTGTTCTTTTCTTCTCTTTTCTTCTTCTTCTCCTGTTTTCTCTTTTAAATAGATACTTGCATGGTTATTGTGTTAACAGCTATCAGCACAACATCAGAGGGAGTGAGTTTTCTGGTTTTCGTAGCAAAAATAAAAACAAACAAACGAAAACAAAACAAATAAACAAAAAAAAAGAGGAAAAAAAAGAGGAAATCGATTAATTGGGCCAATCATTTCTATATAAATTGATCTATAAATATTAAACAAGTTAAAACAAAAAAATCAAAATGTAAATTATATATATATATATATATATATATATATATATATATATATATATATATATATATATATATATCGCCCTACCCTTTCCTTTTTCCCACCTATTTTTGCTGTTCCTTTTAAGGAAAGCGATCAGTGCAGCAATGATGCTGCCACCACCGTGCATCACGCTAATGAACCCTGAAGGCATGTATACATACATTTTCTTGCTTGTCTAAGACAATAGGGTAATCCAACGACAACAAGAAAACGAAAGCAATATTGAAATATCATAATTTAACTGAGATTAGTCTTACTTTTAAAATATTATTCATCTTGTGCTCAAATTTGACCTTATTCGGAATTTCTGGTTGCAGCATTGGACTATATCCATTCAGTGACACAAAATGCACATATAAGTCTATTACTAAGTGGATATTGAGCCGCATTAAGCTCTGTTAATTAGCATTCAGCGAGAGAAAAACGCTCCCAGCTGTCAATAGGAGGTTGCTCTGTCATGCAACAGGCCTTCCCAGCCACAGACAGCAGATGGCGATATGCTGATGCCCCCCCCATCCCCCTCCGCAGGTCTGTTGGCCAGAACACCATTCCAGAGGTGCATCACATTTTTTTTCTTTCTAAGGTACCCCCTTAATTAAAGTTTTGATCTGGATTCCTGGCTCTGTCACCAAACATTTAGCTGTCTTCTCTTAAAACGGCTGCACATGGATGCTGATCTACACCAGATGGCAATCCTTTACTATGTATGTCAGTCAAAGGGATTCACGCTGGGCAGGACGCACAAATGTTTTCAGTCACCGTCCAGAAGCCGATGAACTCTGCAAGACACGCGTGTAAACACAGCAGACATATGGGGAATAAATGAAAAACAACATAAGAAAAAACAAGAAACACAATGATTTTATTGCTGCAGCTTGTGAGTTTTATTGTAGATGTCTTTTTCATTTAATTAAATTTTCGCTGGTTTTGATTATGTTCCTACATTTAGTTTTCTTTTTTTATAGATTTTTTAATATTTTTTATGCTGCTGATACATTTCTGATTATTAGTTTTGCATCGATTTTTTTTAAGTTAAAACGGCTAGAATTTAGTTTGGTTGACATCTTTCAGCTTGATCATGTTTGTTTTTTCTGATTAACTACTATAGATTTAACAGTTGCTTTGGTTTAATCTGCTATTTATCTGCCTTTTTTATTGTTAGTCTGATAATGGTTGTTCAGACCTATTTTAACCTTGTAGTCATTGTTTGGTTAACTTTTAATTTGGTAAATTTAATCAGTAATCGGCCTTTAAGCAAAGACCACCTACTTATTGAATAATCTTTATGAGAATTTAATTGTATTCCCAGTTGATGGAACACTTTATAGCAGCTGCAATTTTCCTATCAACCAGAGAGGGCGCCACAGCATCATGCCACAAGTCCTGGTCACACCATAATCACTAACTGCACTGCTAACTCAGTTAGCTAAAGTACAAACCTTATTAACAATAATGTCAACTATTTATGTATATAGTAAATATCCTGGAATAAGAAAAACTATTGAATAAACCGAACAGCAGTTGATAGCTTAGATTTAGGAGTGACTCCACACCTCAGTTTGTTTCTCTCCCATTCATGTGTTAAAACAGGTACATAATAAAAACTTTATAGTACTGGGTGGTTCAGTGGTTTGATTAACTCTTTTAGGTTGGGATTTGTAACTGGGAGCTAGCAAAATTTCAGATTCCAACTCTAAAAGATACAGAAAAAACACATTAATCAGCATTTTTAGCCAAGTGATTTACACAAAGAATACTTTGGCTGCTGTACTTAACTGAGTGGCAAACGAAAAAAATCCAATTGTAGGCCATTTCACAAGATTGTTAACATTGTCAGGTTGCACGTTTTGACTACCTTTGAGGGTTGTCAGTGGGTAAAAATGTTTTTTTTGAAGTTATAAGTTTAATTAATTATCCTTATTGCTGGTAAACTAATATTACCAAACTGTGGATCTTAATGTTAAGGACTTTTTTCCATTTAGTGCAGCACTTTGGCTACAGTAACAGGGACTTTCACTCCTGTTCACTAGATTATGTAACACAAAAGTGTTACTATAAGTAAATTTAAACTTGTGCAACATGTTTAAATTCACTTATAGTGAACTAAGCAAAACTAGGTGCAAGTTTCTAAGTAGTTGCTACGAAAAAAATGAAATAATTATTTATTATATACATTATAGCATGCCATACCTGTAGGGCACTGCTTGTCAACGTCTAGTCAGGCTACATTGTTAAACTGTCATTAGGCAACTGGGGAACAAGTAAAATTATTAACTTTTCTAAGACTCTAATAAAAGACATTGAAAGAGAAAATTACTAAATTGACAAGTTTTATTTACTCTGTGGCTTAGATGCTACTAAACATGAATAAATGCATGCATTTTATTATTTGTCCTATTTGGTCAGAATCTGGGAAAACCCTTTTCCCTCTGTTTATAGTTTGAATAGTATTTTTTTTTAGCTAATGATTTTCGTAGAAACAGCAAACAGGGCACAGAAACATCATTCCAGCGTGTTTCTGCTAAAATCCCTGCTGTAAGTCAGGATCTATTGAAAAACAAACAAAAAAAACAAAAAAAATCAAGCGACATAAGAGCTGCTTATGTAATCCAGGACCTACAATCCTCTTCGTCGAGCAAAACGCAAGGAATAACATAGATTTCTATCATATAATTTTGAAACCTCTGCATGGGTGACGCACTTTCGTCAACCGGCTGAGACCTGCTGGTTTTTTTGTTGTTGTTTTTAATATATTTTATTCTTGAGAGCATCTATCAAGCGCATCTGACCGACGGACATATGCACATGTGACCGCTCAGCGTGTCATTAAGTGGAAATCTCTGTCCCTTCCTTTTCGGAACCGGATTGCTGTCTAGTGAGGACGAAGAGGAGGAGGATGATGGATGCCACGGACCAAGGAGAATCTCAGGTAGAGCCACTGCTGCTGCCGGTAGGGGGAACTGATTTTGCTACAGAAACTTCCACTCACCTAATAATGTGTATAAATGTTGTCTTCTGCTGCTGTTGTTAATGGCAGAAGAATGAAAAAGCATATTTTTTTAAATGTCATGCAGAAGTTGAAATAAATTTCCTTAGTATTTAATGATGTTTGTTTTAATTTAAACTGCTTGGCTTTTATCATCTTACCAATTTCCTTTGTCAATACTTTGTTAAAATTCTCTTCTATTCCTGCTGGTATACATTTGGAGGATCCACTTACATTCAGGCTTTAACTTTACGGCTGACGTCTTTTGATATTATTTCTTTGTAATGTTATGTATTTTCGAATGTGCAGAAATTGCTCTTATAGCGACATGATGCAGCCACTGCCATACATTTCAACTGGGATGTATTATATGTGCTTTGTTTCATAACCAGATCAAAAGTCCTCTACTACGGTCAGAATGAAGTCAACTTGTACATCATGCTAATATGTTGTGCCATGCTTGAGCAAAACTGATCTATAGCCCCCTACACAACATTTAAAATGTCAGTGTAAGCTTTGTTTTTGTCAAATTAAATAGATTTATTGCAGAAAAAAACCATAGGAGACTGTCCTTAGATCGATAAATGCACATATACTTATTGGGCTCCGCTAACCGTAAATGGAAATGATTTGACATTATTATCGAGTGGCTGTTTATATCAAACGAATTCGTCCCTGAGTGGAATAGTGAGAAAGTATTTTCTCTTAAGCTACTTTTACAAATGTCATAACCCGACCCTGAAAGTACACACACATGACAGAATCGTGCTAATCTGTCCTCTGATTGGAAGGAAGTAAAAAAAAAAACACTGTGGAAAAGTTTTGTTTAGATGCATTCTTGAAAAACAAAATTATGAAAATTGTTATAAATATGATTGTTTAGCATTACCTGTTGGGACCTAAATGTATTTTCTTCCAGGTTACCTCTTCAATTGCTTCATCAATCAGGCGAAGAAGCTTGGTGAGTCTCTACCTGGATGTTTCTCCTTGTTGTTGGGAATTATATTCTAAATTAAATTAATTAATTCCCACATAAAAAGCACTGCCTTGTTTTACGTGAGAATGGTTATCCTGATCTTATTTAGGAAAAAAAAGATAAAAACTGAGGAATCACTGTGGGATCAGCTGAAAACACTACTTGGCGTGCACCAAGATGATTTGATGCAGCCAAAGCTTATCTCTGTGGCTCTTGTTTAGAGGATACGCTGTTTTAAACTGAGCTTCATTTTTCCATGGCAGAATACTGCCGGGCAGCAGCGATCTAATCTATAATCTCACAATCAGACAGTGGTGAAACAGTTTTTTGGATACCCAGTCACAGATTCCAGTTGTTCGACAGAACAGATGGCCACCAGCCTTTATCAGACGTGGTGTGAAGCAGGGCAGCAGGAGTTTGTTTGGAACTCGGCTTTTAGACGGTGTCACATTCTGTGCACAGTCGTTCCACCGAGTGGCACGGAGGAGGAGAGCACATGCATCCCAATACTTTAGAGGTTCCTTGGTGCTTCAATGGTCAGGTAGGACAAGGTCTAATCTGGATCCTAGCATGTGAGATTTCCTGTTCAGCAGCTATGTAAATATATATATATAATGCTTACAAGACTGGAAGAGGGATTTGGTGTGTAAAGCAGCCGCATGAACATTTGTGGCTTTTTCTAAGCACGTGGGGTCTGATAAAAGTCTTAAAACTGATAGCATGTGCGTTTTGAGAGGATATGAAAGCAGACAAATGATAACACCTTAAATAGCCGCTTGGGGGTGGGGCACGAGAGAACAGCAGGTTGATTGTAGGCTAGCACTAATGTGCACTCTTACGGCATTGCTGAAGTTGAAAGTAGAATCGTTTATGGATTACTATGTATTTTGTCCTGCCGCCGATGCTTTCAGCACTGCCATCTGCAGGGATTAGATCCAAGCATGTGTCACATCCAGTCATGTGATGTGTGCCGTTTTCCTTTGTCAGTCTTAGTCCTGAAAGTATCGTTTTTTGAAATAACAGGATTCGGAAACGTTTTGGTTTTGCGTGTTCTTGTGTAGTCACAGCATAGCCCAGTGAGGCCATTTAGAGAGTATAATGCAGCTTTGAACATATGCTGCCGGTTAGTAAACTTTGTCCACTCATTAGAAATAGAGGTTTGAATTTTCAGCAATTCAAAATGCATTTAAAAGTTTTACTAGTTTACTGGTGAATTTGTCCAATAAACATACAATAAAATATGCTTACTTTATACTTCCTTTGACAAAATGATCATGACATTGTGATTTATTCCTATTCCTAACATATATATATATATATATATATATATATATATATATATATATATATATATATATATATATATATATATATATTAATTGATTGTTTATTCCAAAAAACATAAAAAAAAACAGTTAAATGAAAAATAACGATTTTGCATTATTCTGGACGGTTAAACCATTTTTGTAACTATGATTGGTGGCTTTAAATGTGTTGATCTCAGTTTTCACTGGCTTTTAGCCTTAGTCCCTTTAATACTAAGAAGTTTCATGTCCAGGGAATTGTAGATAGTGGTTGGTCTTGGCATGTTTACTGATAAAAAAAAAACTGTTTTTATGTGTTTGTTCTCTATGCAGACAACCAGCTGTTTCCACCAACTTTAATTTTTAAAAATATTGCACAAATCTGAAGAGTATGGTAACCATTTGGTTTAGTATTACAGTAAATTATGTGTAATGAACAAAGTGTTAGCATCAGTTGCAGTAAAAACAACACCTAAATTTAATAAAACCACAACCATGCATGACAGCTGGCATGTTTGAATAATATTGGCTGAACTTTGTTTTCTCTGCTTAAAAAACTCAGTCAAACATGTTAGGACCATTTTTAAAAATACGGCGCCAGTTTATTCCAATATTCAGCCAGAATTATGTCAGAAGCTCATTGAAGGCTAAAAAGTTTCCCACAAGTTGGTAAACAGCACGAAACCAAAGCATTGTTACATATATTAGCAGGAATGTAAAATGGTCATCAACCGCTGATCCTAATGTTTATTCCAAAATCTTGACCTTTTACTTCGGCATTTCCAATTGAATTTCCAATTGTCTCTCTACCGTTTATGCTTTGTTTTCTACATTGCTAACCTATGTATGGTTTTATTGTATTTAAAAAATCTTCCCTTTTAATATTTGTACTGCATTAAAAAATGTTTTTAGATATGATGTATAATACTTGGGTTATTTTGAAATCTGCTTTATTAGGGTATGTTCATCAAATTGACCTAATCAGTCTGAATAATGTGAAACTAATAAATTTTTTTTTTTGAATTGTCTAAAACGTTTTGTTTGTTATGAGGACACCCTGTAAAAAGAAACATGTGCAATGCATCTTGGATATTGAGGGTACATGCCCCTTAATGCTGAGGGTAGAATATTTTCTCTTTATGTGAGCGAGCATGGATGTGAGCCTTGCGATCATGTAGATTAGGATCTGGTATTATAGAGGCAGTTTTAATCTGACCAGGAATGTCGATACATTTCCTGTACTCAGATTAGGAACATCAGACCAGCCCATGTGGCGTTGCAGCTGTGAACACCAGCTTCTTTCATTAAAATAATGCCTCGATGGGGAACTACTGGTCAAGACAGCCTGGGTAAAAGCTTTACTCCCTTTTAGGATAAAAATACCTACTGCGATAAGTGCTTTTACTGATTCCATATTACTTTAATATCATTATCAGAGACACATTGAAAACTAGACACCCAGTAAATTTAGAAACTTAACACTGTCTTAATACAGTATGTTTTGGACTATGATGGTAATTCATATTTTATCTAAAGCATCATGGGTAAGATGTCATCATCAGTATAGTTTGTGTGTGTTTTAGATCCCCCATCTCCTATTAAATAATAATCTGCAAAAGACCATCTTGTAAAACTGCTGATTGTTGTATTAACACTACGGAGTTGGTGCTGATTAAACAAACAAGACGTTAATTATTGAGCCTTAAAGGTGCTAGAATGGTTCTGTCACCTTTTTGATAAGAAAGGTTGGTAGTTTCTGGCATTGGTGTTATGATTAGATGCTAATGATTACTGATCTTACTTTATGTGTCAACATAAAAAGCTGATTTATTTGCTGTATAAATCCAAATACTTTTTTGCAAGTAGTTATTTTTTTTGCACCTCCTTATGCATTTCCCAAATCAGAGAAAATCTTTGTATTTTTTGTGTTAATCTGGAGATGAGGCTCCACATTCACATTGAGGTGAAATACTTACCTTACCCCCCTCCTCCTCATGTACCAGACTGATTATGCCACATTTGTACTGACCGCCTTACTCATTATGATTCCTCTGTGAGTCTGTAAGTTCAGCTTTTCATGTTCATGCTTTGTTGTGAATTTTCCTGATTAGTGTTTAAAAGCCTCCAAACCATTTATACATTTATATCTGGACAAAAGTCCCAACAACAAACCTATTAAGGCAAGAGGCATTAAATGTCCTATCCATATGAAAATGTAAAAGTAGATATTCATATGTTTTCCGATACAGGTAAATAAATAATAATTATTTTCACTGGTTTTGTCAAAAGCGTTTCACCACTTCCTCAGACCCATCTGTTTTCACAAGTGTTGCATAAGTATCACGATTGCAAAGGGGTGCTTTTTTATTACTCTGACATCTGAGTCTGGTGAGTGAACCAGTTTTTTAACAATCAGTTACATGACTCATCTTCTTTCTGTACTTTTACAAAATCTGCTAACCAGATGAGAAGGGAGAAAAAACCATGATCCAGGTAGTATCAGCTCAAATGTTCTGAAGCCATTTGGAGTTCGGCTGAGAAACGTCTTACTCTAAAGTGTATTTCCTCAAGCAACGAACCTGGACCCATCACAACATGAATGTCAAAGAGCGGTTTGTTCTGGTGAACCTGAGGACACAGGTGTGTGGAGCACAGCCTCATGTAAAAGTAGAAAATTATGCAATTATGTAACTGCTGCAGCAGGTCTGTTTCTCTCTGCAGAACTGACCCCACAGTCCAAATACTTTATTTTTTACTAGGAAGATTTTTTTTTCTAATAATAAGATGAAACTAAAGTCAAAACTTTTGGCCTCCAAGCAACACATTGGGTTGAAAATCTAGTACCCCACATTTAGGTTAAGATGACCGCATCATCACCCTAGTAAAGCCATGGTAATGACAGCATCCTACGTTTGAGATGCTTTTCTTCCACATAAACACAAGCTAGTATAATTAAAAGGGAAACAGGCAAACCTAAATAACAGACAGAAATGGAAGAAAGCCTGGTGGTTGCTGCAACGTAATTTCACCTGGGATGTAGATTCAACTAATAGTGGTTAGACATCCACTGATCGTCATTCTATGTTAGAATTTCCTATTCATTTACAGATCTTTTCCAGAATCTTTATTCTATTAGGAAACTGTGGTAAGATTAATGTTCATCGAATCTCTCCATCCACTTTGACTGAGGTTGAGCTATTTTGCAAAGAATGGACAAAAGTTTCTGCGTCCAAATGCAAAAACCTAGTGTATTGCTAGATTTTTCACAATTATGCTTAACTTGAAAAAAATTGATTGAGTTTTCTGTTCATGAGTTTAAAAAAAATTACATATTTTAAATGTGAGGTAGCTGCAAAATGTACAATAAAAGTTTAACATTTGAAAACAAATGGTAATATTGTTATGGAACTATGCAACAGAACCATTAGTAATATAACAAATGTGTGCTTAGATTAGTATGATCTCTGTCAGTAAAGTACAAAACCTCAGCAGTATTTTTATGGCTACAATAATTTACATAAAGCTTAGAAAAAGGTCACAGTGCTGACATTATTGCATAAGTGATGATATTCGAATGCAAAGATTTGTCTCCGTTCGGATGACAAAAAAGAAAAACTTCTATTTTAATAGATTACCAAATTGTCAATATACAGAGTCTTGTTCAATGTATTTTTTTCTATATGGGGATATTCTGTCAACTTAATAACACAATACATTACATATCCCTGCAACTCAAGTAACCTGTAGTTGGGGATAATATGGCACCCAAACAAGGATTCTAAACAAGCGTTCGGTTTTGACCATTGCAGCTCAACATAAAGACATGCAATTAGTTTCCATGGTAACTGCGTTACCCAAACGATGGGGGAGGGGGGGGGGGTAATGTGTTTGTTCACAATGCCCTCAACTGTAAGGGAACACCATGTCAACAAAGATTGTATGTGGTGCTGTTTTTCCTGCTACGTTGGAGGAGATGCATGTTTTCTATCAGTTGCTTTGTGTTTAATTAGGTATTTTTATTTTGGCCAATTTCAGAGGAATGATGATGATGCAGTGGTGGATTGGGGAGGAAGACATTCCCAGCAGAGAGTGAACTTTGAGCAGGAAGATTTTGAAGGTAACAAAAAGCAGAAAGCAGCAAGCTGCTGCTGCTGAGTCCACCCACACTGTCCTAACAACTGCTGCTTTCCCTCCTGACAGTTTTTTTTTTCTCCCTTTGAGAGAGGAGCAGAGTAGGAGGCAGAAAATGTGGGTGAGCTCAGTCTACATCAGTAATTTTATAATCACTCACAGAAGAACAAACAGGCTTTAAACAAAGTTACCAATGGTGGAACTGAGTAAATTAGTGTGACTAATGGCTGCAGTGAATATTGATTGTCTGCAGAAACAAAATAACAGTAAAGGCCTCAGATGTTAAACTCAGCTCTGAAATATTGATTATTAGTTACCTATCAAGGGTCCAGATCATGCCAGTTGGCTGTAGTCTCCTTCATCGACGTAATGTGCTCTGCAACAAAGCTGAAATGTTCAAGGAGACCAAGATCAAATTAACAGTTAATTGGCCTCCAAATTTCTTAGATCTTAATCAAGTTTTTAATTTTTTTCATGTACCGGTAAAAGATACCCATGAACATAGCTTTAAAACTTACTTCAGGTATCCTGAAGGGTCTGCTGCATACCACCACACACTTATTGTTGGTCTCCTCCATCCCTTCTCCAGGCAACACAAGAGTTGTTCTGGCAGCAAAGAGCAACTGAATCATGATTTGGCTGCTGATCATAATGATATACATGATCTTTGTACATCAACAACTTTAGTCTGTATCAATTTTTAACGACAGTTCACAGTGTATTATCATCTGATTCCATGGCAGTAAATTACGACATGGCAAAATAGGGTATTTTTAGGCAGTGTTTCAGTAGGTTTAGGCTGCACATGCCATAGTGCCAAATTCACAGCAAGAGCTTTTTAACCATGCATTATTAATTTATAGCTGTAAGCCTTTGCGAGTGACAGTAAGTACGAAGCGGAAATATTAAACAGATGGCACATTAAATGTCTGTCTGCAATTAGTCAATTTCTTTCAATGGACTGTAAAGTACTTTTTGTCCACCTCTTGTTGGTAGTTGTTACCTCCAAATGTGTTAAAACCAATAGATGGGTCTAGGAAGCAGTCAAGGGTAATGGATATAAGCAGCAGCAAACAATCAGTAAATGGGTTAAAACTTTCCACACTGTA
The DNA here is from genome assembly GCA_032876305.1 of Orestias chungarensis. Taxonomy (NCBI): domain Eukaryota; kingdom Metazoa; phylum Chordata; class Actinopteri; order Cyprinodontiformes; family Cyprinodontidae; genus Orestias; species Orestias chungarensis. The sequence continues at coordinate 2,764,743 of JAVLVB010001001.1, forward strand.
TCTATGCACATATTTGTTGTGACTATTTATTAGTTTGGAATTTGAAAATAATTGAAAGATGTATTGTTTGATCCTACATGTCCTTAATTTTTTGTAGCTTCTACAGTGCCACACCAATAGAAAAGCAAAAAAGAGAGAAAAAGAATCAAATAAATAAGAAATCTCCATCGTCTGCAGCCATTATTTTGTGACATTTAGAAAGCCATCTGTTTCAGTAATGACAAAACAAACCTACCAGCAGGCCTGACCAGACAAAGATAAAATAAATACATCAAAAGAGGCACTGAAAGCTGAAGCTTTTAGAAACATAGCAAGTAAGAATTTTTCTGTGTTTTCCCAAAACATCATACTCTGTGAGAGGTTTTTGAAATGAGTCACAGTCAAGTTGAACAAACCTATGCTCAAACAGAAACTGATAATTGTTCCTGCAATAACCTCTTGGCAATTGGTTTCCAGGCCATAGGGCTCTCTACATTGGGGTCCATGTCCCCTTAGGCAGCACCAGGAACCGTAGTCATCACAGACACCGTCACCATGGAAAAAAACATTGGAGGAGGAGCAGAGAGCGAACACTTCCGCTAGTGGAAGGAAGAGAGTCTCCAATTTATGGTATAGGCCTCAAAAGCCCTTCGTCTTTCTTTCGTGTCATTTAGGAAAATGATTATCATGTATTTGCTATTATGTGTTTAAGACGTATGACTCGTGCATTTCATCCCAGACACTCCCTCCCAGCGAGTGCAGTTCCTGTTGGGGGCCGAAGACGATGACGAGGAGCACATGCCCCATGATCTCTTCACAGAGATGGATGAGATCTGTCTGAGGGATGGAGAAGACTCTGAGTGGAGGGAAAGTGCCAGGTGATAATTATGTGACTTAATCCACACAGTACATTAGTAGTAAGAAAAGATGTGCTTTTACAAACTGATTGCATAGTGTGGCATTCAATTGTATCTTTTTTTTACTTTTCTCAACACCTCTAAACAAAATAAAGTCTGACCAATTTAACCTCAGTTATCACTTAAATATAAAACATACATTTTGATGATAATCTTAGTTTATCTAGCTCTTCTGGAAAAAAACTCATGGGTTTGTTAGAGAACATTAGTTAAAAATCAGTAACATGAAAACCAATGAGCAAATCAAATGACGTTTAAAGGAGAGATAGATTGTAAAACAATCTTCCAGAGCTCTGGTCAATTCCTCGTCTGTTATTTTAGTGTGGAAAAACTGCACAAATACTAAATTGTCAACCAAAACTGATAGGGCGGGCAAAGATAGGATGAGTCAGAGAAGCAACCAAGAGACCCTATGATAACTCGAGGCGCTAAATGAGCCGCTGCTTAGGTGAGAGGGAAACTATTATATCTTCACTCCACAAATCTAGTATTTATGGAAGAGTTGTTGAATAAAAGGCTTTGTTAAGACGATAAAGAGAAGCAGTAAGACTGTTTTAAATTTAGCCAAAAACCATTCAGGGGATATTACAAACATGTTGGCAAGTTAAGCAAGAAGCTGGTCAGAGCCGAGGGAAGGTAAACAGAGTTAAATACAGACAATGATGCAATAAAACCTGGTAGAGGCCTGTAACTGAGATAAAGGTTAACTACCCAGAAATATATAAATTTCAAATCTGCACTGTTTAAGTTAAAGGTTATTTATGTATAAGGAAGCAAAGTCAATGTCTAGGCCTAAAAGCAAATAAAAATCTGAGTGATCTTTAGAGACATTCATCCTCCAGACTGACAGCACCTGTGCCATTTACCCTAGAAAAGCAAAGCTGGTTGAAGCATACGCTATAAAGACTTGCTGCTGTTATTGCAGTGAAACATGGATGCACAAAGTACTGAATTAGGAAACGCAAACACGTCACAATTTTCACATTATTAATTAGAAAAAAAAAGTAGGTATCCCATTGAATACTTCATTGTTAGGCGTCTAATTCTCTGTAAATTTGTCAAAAAATTGCGATGCATTACGGCAACAGTGTCAAATCTGTTTAAGCAGAGCAGTCATGGTGGCAGTAGGTAAAAAAAATGTGGATTGCAGATTATGTCTGTTTGTGTTTCAGCAGCTTGTTTTTAGTATTTTCACATTATTTCCTTATATTCTTTCAGACACCTCTATAAAATGATCGCGTACTGTTGACATGGTAAATAAGACATATTTTATTTACATTGATACCGTGGTAAAATGCAATAAGGATGGAGAGTAAATGAGTGAAGCTGAGAGGGAAAAGGAGAAATGAGAGCTACATGTGAAGGCCCCCAGAATGAACGAGTGTTGCTTCTGCAGCTAGAACAGATGGCCGGCCAGTTTGGCGTCTGCTGGCAACACTTGATGGCAACTCAAACTCTTCTTACAGGTGGCTGAAGTTTGAGGAGGACGTGGAGGACGGGGGAGAGCGATGGAGCAAACCCTACGTAGCAACGCTGTCTCTCCACAGCCTGTTTGAACTGCGTAGCTGCATCATTAATGGCACTGTGCTGCTTGATATGAGGGCAAATAGCATTGAGGAGATTTCAGGTAATTATAGCAGTGTGAATTTGTCAATAGGAACTTTAACCTCAGTAGAAAAAATAAATAAAATAAAATGTATATTTATGTGAAGCTTGCTTTAGTTTCTGCGTGTTTAGTAATTGAACGTCTCTTATTATGTTTCTATTACTGTTACATTGTTTTGTTTGTAATATTGGGATCATTAAGAGTCAAGTTAAGAATTGTCTTCATTCTGACAATTTTCAACAGGCTATGAAACCTGCAGTGACCAAATATTTTTAAAAGAACCTCATCAGCTTCTCTGATAAACAACCACACATCAACATCCACATAAAAGTTTATTTACTGGGAACGTAGGTGGGTTTGTCTGTATTTCATCCTTTTTATAAAAAACAATGCATTAAGCAATTTCATCATAAAGATTAGTTTAGAAGGTGTTTGATTGCATTGTGTCACTGACTTGCAACATTCTTTCCTTCTGAACAAGTATGCCAAGACAGTAGCTTGCGTTGAAGAATACATTAATCTCACATACCGAGCATGCATGTAGCGACATTGGAGAGGAAAAACTCCATTAGAACCCGGCTCAGTACAGGCGGACATCTGCCACAACTGACTGGGGGTTCGAGAAGACAGAGGACAAAAAAATAAACAAAGTAAAAAGTAAATAGCAGGAGAAGGAGAACGTGGAGTTGTGGGCATCACCAACTCAGCCGATGCCCCCCTCCAGGAAGGTGTAGCATGTAACAGAACGCCAGACCAGGTGTAGCTTCTATGGAGAGAGAAACACTGAGAGAAAAATAATGAAGATAACAGTTGAATAGCAGAATCTAAAACAAATTGAATAGAGGAAGGAAATAATAGAATCACAAAAACTGCTAATATTTTCCCCCAGCAGCCTCACTCTATCACAGTATAAATACAGACATTGCTCAACATAACCCAACTCTTTAGGAGAGGCATGAGAAACTTAGAGCCAGGAACAACCAAGAACTAATCCCATATATAGCAAAAAGTTTAGATGGGCTACATTCTCAAACCTTTTTTTATACAAAAATCAGAGATTTGGTTTTCTAAATAATCCTCTATTACATTTATGGTCTGTACTATCAAATTATCATAAACATTGACTAAATATGTACGAGTGGATGTTTCAGCTTTTCTTCTGAAGGAATGCAGAAAAAGCAGTGTTTCTGCTCAGTACTCAATTTGACTTAGTGGGCCATAAAAACAAAAAAAACAAGGTATCATCAAAGATAGCAGTGTTTTCCACATCTTAGCTTTTCATATTCTTTTAAAACCATATTTGAATGTTTCTGTCTTAAATTTTATAGTTTGACATAAAAAAATAAGTACTTATTGCGTACTGTTATGATCCTTAGAAATGGTCTTGGATCACCAGGAGTTATACTCACCACTGGGAGATGATCTCAGAAAGAAAGTCCATGAAACTCTCTTAAAGCAGCACCATCACCAGAACCAGAAGAAGCTGGCGAACCGCCTTCCGATTGTCCGCTCCATCGCTGACATGGGCCGATGGGCATCAGAGCTCCATCTGGACAAAAATGGTGAGAAATCCGACTGACACAAACCCTTGTATAGTTCAGTGTTGAAGTACTTTAAGGATTCCATTCAGTAATGTTCCTTTTCGTTATGAAAATATGGATTTGACAAAGGTTTTTAAAAGAGCGCTGAAAAACAAAGCCAAACTTTTTCTTTTTGTGTATTTTGGTTTATGGTGTCAAAAGATGCCATGTGAAGTTGATACTTGAATTCAAATATAAAGATTTTGATGTTTTCCAAGTTGAATTAAAATGAATCTAAACTTTTAAAACAATTCAAATAAATTATCAGATTTAGAGCCAATTAGATATAGTCCAATTTAACCAAATTTTAATGGTATTCAGTTAAATTTAGCTGCTTAATCAATGCAAAGTAAAAATCTATAGCAAAGTTGTTAAACTGAGGTACTGACTTTGTAATCTCCCATGCTTATAAAGTATGTGGTGACAGTAAAGAGTAAAGAGTACTTTTTAACAAGAATAAACATCCAGCAGAAAACAGCTATATTATGAGTAATAATTTTCAACGAGTTAGGAGTTGACGACACAAAAGATGAAAAGACAAACGAGTACCAATAAAGTTTTCAATGTATGATAGCGGTTACAGAGGTTACATTTGGGAAGAGACCAATGTTACTTTTTTTTTCTTTTTTTCAGAAAGACCTTTTTTGCAAACTAAGTTTCCTAAATCCATGGATGTATATGTAAAATCCAAGTTTGTATTTTTTTTTATTGCCCAGTTGCATGCTTTTCATTTAAAATGAATTTTAGAGCTTTTTATTGTTTTGATGGTTCGGCCAGGTCAGCTGACGGCATCTCAGTCACAGTTAGCAGCTCCGGACGGTAAAGGGGACATCAGCAGAGAGAACAGCGCTGTGGACTTTAGCAAGGTATGTCCAGAGAAAGTGAATAGAGTTTTATATCAAATATAGTTGATATAAAAATTATCTAATTGATAATTTGGTTGGAGCTCTTTTTTAAATCTGCTCCAGATGGTCTTACATTTTCTTCAATCCCCCTCTACTACAGGTTAAAACTTATGGTGGAATCAGTGACTGTAAATTGCAGCAAATGACATCCAAACAAGTTTTTAGGAAATGTCTTTTAAGAAAATTCTGGGGTCAGTGCTGACTTGCTTGAACAGAGAAGACCAAGAGAATTCAGTGGTTGTTTTGAATCCTATCTGCTTTAGACTATTTTCCGTACCATGGAATTAAATAATCAAATTATTCTAAGTGCTCTTAAATCCCTAACTAAACCGAAAAGCAGCACGATCCTCGTCTTCCTAATGCAGCTCTTCAAAAACTGTAGTTTAGACCAAGCAAATAACTCTTAACTAAACTCACACCAGAAATTGTGTACTTTTAATATGCTTACAAAAATGTAAGCAGTCTTTGGTTTATACTTATTACTTCATAAACTTTCCAAGTATGTAAAAAACAAACAAATAAACTGAAAAAACATGGGCTGTCAAGGTGTTCATATTCCCACATGACTCTAGAAACAGAAACATGAAGTAACAGAAAATCCAAACACAAGTCAAGTGGGTCTTTGATAAACCTGCATTTTAAAGGTGTGCCTTATAGCTGGAAATGTTCTTGTATGTAACAACCTAAATGTAAAAAGAAGAGCAGGAGGTTAGTTGGTTTAAAAAAGGAATTACCTATTTTTATGCATATTATGTAGGCCATCGGTTGTTGGAAAGAAAAAAAAAGACCCAAATAGTCGCAGCAGACAGACAGATTAAAAGGGAATATGACCTATGACCAAAGGCACTCAAAATCATGGAATCCAAAGCCAAAAAAAAGTCCACACCAAAGAGATTTTTACAGAAAACAGAGGAAGTCAAAAAACTGGGAGAGGCAATGTATATTCAGCAAGTCATGGTTTCACATTTTGTTGATACACTTTCCATCTAAGTGATATCCTGAATATCTTAAATAACCCATTTTGCGTTTCAAAGCATACAAAATAATCAAACACTTTCTAAATGATGAGAAAAAAATATGTTTTACTGATAATTGATCACTCATTTGTTCAAATTACCTCTATTTGGACAGCTTTATTTGGTAAATCTGGCATAAACTGCAACATTTCATTTTTTTTCTTTCACCTCTTTTACTTTTTAGGATAATTTAGTTTCATAATTTTATCTGGTAGCCTGCTAGATGAGACTAAAATAGTTTACAGCTAAAAGAAAAGAGACGCTTTTCCCCTAATCTTGTGAAATACCTTTTGACACATTTTGCAGTTTGTTAAAAGACTACCTTTGGTGAAAATTATGTTATTAATTTTGTATTCTCTGTGGAGGATGTTCTTGGGAATACATTACGAATAAAAGTAAGTGCAATTTTTAGGCACTTTTGTGCATAGTCATGCTCTGCTTACTATTGGAATTGTTTCCTTTTTCATATTCAAACATATGCATCATATTCAACCACAGCTGCGGTCCGTTTTTAACAAGACTGTTTTGCGTCCTGTATTTACTTCCATCGTTCAAGGCTATCTTTTTTTTTCTGGACATCTTGAAAAGTATTTCCTCAACTACCTATTCTTCATTTATCCTTTCAGGTTGTATTTATTTTCCTTCAGATTCATTTAGTTTTTTGTATTCCTTCATTGGCTCCAAAATCAGATCCATGTTTCACTTTTGAAACAAACAAACAAACAAACAAACAAAAAATAAATGCAAACTCAATGCATTTAATCTGACATCCATTACAATTATTCTTACATTTTTTTGTGCTTTTTTTGTGGTCTTTAAATAAATTTCTCTACGCCAAAAAATTGAAAAATTGGGAAAAAACCAATATAACACATCTGAGCAGACTGTTATGCAACTGTGCATTTGAAAAATTAATAGTACGTTATCTTTCACAGAAAGACCATTGAGTGAGGGATTAGGATTATAACTATGCTAGGTTTAAAAAAATTCTTTCAACACTGAATACAAACACATGTAGAAAGGGAGAAAAACCTTTTGCAAATACGAGTTTAATTTTTTGTGCCAGTATTCTCTCCATTTCATGCTTACAAAAACTGTTGACAAAAAACGGTTTAGTCCATGTTCTGATAGTTTCACAACAAGTTACATGTTTCAGACCAAACTGTGGATCATTACTTATCTAATTAATTGTAATTTATACTTAAAAAACCCTGAAAATACTAACAAATGATAAAAACAAAGCTACCGTCTGCCAATTGTTCTTGTGTAGAGATGCATCATCTAACACTCCAGTGGGCACTTGTCATCCTCCTAAAATTAACACAGTAAAAACCAACACCTTTAATATTTAAGAAAAAGACAGATTTTTGCCTGGCTTTTATTCATATCTGTGAATTTATATATTTTTAACTGATTGGCTTATATGGGTTATTATGCAATAGATTAAGTAACAACCTAGATTTAGGTGCTCTTTTGTAACATTTCATTCACACATCTGTGCCCTATTTGATTGTCGAGACAAACAAATCCAGCACAGCTACATTAAAATTTAGACTAGGAACTGGGTAACAATCATATATGTGTGGATTTATGAGGATAAACTGTAAATAAAAGACTTCATGTGAAAGCAGTTGTTACTCACAAGGTTAAAGGCACAACTGCATAGCTGGACCGCACGATAAGTAACACCTTTTGTTTCTTTTTTTCAGATAGATCTTCATTTCATGAAAAAGATCCCACCAGGGGCGGAGGCCTGTAATGTACTGGTGGGAGAGCTCGAGTTTTTGAACAAGCCAGTGGTGGCGCTGATCCGCCTCTCCCCTGCAGTCCTACTTAATGGTTTGGCTGAAGTCCCAATTGCCACAAGGTTCCTGAAAACTGATTGAGCTTGTGAAGCATGTCTGACAATAAACATCTGTTTTTCATCATCTTTCTTGACATTTTATATGTTCATATTAAATTTTCTTTTATTTATTTTAGGTTTCTATTTATTCTGTTGGGACCTTTGGGCAGGGGGGCTCAGTATCATGAGATTGGGAGGTCCATAGCTACTCTTATGACGGACGAGGTAATGGTTCACTGAAGCCTAGATGAATCACAATCCAATATTTTAGAAAATTACACAGTTTTGATGAAATGTTAGTCAGATGTCATTCTCAGATTTTCGGCACTTAGAATAAATTCACAGCTCAGCCGAACACGGAACAAACCCTAAAGTGGTCGAACATTTCTAAGTGTGAAGCACAGCTCAGAGCTTTCATAACTTGTTTTTTGAAAACTAGCCAGCCCTCATGTGCTCCATTTTGTCCTGAATTTATGTTGTCATCATCCAAGAGTGTGGATAACAATTCTGACTACAGACGATGTTCAATTAGATGCAAAGACTGAATAAAATGTATAGAAAGGTGTTGTTAGTGGCAACTTGATGCTGTCCCAAAAATTATGTATTTGTTGTATCTTTGAAAATTTGACTTGATGGATTACCATATTATTTTAAAATAACAAATGTGCTCCTCTTTTATCTTATTTATTTTTTTTTTTTTTGCTTTACTCTTACATACTTATAAGAATTTGGAGGCCATGTGACGAATAAATAGACTAATTTAATCTCAGTATAAATACATTAAATCAGTGAAGGTAGCAGAAGAAATCCAAAAGGTACATGGAGTTCATGGATGCTTTAAAAACAATTTCCATGCCAAGGATCGCTGGCTGTCCTAAACTGACAGGCCGCGAGAAGAGAGAGAAGCAGAAAGAGTTGAAGACATCCGCAGAGGAAGTATGGGAACAAAATCTAGACATCAATGTAAAACAGTATGCTTAAAGTGAAACATGGTGGTGGCAGCATCATACTAATGGGTTGCCTCTCCTTAACAGCAAGGAAATTGGCACACCATAGGTTGAAAACGAGTTAGTCTTTTTTTTTTAAGATTTGAAAATAGGACAGGAGTTCACCTTCCTGCACAACTTTGATCCTTAATATACAGTCTGAGGTATGATGGAATTAAGAAATGATAATTAAATTTATAATAATG
>JAVLVB010001001.1:2783868-2814549 GCA_032876305.1 Orestias chungarensis
ATATATATATATATATATATATCATCATTATGACTTAGCTATCTCATTATTATGACTTAGCTTTCTCATTATCTCATTATTATGAGTTAGTATCTCATAATTATGACTTAGCTATCTCAGTATTATGAGATACTATCTCATAATTATGACTTAGCTATTTCATTATTATGAGATACTATCTCATAATAATAGTGATGGGTAGATGAGGCGTCATGAAGCATTTTGACCCATAGCAAAACTGTGTTGGTACTGTGTCGATACTGTGTCAATGAATACTGACACCTGCTGGAAATTAAAAATCCCTACAGGCAACGTAGATAGACTTATTTGATGAACCAATGTATATAATAACATGTTATTGTATATTATATATTGTATTATTTCATATCTTAAATTAAATTGAAAATATGTGATATTCTTAGATACAGTCAATAAATAATGTGACCATGTACCATAAAGTGAAAATTTAAGTGAATGTGTTTGTAATTGGGATGCTTGTTGGGGGGGATTTTCTTCACAAATTTTTATTTAGATTCTGATAGATCAAGTAGAAGCTGAAAAGAATCAGATGAAAGAAACGAAATGAAAACAATTGACTTATTCTCTAATGTAAGATCAAAATGGTCCCACACTGCGGAAAGCTTTCGTTTGCCTTGAGGCTGCTCCATAGTTAACGCTGTACCGAAAAGGATCAAGAATTCTTTTTGCAAATGGATCCCGTTGACAGATTTGCTTGCTTAAAAACACATTTTGGCACCCCAGTGTCATTTCGAAACAGTTCCTGTATTGGTCATGTGACTTGCTGAAATCAATGCGCGCACCGACACGGGTTTTGGTCAATAGGCTTGATACATGCGCCGACGCATCGGTGTTATCTCATAATAAGGAGATAGCTAAGTCATAATAATGAGATTGCTAAGTCATAATAATGAGATACTATCTCATAACAATTAAATAGCTAAGTTATAATAATGAGATAGTATCTCATCATTATGAGATACTATCTCATAATAATGAGATAGCTAAGTCATAATTATATATATATATATATTTTTTTTTTTCTTTTTTCTCCAATGTGGCGGAAATGGTCTTTCATAGCAATTGACTGGTGTTGAGAGTTTTATCTGTTACGGGATGAAATGTCTTTCATTTTTAGATCCTTTAAAAATGATTTAAAAAATGTATATACTACTTACAAAAATATTCAAATATTTGACTATTATTATGTAACTATATGTTTTTAACCAAATTAAATGCCATTTAATCTCAAAATGTCAATGCAATAGTTTCCTAGGCCTAAGCAATGCTAACCTATCCATCTTAAAGTGGTTATTTATATGTTTATTTTATAGGTTCTAGGATAATAATCCTCGTTTCCTTTTAGCAGAATATTTTGTAATGCAAGAAAGGTCTTTTGCTATCTAGTGACAGTATGCTTTTTCAGTTTTTTGTGTTACATTTGTGATAAATTACCCAAATCATTAAGATATATAACTCTTTCAAATGTTTTACCGCCATCCGACCTTTCAAAGAAATAAACTATGACTTGTGCAGTACATTGTTTTGAAAGTAAATAGTTTTACTGTATTGTATGTATTGAACTGTGCAAAAAAAAAACCCTGCGTATTTCACTTTTTGAGTGTAACCACATAAATAAAGTTTTAGTTTTATTGATATTGTAACATACTGAAATGCACCTTTATATAGCTGTGTAAAGAAAGAAATCCTAATAAACAAGATGTTACCACAACGTGCCTTTAGAATCAAATTAATATGCACCTTTTACGCAACCACGTCCTATAATGACCAGCGTTAGCCTCAGATCACATATCACACCACCTGTCAGCTGATTAGGGTTCCGCATATATTTGTGGAAAACATGACAGGAACGCCCAGTGTCAATGCAGCTGCTTTGCCTTCACAGATCCGGCCTTCAAGCGGAACAGGAGTGGGCAGAGGTTCTCTTTCTGCAATCAACAGATGGTTTTGATGTGCTGCAGATGACAGCTAGAAGAGGTGGAATATCCCCTGAGTGTGTCACGCTGCTGGCTCATGTGAAATACTGTTTCTTCCTGAGTGCTACGAGGCAATCAAGAGTCGACCCAGCCACTGATCCAGCCAATCTGATGATGAGCTGATTGACATGATTTCCCTTTATTTAGCAGGACTGTCTTTGGTGTGCATGTCTGATCATCATGGGGAGATCCTTCTCCAGTGAGCAGCTGACAGGTGAAACACATCCTGTTACCTTGCAAAAATTCCTGTGCACGGTTCCCCTCAGGAGAGCATGTTTATTGATTTATATTCTGCCTCCTTAAACAAGGAGGATTTAGAGAACACAACGGCAAAAAACGTCCTGCACACTGAGATATCAGATCTGAAAGCATAAATTAACACTGATATGTCAGATACTATTACCTCAAGTAAAAAAAAATTTTTTTAATAGATCTAATAAAGTGGAACCTGCATGAAAAACATGACACTATATACTTTCAATTTGACATAATAAAGAAGAAACATAGGAATTGTACACATTTCTTTATTTAAAACTGCAAGAAAAGGTAGTTTAATGCTAGATATGGAGTTTGAATTGACAATGTAATTCCAGTCTGAAAAGTTTAGGTGAATAAAAAAATGATCAAATATATAATTAGCTAATTCTCCATAAATTTTCCAAGCACATATGTCGTTTATGTGCTTTTTTTTTTTGTAAATGTTTCTAAAAGTATGTAATTCTGCCACGGATAAGGCTTCTTTCGAAGAGGAATCTAACTGTGTTTCCAGTCAAAAGTCTAGTCGATTGTGACACATGCAATTGCACAGAATCAGTGAAAAACAGCCGCATCGTTTTTCAATAACGATAACAACTCGGGGGGGAAGGTTTAGTCTCTTCTGCCTCGACCAGTCTTCAGCCAGGAGACAAACTCCTTGGCTGCTTGGTCCTGCAGGTAAGAGCTCACGTCGCTGGTGTAGGTGCCATCTGCATGGCGTCTGAACAAACTGTAGCGGAAACAAGATTTGCCATTTCCAGTCTGGATTTATAGATTTTGGTTATTAGGAAACATTACTTTACCAATCATTTCAAGCACTTTAAAATGGCGCTCACCCATTTCTTTTTGAATTCTTCAGCCACTGAACAAAGTCTTGTGCTCTTCTTGTCTCCAGGTATTTACTGTAGTCATTAGAAAATGTTCCCTCTGAGTGCCTCTTCATGTTTGGGAACTCAATGGGATCACTGAAAATAGAGTTTTCACTCAACACCCTAAAAAAAGTAAACATGACAGAATGAATTGAGTTAAATGTGACACACACTTAGTTTGAATTGTAAGAACAGGCATCTACATTTTTAGAAATAATATTTTTTATTCACTCCAGAACTTGTTAGAAAATGTCAAATTATTCATACCTTTCTTAATAAGCAAAAATTGGCTGCTGAGCTTTTTCTTATGTTTGCACCAGTATACTGACTCATTATCTTTGAGGTTGAGGTCTTAAAAGGTTGCTTTTCTTTCCGTTATCCTACTCTTTAGTTCTAACAACCGATTTAAAATCAGATTCATATTGTGACTGACTGGCCCACTCAAAAAGCATGTCAACTTTACTTTAGTAGATGTCGGCAAAATGAAATTACTTCTTTAAAACTAAACCAAGCCAGATTCGATTGTTTTGGATTCAATGACAATACTACTACTACTACTAATAATAATGATAATAATAATAATAAAAATAAAGGAGAAAAGATGGGATCGTGTGATTTACTCATTTAGAATCTAGAACTACTGAGCAGAACTACTCTACAGAAATACTACTATTGAAAAATAATAGTAACATTATAAAAATAGAGACTTACAGTGGTGTTTGGTCTATGTCCTGGTCAGGCACCTGCCAGCTGCTTTGGATGATGATAAGGAGCAGAAGTCCAGCTACAGACTGAGCGCTTTTCATTGTTTAAGCTGCCTAAACATAACCAATAAATAAATAAATAGAAAGAGCAATACAATCTACCAAACTGAGGCATTTGAGCTTTCAGAATGGATTGTTAAAATTCTTACCTCTGCTCCTTTATGCAGATTGTTTAAGAGAGAAATCTTGTGCTGAGATGATTGTTATCGCTCTTCTCCCTGGCTTCTGGAGCTTCTTCATGGTCCGCTCCCCATCGGCTCAGTCTTATATAGCAGAACTGAGGAGCATTATCTCAGGTGACTCCCTCCGTCACAGAAACCCTAACACATCCTCAGCTACTCTCAAGCCATTAGTCAGATTCTGGCTCAGTGCCCTGAACAAATTTATTTTGGTTAAAAAATGACAGTGTGACAGCTGCATGGTAAAAAAAATAAATATATCAGAATCAAAAATAACATTCACTACCCAAATCATTCATTACAAATCATTATTGGTAATAACATAGTTATTACCATACCAAATGCAATTTAATTTGTAAAACAATAGATTGATTCATAAGCCATTCATTTAAATAGAGAACTTTAAAATTGAAATGTCTGACGAGTTTCTGTAAAGCACTGCTCTTTGCTTAGATATTTTTTAATTTATTATCTTCACCATCTTTAGTTACACTCAGACCTCCTCTTCTGAACAATTTAGTATTGTTATTATTTTGTACGTACAAATTAGATATATGGTAAAATTTTAATTCTATTGTTTTCAGCCATAAGACAATTACTAATACATTAAGGTAATAACTCTTAAGTTTAACAGCTACTCTTGTACTTTTAATTGACAGTGTGTTTCAAATCAAATCCAATCAAATTTTATTTATAAAGCGCTTTTCCTGCATTAGAGTAACACAAAGTGATTTACAGGGATAAAAATGGTTTAAAATAAGCCATCACACAAAAGGTGTACATAGTTAAAAGGAAAACAAACATACACAACTTTCTGTGTGCATAGAGCGGTGGAAAAAGGGAACACTAAATCCAAACTGGACCCACTATTGTGCACCATAAAAATAAGAATATATATTAAAAAAATATATATGTTTGTTTTTGATGAAGGAATTTAAGAGGCCAAATTTGCAGGGACCATAGTAAAAAAAATACCTTAATTTTTTAAATATAACTTCTTTTCTATATTTTGCACTATCATTCGAGTCTTAATTGTTTCTTTTTGGGATTTTACATTACAGGGCAAAAAAAAAAAGATTGTATATTTGTAAATAAGAAAGAAAATAATACACGTGTTTTACATTTATTTTCTAAAAAATAATATAACAATGTAATGTTATTCTAATTAGTGCCACGTAAAGCCACCTTTTACTGTAAACCACTCACTGCTCAATATGTCAGTTTGCACATCTAACTACAAAAAAGAGTAATACTTCTCATGTTGATTTGCAAATATAACTCATAGTTAAATGGAACCGAGAAATCTGTAAACATCAATATCAATGTCCTTCCAGAGATAATGAAAACGATTCAAGTCCAAACTAAAGCTTTGGTATTAACCAGGGGTCTTCAGCTATGCATCATGGTAGTCTGCTTCAGCAAAAGCTTAGCTAACTAAGTATTAATACACATTTGATATTGTTTACTAATACCAAATGCTTTAAGACATCTAAGAACTGACAATGAACATTTGCAGAGCTAGAATTATAGCACATCTGGTGTTTTTTGTTATATCTCAATAGTTATAGTCTTTTATTTAATGTCAAAAAATTACTTTTTGTTAATCATTTATAAAAAGAAAATTATAAAACAGGCACAGCCAAATTTATTTTTTACAATTGAAATGAAGGCTTGTAGTTTGTAAAATAATAATGAAGCTATTTGTTTTTAAAAATAAATTTATTAGGTCCTCATTTATACAATATAATTAAATGTAAAGACACCACTCCACAACGATCAGTGTAGTGTGATACATTCATCATATGTTGTAAAATTCACATAAAAAACATAACTTCAAATGCATGCAATGGATTTTCAGCACATCTTAATAATATAAAAGAAGCTAAACTTCATGAGCAACGGAAGATGTAAAATTGACCTGACTGTTCACTGTATAATTGAAAATAAAACAAACAATAAAAATATCTTAAAAATATTTCTTTATAAATGCTGTATTTTTGTATCATATCTAGTCAGGATTAACGAGACATTTCTGCAAAAAGTGGCTCATGAGGGTGTATGTGTGTTGAAAGGCTTGTCCCCTGAGAGAATGATCCTTGTCCGTGTACCACTGAAAGTAAAAAAACACAGTGAGATTAGTGCAAATACCACATGATCATAGTACATTCGACATGATCTACTTAAACAGATATAATAAAAAATATGTTATATGTTTAACCTAATGATTATTTAGTTGTGTTTTTCAATTTGAGGCTCTTTTTAGACTAAGGCACATTCAAGACCAATATTAGTCCAGCTCACTCAGCCAATATTTACCATCGACTCAAAATCCACTAGTTCCTCCACCAAAGCTTTGGAGATCTGTGCAGCCTGCTGGAAATGGACGTTGTCTAAAAGGAAGAACGGTAAACGTGAAATTCAGAGCCAAACTCTTTTTCGGGACAAATAGAAACTATTTGCGCGTGGCTTCATTCTGTTACTAAGCAATGGAAAAAAACAGAGATCGGTTAAATGGAATCACAGAGCGTACCATCTGCCGTGCCGTGAATAAGGAGATAGGCGACCTTTTTGAAGTTCTTTGCTCTTGATATGACAGTGGAGTTCTATGAAACAGAAGAGAAAGTACATAGTTAATAATGGACCTTGAATTAGAACAATAATTCAAATTTAAATGTTTACATAAAAAATGGCTGGCATAGTTTTTTAAAGCAGATCAGTAACTTGAAAATAAAAGTCTCTGGTAAACAGGAAATTTAGTGCAATATACAAATAGTACTATGAGCTATAAGCCTGAAACAAGCAACAAGCAGAAGAAAAATAATAATACATGAAGGTTTGCCTCTTTGAGGTATTTTAGACTTGGTTGATTTTATGATGTTTACTTTATAAGCATCTGAATTCTCTGATGGTTTGCCCATGTAGCGCTCTGTGTAAACTGCGTCTGCAAAACAACAGAACACATGATTAACCCCCATTTAGGTACTGCATGTGACTCGTACTCATACATAAATATTATTACAGTTTTCCAACACATTATTCTTGTAAAAACGTAACTTTTTAGTCAGAAGTCTTCATATTCCTTTGGTTGTTCATGTTTTCTTTTTAAATACAAAATAGTAACGTTTAATTTGGCTTTATGGCAAATGGAATTAAACGTGAGAAAAATAGATTGGAAGGAGTGAAGATAAAAAAGAACTAGCAATTTAGCACTGATTACACACCATAATAGTTCCAATTGGCTACTGGGGCCACTGCAATCCCACATTTGAAGAGTCCAGTGCCAGCGCCCAAAGCCATTGAGGCAACATAACCACCATATGACTGAAGAGATGAAAATGTATACTTATAAGTGATTATCAGGAATTAAAAAAACAAATCCAGACAAAAACAACCTACCCAGCCCCATATTGCGATTCTATCTTTGTCGATGAAACCCATCTCGATGAATTTCCTGCAAGATAAAAATCGCGTTATGTCTGGTAAGAAAGTAGTAGTAAAACCACAGAAGTGAATGAAAAGCTAACTTTCTTCACCTCACAGCAGACATCTGATCTTCAACTTCAAAAGTGCCGAGGCGCTTGTAAATCGCGTGCATTATTTCATCGCCCTGGTAACCACTTCCCCTTCCGTCGACACTGGCGACGATGATTCCGTGCGAACTGGAGAGGTACGTTCCCCAGTTCAGCTTGTTTTCATAGCTTACGCTCTGACTGCAGGGGCCGGCGTACCTGCCAGAGTCAGGGACAATATGTCAGCGTTCAGCGACGATTATGTGTGGAGCTTTGAGTAAGGTTTACTTACACTTTGATTAGAAGAGGATATTTTTTTGACTTCTGGAAATTTGGTGGTAAAATCATTTCATACCACATATCTGTTGTTTTAAAAAAAAAGTGGTTGGAAAACAGGAACAGTCGAATACTAGCAAGAGGACATATTTATACACAACATAATAGAAACAACTATTCTAACATGAAATTTAAAAAATTATGTTGACATATCCAAAAATCCTTTGGTCTACTTTTTATATCTAGTTTAAAAGTGATGTCAGGCTGGATATATATCCTACATTTAGCACTTTAAATTAGAGTTCATATTGTAGTTTTGAACATGCATTTCCTCACCAAATCCCTCAATCTTCACGGTGCCATATTTCATTGCTGGCATTTGAAATTCAGACAGTATTTTTTCCAGATCCTTGTTATCTTCCAAAATCAATACCTCTAAAATAAAATTCAAATACACACAAACATTAGAAGAACAGAAAACCAAATTAGTGATGTGCACTCAACACTAAAATTAGATCAAATGTTTCTATCTTTTCATGTTTTACTAAATAATAACACAAAAATTACCTTTTCCTGCATCTGAGCCCCTATTGTCTACAAGTGTGTAAAGGGGCAATCTGGGTCCTAGTCCAAACAAAACACAGACATACAGTAAATCAGCAAGGTCCCATCACACCTATTTTAGTCATCTGCGTGACGTCTGAACTTTGATTATTGCTTACAGCGTTTACTGCATGGTTGAGTTATTGCTTGCAAACACATATAAAACCAACTGACCATAGCAGTCCCTTCGATAGAAAGAGGCGTCAGTGCTTAAGTAAGCTGAGTTGTACTGACACCTGTCTTCTTCCAAGTCACAGGTGAGGCATTGGGGGGTTAAGGGACTGCTTCCAAGTGTAATCCTGATATAAAAAAGTTGAAAATCATATTTTAGTTACGTAAATAGTGTTTTACAAGAGTCTAATTAGCTGTTTCAACTGTCTGTCTGTCTTTCTTGGGTTTACCAAAAATTGTATATTGCGTATTTTCACCACACTGAATCTTACACTATAATATTAGAAATGATTCCTTATACTTATATTTAAGTGGGTCCAGTACAAAACAGAGGATAACTACGATAAAAACAATCTAATCACCATTCTGCAAAACTATCGACACCTGTTGAATTATTTCCCATATTGTCACATCATGACTAAAAACTCAAATATATATAAATTCAATTTTAGGTGACACATCAACACAAAATAATGGAAATATATTTGAAAAAACATAAAAGATTATTTTGATTTTCTTACATTTGCTCTCTTGCCAAAGAGCAGCTGTATTTATGCTAAGATTAAATTAAATATAAATAATAAAATATTTTAAATATTCTAAGATATTTTATTCACTGAACTTCTCTATCAAAAATATAAATAAATAAATAAATAAAACTATAAATAAATATATAAATAAAACAAATACATTCTGCTTTCTCTAAGTTATTAAGACTCTTTACAAAGCATTGGAACACTATGGCTGCTGGGTCTAAAAATAAAAAAGGGCTAAATCATATATTGCAAATATTTTCATTGCACGTTTGCACAATATTAACATTGCAAATCACCTTTTATCAAATAATTTGTATGCAATTAACATATTCAGCTCGACTTTTTTTATATGTCAGTGTTATATGCAATGTATATATCTATTTTTAAGTTTACTATTTTTGAGTCACCATCACACAATTTTATAGTGTTGTACTAACCTAAGATTAACTTAAGAGTCTTCAGGAAGAACAAAAACTTCTTACTTGAAAAGATTTCTCTTGACAGGGTTCCCTTGGTGCTGATTACTTACAAAATATCTGCAGAAAACAATTTAAGATTACAAATTGTTCAACCGTTTTGCCAATGGATGAATGAATTTGCATAAATGTGTTTTTATTTTTACTCACATAGCCTTCTTGGTTAATTTCGATATATAAATAACTTCCCATTTCCCAGAGGTAACTGGTGTGGCTTTGCCCTTAGTTAAACAATGAAAAATAAAAACTTTAAAAAATAAATAAAAAAACAGGACAAAATCATGTTAGCTAATTTTTGCAAAAAAAAATAAAAAAATATCTAAATACTTACGTTTTTTATTACATGAATATGTTTGTATCCCTGAGTATTACTCATTACTTTGTAGAAACTGAGCTTGTCCTCGGCAAAGAAAATAGGCGGTGGCATATACTGAGGAAAAAAAATAATCACCTAATAATCAGACATTAAAGACAATTTAGAAAGAAAATAAAATAGCTTATTGAAAAACTTACATGACCAATCCAGCCTGTCTTGCTTGTTTGCTCAAATCTCTATAAGGAGCACATGTTTTGATTAAGCATCAGTTTAATTCTTAGAATCCTCTAGTTTAAAGTTAAGTTAGGATTTTCTGACAGGACTTAAAAGCAGAAATGTGACATCCACCTCCTTCTCTCTCCAGCTGCTCCCATTAAAGTCGTAGATGGACAAGACCACATGATTCTGTCTCCTTGCAAGCCATTGCACAGCGATGCGTTCATCTGTTGCCCAAGTCACTGAGCACAAAATGTGGTCACTGAGTAAAAAACAAGAAAAAGTGACAAGGGTTTCAAATGGGGCAGACTGTGAGCACATTTTCCTCTTGTTTGAGGTTAATCTTGTTTGATTATATAGGACTATATATATATACACATACATATATACATATATATATGTATATATATATATATAAAAGATACATACCCCCCAGCAATGGAAGCAGGAGGAGCAATTTGTAAATGACGGCTGGGATATGCAGTTTCAACGACAAACAGTTTCACCTTGGTAAGGTTTGATCCAGCCTATAATAAAGATAATTATTAACCAAAATAAAACAGAATTATAATTTAAATTAACTAAAAAATAGCAGACCTCTGTTGCAGGCATTTAGTTTGTAAACAACTAGGATTTTGTTGTTAAATCAAATGATCAAACCTTTGGGTATGGAATAGCCAGAGTTTGAGGATATTGTTCCGATCCATACCAGGAGAACTCCACTTTTTGAACGTCTGTGTCATTAAATTGCGCGTAAGCCAAACATTTTCCCGTTGATGACCACCATATCGCCCCGTTTGAAGCAAACACTTCCTCTGAAATTCAAAAAGACATATGGGTGACACACACTTTTTCTCATGGAAATACCTCCTATTTGAAGACAAATATTACTTACTCCAAATCATTACTTATCTATGTTATGGGTTTCTATTTTTCACCAACACTTTTGCTGTCTTAACATTAGAATTAGAAACTTTCAACCAATTGAAGTTTAAAACCAAAGCTCAGATGGCAAGTTAAATCAACCCAGCAATGGTCCATTTGAAACTCAAGATAGGGTTTGTATAATATCACATATTGGGTTATTTTTAATCCAGCTGTTTCAGAGGAGTACAGATAAACACCAAGCTAACTTACCCTCGTACACCCAATCAGGAATGCCATTGAGAACCTCGTTCTTTTTCCCATTGTGTGTCAGTTGCAATGGTTCAGCGGTCACGTTGGAGTTTAAAAATATATTGAAATCTGAGACGTACGCCTTAAAAGTGGAGAGCAAGTTATTTGTTTCGTAAGTCTCAGCAAAGGTTCAATCCAAAACTTAAAGATATAAAGCAAACATATTTTTTTACACACAGCAGCTAAATGTTGCCATATTTGAAAAGCATCATGAATCCTTATTATGATAAAAAATGTAACAGGATAGGGACCAAAACAAAATGTTTATGCTCACGTATTGGTTTCCTTCTGGTGCAAAGGTAAAGTACTGCACCACAGGTGGAAGGCGTACCGGCGTTACAAATGTTCTACAAGGACATAGGTAAAACATTTAAAGATCTGATTACTTTTGAATGAACCTAAGAGTAACTCTGAATGGATAGAGCTGCAAATAACTCAAAAAAAGAGAAAAAAAATCCCAGAAGACTTAATATTATGTCTGACAGTGAGATAAAAATATAATACCTCTTAAGACATCTTCATAAACTGGATTAAAAATGAATGAGAAACCTAAAATTAACCTGGATTCAAAGCATCATCTGATTATTTTACCATGCAAATTAAATTAGGAGTATAAAGAATGTTAATGCAATCATAAAAAAGATGTAACATGAAAATGGTGTAGTGGTGTAAATGTGGTATTTGAAGTCACGCGAAATGTGCACACTTATAAGTGGTTTTAGTTCAGTTGGTTGTCACATACACAGAGTCATATGAACCTTTAATAAAAAACACATCAAATCAAGCTTAATATAACGAATAACCCAGGGCATTTGGTTGGTCCGTTTTAATGCCCGTTCAAAGGAAAATAATCTTTCTAGTCTTGTAACCATAACATCTGTATTTTTACTAAAACTATTATAACTTATTTTGCTTTTTATTATGACTTTCACAAGTACAACAGCCTTGATGTACATAGACTGAGTTGATTCCTCTTACAAATCAAAATGTAGAAAACTGAAATCTCTCTGTGTTTGCGTTTGTTTCAGTTCAGAATATTTGTAATGAATTTATAATATAATTCTAATTTATAATGTATTACGTTATAAACAGAACTCAAACGGGACTCATGTAATTCGTGGTTTCAAAGTCAGTATTCTGTTTGACATTAACAAGCGTTTGTTTTTGTTTTAACTCAAATATATATAATAATTCCCATAATCTTTAAAGTACCTGATTGCATTTTTTCAATTCCTTATGATTTTTTATAGAGCTACATATGCATATTTATTGTTGAATTAGTGCAATAACATCTAGAAATAACCTTTCTAACCAAGGGAAAGGACTTTATTGATTGTTATTTTTTTATTTAATTTAAAAAATATATATATATTTGACTGATTAATTGATCTTTTTTAAAGTCTTTACACCAATCCTGCATTGTATCAGTGAGTCTCATTGCTGTCTTAGTGAGGCTGAGGCGCCAAATATCAAAGTAACAACCATGGAGACATTAGGATGCTGGTTTTAAAAGAAAGAATTTATATTCTCCAATTGCCTATATAGCAACTACTGACATTGCAAAGTTTACTTACGATTTCTCCATGTCATAGATGGAATATGAGGCAGAGTAGGAGTGTCTAAAATTCTGTAGGATTTTAAACATAAATCATATTTCATATTTCTACTGAAGGCGATTTGCGAGAAACTTTGCAGCAAAGACATCCCCTGAGTTCTTCTTACCTTAGTGTAATTGCTTTCGAAGGCAACGTACTTATGATCACCTGACAACCAGTAATCAGTGGCTTCCACTTTTTCCTGCGGTTAAAAGAAGTATATGGTCATTTATTAATAATAAGGTTCAAATTAAAAAGTTGTTAAAAATATATAATGAAAGAACTAGCCGCATTACAAAGGTTGAATTGCTCAGATACAGGGACTTTTGCAATGTTTCAGCATTGTAGTTATATACGTTTCCATCTCTTTCTTTATGAACATACTCTGTATCTGTAGGGACATGGAAAGGACAAAAACAACTATGTTTCATGGAATAATGGGACTAACGTAACAAAAGAGACGATTTCATAAACAGTATTACCCGACATCCAGTACAAACTGTAGGATTTCTTTCTGATAGTGTCATTAAAGTAATCCTGAAGAGTGAAAGGCCTTTTGTTGGCTCCAGATCCTGGAAAAATGAACAAACATACAGATGTTCTTTTAAACCCAATCTTGTAGCTCACACTATTACAGATGTTACCTTGTAGTTAACTTGACTCCAGATTTGGAAATCTCTTTGTCCTTCATCTTTAATTGTTTACAAGTTTAAATCAAATCACTAAGGCTCAGTCCTATTCTAACTAGATTACTCATCCTTTTTAGCTGTAAACACAAGAAAGGAGTGAAGGGGAAGGGGTTGAAGGGGCATGACTTTGTACTATTGAAAGAAAAAAGAAGATTTTAATTGCAGACTTTGGCTTCTTTGAGCAAGAAAGAGTTGAAACATTTAACGTTACAGTAAAAAAGCTTGTGGACAGCTGTGTATGCATATGATTCAGGATGTTTTACGCACACACCGTGCCTGTGGACACCCGTTATTGTTAACAGATGTATATCTCTCCAAATACTTCGAATTCATTTATGCAAACTAATGAGTCATAGACTTACCTTACTTACCTTGTGGTAGTTTTTTTTCTTGACCCCATATTTTTCAAAATCTGCTGTTGGCAGATTTTGAAAAATCTGGCCACAGCTGCAAGAGTGACCAGCTGTGGCATTGTGGGCACAGTGATTACCAGAGTAATCAACCTCAATCTAAATGCACTTAAAAAAAAAACACACCAAAGTTGTTGCCTTTGTTTTTTCCAGAGTAACAAATTTGTTACTTGCTTAAACCGGAATTTGACTGCATTAATAAAATTACCCCAATCCTCTTATTTCTTTTTAATTGGTTGCGATTATACATAAACTGACAGATTTCTAATAAATCCCCCTCCCCCCTTCCTATAATGTTCTTGCAATAAAATTGGATGGATCAAACACAGAAAAACTGTAACTTCAACTTGTTTCAACAAGACTTCTTAATTCATTTATCTAGATTAGTTAGTAAAACAATATATTTTTTTGTAATTAATGTAAGTTTCACATTTACCCGAAAACACTGGCGACCTCTCTTGGGTTTAGAACCCCCTGGAGATAGACACCAGCTGAACCTAGCGACCCCACAACGATACGTGGGTTGGAAAATGGAGGGATGGACAAATAAATAGGTACATCTCCATTTGATGACAATAAACCACAGTTTATGAGACCTGCTCAGTTCAGCTCCTCTGTGGCAGTTATGGTAGAGCGCCAAGTGTTGTGAGGTTGATCTGCACAGGTCTGGCGTTCTGTTAGCTGAGACAGCTTCTAGGATGAGAACATGGGCTGAGATGCTTCCAGTGACGCTCTACAACTGCTGTTATAAATTGTTCTTTTTCAGTACCCTGAGCATCTAATTTAGTTTTCTGTCTCTTACAACCCCCAGTCGGTCGTGGCAGATGGCTGCTTGTACTGAGCCAGTTTGTGCCGGAGGTTTATTTCTGTTAAAGGGGAGTTTTTCCTGTCCACTGTCGCTACATGCATGCTCGGTATGAGGGATTGCTGTAAAATCAACGACGACACAAGCCATTGTTTCGGACTGCTGATTCCAGAGGAGGGAACGCTGCAAGTCACTGACTCGATGCAATCTGCTGGGGTTCTTTAGATTGGAAACTTTTTCAAACTGATTTGTTTATGATGTATCTATGATTTTAATTGATTTTCTTGTATAGTGCCTTGAGACGACATCTGTTGTAAATTGGCGCTATATAAATAAATTGATTCTTTATTCTTGATGTACCCAAAATCCCCACCACTTCTAAATACTTAGATTTTGCATTTACTTAAATATATTACCTAATCAAGCTTTTGTTTTTTTATCCAGGATCTCAGAAGTCTGGTGTCTAAAGTTCACTTTAGATCATTTGTTTGAACAAAATGTGGCGTTTTACATCGTAGTTGGATTTGGCACCAAATCAAGGCCTACCGGAGGTCCCCATTAAAGCTGAGAGCGGCCCTGGCAGCTGTCAGCTTCTTAAAAGAGCGCCTCGATTCTTGGTGGGGATAAACTCAAAGACGGACATGCCAAGAAAGAGTAAGTCGATAATCCAGGATCAGAACTCACTGCTGTAATAAACCGCTGGAATTGTTATTAGGGTGATGACGACAGCCGCCCCTATCACTCCCAACATCAGCCTGTTGCTGCAGCCCTGCGAGAGAAAACGGAAAAGAGCCTGATAATGTAGTGGAGCTGACGATGCACTTTCTCTGTAGGGAGTTAGTTCGTTTTTTTTAATAAAAAAATGAAACAAAAATGAAAAAAAGACATTTGACCAAATCTTAGTAACTATCCTGCTTTAAAAAAACAGTAAAAATGTTAATCCTGGAGATCTTTGACACGGCTTTTTAAATCGCTTACTGACCATGATGGAGATGAATTTGTAGCTTTCAGCCGGTTCTTTGCCTCAGAAGTCGCGGTTCGCAGTCTTTCCTCGGCAACGCGTCGTGATCCGCATAGTCTCCGTCCCAGAACAGCCGCCAACTCTAAATTATAACTCCACAACATAAAGGTCAGCTTCTGCGGAGCTTTCTATCCTTCCATGCGCGTTCTTGGAAGAAGTATTGCTCCGCGCGCGCACACGCACACGCACAGACATACACGCAGAGGAAGACGGCTTCCGCCGAGCACAGCTTCCCAGGAGCGCACAATTAACCGTAACTCCTGGTTAAAGGAAATGCTTCATTCGTCGTGGAGTGCGCACACAGGCGCGGCAACACGGGAAAAGCCGGCTTTTCCACCGTAAGCTCTGGTTATCTGTGGTGGAATACTCTTAAAAAAAATCTTCACACATGTTTAGGGATCATGCAGGATCAGGTATACAAAATACAGAAATTTAATAACACCCAGATTGAGTTATTTATTTTTTGACAATTTGGTGAATTTTGTTTAATTATCCGAGAAAAAAAGGGACTCAGCATAAATGGATATACTATTTTAAGATTTTTCTTAAACAGAACAGGTTCCTTTCACTTTTGTTACACTTTGTCCTTGATCCGTCGACATAACAATTTGACAAATTTTACGGAATTTGGTTGTTACAATAGGCAAAAAAGGCAAAAGTTAGAGGTATCCCCCTTGTTTAGGAGGCTGAATAGAATAGGAGGGTGGGAAAAAAAGTTTTAATTATGTCGTTTTATTTCAAGTCAAAAGACCAGTCAGTTTTCCGAGTGCACAAAATCATCCACTTCTAAAGCAGTCATTAAACATAAAGGATTTACTCCACTTATACCCCCAGGCAATTTAGCAGTCACACAATCCAAACAAGTGAAGACATGTTAACAAGAACGCTTATTTGAAATGATTCTCAGCTGAACATAAGAGTAGAGTACATGTGAAATCTGTGTGTGTAACGAGGGAGTTGAACTCATTCAGGAGCTAAATTTGCACTTTTTAGCCATGATTAAGAAATGAATACCTCAGATACTCCCCATGTTGTGATCATGAAGCAATAGCAATACCCTTTGACTTTGAGTCTCAATTTACAAAGTTTGAGTTGAGGGGGAAAAAAGTCGGGTTTCGCAATCCTACTCAGAAATCTTAAAACCCAACTAGTAAAACATGAGAATTGTAAATGCATACAGATGCCTTAAACGTGATAAAAAATGAAATAATTAGAAATAGGTAAAACAACATATTGACTGTTGATGCTGTCATTATACCCTTAATAAAAGTGGCCTTTGTGTCAATTTCAAGTGCTACTTTTCAGTGCTGACAGTGTAGTTTTACCCAAAGCAAATGTACTTTCCAACTGGAAAAACGCTTATTTAGTTCAGTTCATTCAGCGCTACTGCTGGATTGCCCAATCGATTGGGTAATTTACAAGAACGTCAACACAAAGTTTAAAAACAGGGCCGCCTCTGTGAATAGTTCAGTCTCAAACGTGGCGAGTCACTTACTGATCGGTGAGTCAACAGCACCTGTTTGTGCACATGCGAGCTGACAGGTGGGCTCTGAGGGGCAATCATCAGCTTACTGCCTCCCATCTCATGGGAAGGCAATGATTTGTGAAGAAACTGTAGTTTAAACTGATTTTAGAAAATTGGATTGGATTGTAAATAAGTAGAGCATCACCTCAGCTAAGTGCAAAAAAAAAGGAAAAAGGGCTACTTTTACAAATTCCAACACCTTAATGTACGTCAAGTAATCACCCCCCCCATTATGCGCATCTTAACAAAAAACCATTATCAAAACAAACAAACAAACAAAAATAAAAAACCCCAGCAGAAAGAAGTGTTTTGATTTGTTGGGTTCATTCCATTTCTTCATCATCGGAGTCCAGTGGCATCGAGCTGGTGTGTTCGATGTAGTCGAAGTCAGGAAACTTGACAGGAAGGTCGCTCCACTTGCTGCAGTTGCTGGTCTTTTTCCCATTTACATTCACCACAAAGTGTTTTACATGGAGACAGGGCAGCTCAATTCCCTTGTACATCATCATTGATCCCCAATGCTGAAACACAAGTAAAGTAGAAAAAAAATTTTGTGCATATTTTATCCATTTAATACATAAATGTTTTGTAACACTACAATTAAAACCTTTGAATTATTTAATTTAGAAGTGCAAAATAGCTAATGATTGTCAAAGGGAAGTACAATGATACGTAACTTGTAAAATAATTGCTTTATTAAAATAAATTTTTTTCAGTAAAATACACCAAACCCATTCTTCCACAACACACATGTAAACAGCAAAAAACAAAACAAAAAAAAAACATAAATGCAACATGAAGTGTTTTGTGACATGTGTATGCTATAGAAGCATCAGAGATCTGACGCTGACGTAGAGCACTTGCTGACAGGACAACTATGCAGGCGATGCAGTAAGCATCTGGAAGGTGCTTTGATCAGAAAACACCACAACAGAATTTTGTAGCCTATGAGTTTGAATTAATATAATTCTTCAAAATCAGAGATTTACACACATGTACTTAGTACCTGGTAGATGACACCTAAACTTTGTGCATTTATTTGTAAAAAAAAAAACACTTCAAAGTTATGCACAAATTCTGTGTTTGTCAAAAATATCTTGAAATAAAATTAGTGTGTTTGTTATTTGACTAAATAAGAATTCAGAGTACATGTGCATTAGCAAGACACTACCTCAAGAATTACTATTAACACTGTAAGTGTAAAAACAAAATTATCTGTACCTGTCCACAGTCTTTGCAAGCTATGACACCATTGGTCTCATAATCCAAACATCGCTTCTGAAGAGACACATTTTCTTTCTGATTGAAAAGTTTTCTGGAGAAGAAAAAGAGAGTATAATTAGCCATGTGGTTAAACATGCAAGTGATTAAAAAGCTTAAATAGTCATTTGGACCTGAATTGTGGCGTAACGTTGACTCTGTGCATGTTTTCAATGATCTGGATGTCTTCGCCGGTGCAGATGTGTTTGGTACAGTTCCGACAGCTAAACTTCACAGCAGATGGGCTCTCATCTTTGATACGCTTCTTCTTCTGATTTTCCTGTCTCACGCGTTCCTCCATTATAGCCTGAAGCTGAAACTCTCTGATCTAATCAAACCATAAAAAAAAAAAATTAAAACACTGTCTTCAAGGAACAATAAATACGTAAAACTTGTTAAACATACCTGTTTGTTGTAAACGGATTGATTTAAGGCTTTTATTTTCTGAATGGCTTTGTTCATCATCTCCTCACGGTACTCATTGACACACTCCTTCTCAGCCACTCCTGAGTTCTTTACATCCACAACAGTGTATGTGCTGTCCTCTGCTCTTCCTCTGCCTTGAGACTACAAAGGGTAACAAAGAGTAGATCCTTTAGGCGGCAAAGTCTGGGAGCTTTAAATTATAGTCAATGTAACTATCCTGTACTGGTCCGTCAGATTTTGTTGCTGCTATACAAGTTTATTGGACTTATTGCTATAAAATAATATAGAATATTTTTAAGGAAGTGGTTGCGTATTGGGATTTAGAGTGAAACAATGCAATGTTGTCTTTTTCACTCACAACTGGTCATGTTTGAAGATAAATTGTAGAAGGTTTATGGCAATATCTAATATATGTCAACATACATTTCTGCATTTCTCTGTTCAGGCCTAGCCAATTGTTATATAATTAGCCTGATGGAGTATGGCACAAACGAGTGTTTGAGGCTGGTATATTTGCACAGAGGAACACTGACCCTCCACATTGACTGCATAAAACCATAATCTGTGGCAGACAAAATGTTCTCTTCTTGCCTGCATACAGATGTTGTGGGGAAAATAGGCCTGCGGTAATTTTGCTATTAAAGGTATAGGAGAGGATCTTTTCAGTAGAAATGTCAATGGAAAATCCCATTGAAAAAGACAGCCAATCAAAAACGACCGGTGGTGAAAAATAACTGGCTGTCAAGGCGGAAATAAAATTTACGCGATGACGTATATCACTAATTTCCCCATCAACCCGACCCGTACAATGCACGCTCATGTATGAATTCGCGCATGCGCAGATTTTTGTATAGTAAAACGGGATGGACAAGACGCATCATTTACCATTGAAGAGAGGTTCTCCCGGTACGGCAGCGAAAATTAAAGCTCGCAAGAGAAAAAAAGTGTTTGAAGTCGCTGAAAAAAAAAGAAAGACGTCTGCAGAGATGACAAAACATAAGTTTTTCTCGGTGATTACTTCTTTGTGCGGTGGCAGGGATTGGAAGCCGAAAAGGGATTCAAAACCGATCAACTGGTCGCGGAGTTTCTGCTAGACAGGTCATATGCTTATACCTGCTCATTTAGAAGGATCTGTGTTGATTTGACACAAGTGTTTTAATCGCTACGCAGGCTCCGTCAGAAAACGCTAGCTGTGCAGCCTTTATGTGGAATTACCACCCAATGGCATGATTATTTATCACTGATAATCATTAATTACTGTCAAATGTTCTTGTACAAGCATTTTCCTAAACAAATAACCTTTTGGTAGCTGATTCATTGCTGTAAAAGCAATCAATTCTGTAATAAGTCCGATGCGCCGCCAGAGGCTGTGGTCCCGCAGATGTAAACAGACTGCATGTGCTGAGGACATGCGCGCTCCCGATATCAGGGGGCATTACTGGAGATGAAGTGGCGCATGCGCAGTGTTGGGAAAATGAGAATGAGGTGAAGATCCTCTCCTATACCTTTAACATAACCGGTTTAAAAATGTCAAAGAGTCTTCTAAGAAATTCTAGATGCTGGTGAACCTTTGCACAAACAATCTCTGTGTGGGTGTGTCAGCTAAGATCACTATCCTCAAGAATACCTGGGTATTTAAATGAGATTATCTACTTTATGAAACTACCATGTTTGGCCGCTGGTTTAGGGTCCAGAAACATTTCAACTATTTATGGTAATAACTTTCTAATATAAAAGGTTTTTTGTCATTTGGCAATATTATAATATCCAGTACAATTATTGCAGTTGGGAAAGGGAAAAAATACTGCAATATTCTGCTTATTCTCATATTGACGTGAACACATAATAACTAAGGACTACTAATTTGTGGTAACAATACTCTACGTTATTAACTCTGTCACTATGGGTAGAAGGTTTTATTTTTTATATCTGTGTTCAAAATAAAGCAGGAGAAATCAATCAATAAATGTAAAAAGATTTTTTAAAGTAAAAAAACTGTGCACATACTTATACCTATGGGTAATTTGTAATAATCAGTTAATCATAGATGAAAATTTGTGTTTATAGTGATTGCTGAGTATCTGCTTATTTATGTTAAGTTGATGTAATATACAGTAGACTAAAGCACTGTCAGCTTCCTGAATTTTGCATTTAGAGAACAAATTACACTATACAACAGAAAAAAAGTAATAACATCACAGATTTAATTACTGAATATTAGGGAATCGTTAATTTTACTGACCTGAATCATAGCAATTTCATTGGTAACATGGCCATAACGGATAACAAAATTGCAGGCTTGTATGTCCAAACCTTCCTCTGCCACTGTGGTGGCAATAAGCAAGTTGAGTTCACCGCTTTTGAACCTTTTCAATACATCCTTTTGCTCTGCCTGAGGATTACAACAACAGGTCATCTATCAAGTACTAGGGACATTGCGGTTTTTGTATCATGCACTTACAGCTGTCATTGGTTTAGTATCACTCTGGTCTCCTCCTCCAATAACATAAGAAGGCTTTACTCCGATGTCTGCAAACTTGGGGTTTTCTTGAATCCACTGGCTAAGAGTTATAGCGCTGTGACGTGTTTTGGTGAAAATGATCCCTCTTGCTTCTTTCCTGACGCTGAACTCTTGCAATATTTTTGTTCTGAGCTTTGATAGGCTGTTGTTCTCATATTTTGGATCCTTTGAAAGCTTTTCAAGCTCTTCCTTTTTGTCTGCATGGAGTAGACGTTAAACAATAGAGGCAAATCATTTTTACAAAGTTAAAGTTAAAAAATGTAGAAATGCAGCCCCTTGCAAAACTATTTACAACAAGTTTTCAAGTTTAGACAGAATACAGCTACAGGTTTTAACCTATTTCATTGGGATTTGGTGTGACAAATTATTGAACATATCTGATCACTGAATTCAGGTATTTCAAGCATTAAACAAAATCAGCTTGATACCATGTTGGGATGACACTGCAGCAAATCTAGTCTCTAGATAGTTTTCTCACTACCAGAAATTCCAAAGCTACCTGGTAGTGATTTTAATAACTATGTGGAAGAGATTGGGGAAGACAGCAACTCGGGTAAAGAGTGGTAGATCAAGTAAACTCAAAAAGCAAGGTGAGTAAATGCTGAGGTATCTGGAGACAAATGTGTGCGGTTGTGTTTAACGAGTTAGCCTAGCCTCTTAGTGGCTGTGGTACAGTGGGTAGAGTAGTTGTCTCGCAATCAGACAGCTTGCAAGTTCAATTATAGCTGTGCCCCTGAGCAATGCACTTAACCGCAAGTTGCCTACCGACATATGTATCAGTGAGTAAGTGTAAAGAGCTTTGAGTTGTCAGTTTGATTAAAAAAGTTCCATATAAGTATCTTTAGTTCTAGTGAAAGTACCTCTTAATGCTGAGCTTGACAATGGCTCCTATTTGTTCCAACATAATTTTGCATTGGTGCAAAAACTGAGATCAAATATTGTATGAATGAGCAACACTTATTTAAAAGAAGTACAACTATTTTCCGAAGTTGCTGTCTTCCCCAATCTTTTCCACATAGTTATTAAAACCACTACCAATGCGTGATCTGAACACTCTGAATTCAACCTGGTAGAAAAGCTTTGAAATAAGGAAAAACGCACAGCGATCCAGGGCTTACCATCTAAAATCAGAGTCAGCCCTCACAAATGTGTCTCTACAAGACCGGTCAGCAATTGCAATAAATGTGGTGTACAACGTCATTGAAAGCCTTTTCATAGGAGTTAAAGGACGTGGCACATCATATTAAAAGCCACGCAGAGTATGTTGTAGTTAAGAGTTTTGGAAACGTTTAAGAGTTTAACAAAGAAATTGATAATTATTAGAAAGACAAATTAAATGAAAAAGAAAAAGAACTTAAATAAAATCCAATTATGAAAGGCAACTCTAAAGCTCAATGTGACATGTCAACGTGGAGGCAGTAAACACAGTACTTCAGATACTGTTTTCAGATTACAACACTTGAATACAGTGCGACACTGCATATTTAGTCTTGAATTCATAGCAACATGCAAAATAAAGAAATTACCTTTAAACAAATGGAACAGGAATCTCTCTGTGTCAGTTATTTGAATGTTCTGGTCCTCATCTGGTGACGATTTCTTCTTGATTTGCTCCTCGTGGAACTTGTTCAGGTAGCTGAGGGCATCGCACATGCGAATGGTGTTGCTCAGGATCAATCCTTCGTTGTACCATCGGAGATACTCTGCGCAGACCCGCACTGTCTGTTCTCCATCTTTGGCGGCTAAAATAAAATAGGGGTTCATGACAGACCTATGTGCACAGAACTTCACAAATATGAAGAGGCTGTATAAAATACTACTAATTTATAAAATATTTAGGATTTTTCTTATCGGATTATGAAGTTCATATGTTTATCAATTAAATCTTAAGTGCACATTTAATAATAAATAAATCAGGGAATATATACATTTTTGTAATTATCACAATCATAAATCTGTTTAAGTTGTCCTAAACAGCTTTCATATGGCCATGTTTTAAGAAAGATGTAATATTCTCTGCTTACCTTGTCGCTCTTTTTGAACAGCCCACTGTTCATAGTTCTGAGAGCCCAGGTCACAGGTGGGGCTAAGCTTGGCATATTCATGAATGGCATTCATTATTGTCTTGATGACACAACCAAAAGGATCCTGATAAGAATATTTAAGTGAAGATACAGTTACCTCTGCTTTAAAAAAGGATCATAGCTATTTCAAAGTAAGCATCCAATTAAAGTTACTGTAAAAGAAAGTGTACCTCTTTTCTTGGTTCAACATCTAGAATAGATTTTCTCTGTTGCTTTTTATCCTTGCCCAGGCTTCTTGTCATGATTTTGGAAGCATCCAAGTTTGCACAGATCTAGAAGAGTGGAAAAGAAATGTACTGTTTCCTTGATGTGAAAAACAAGCAACTAGTTTGATCAATGTGATCTCAACATTACCAGACCTCTAAAAGCAACCTGGTCAACCAGCCAGTTTCTACCCAAGGTGTCCAAGATCAAAGCTAAAAGTGTAATGCCTTAATAAACTAAACTAGTTTTATAAACTCTTCAACATGTGTTTTGAATGTCTGAGCATAAGAGATTACATATTATTAGAAGTCTTATTCTTTTGGCTTTTATTTACTTTAGTATATTGTATTTATGTTTTATATTATATGCTATTGTATTGTTGCTTGGTGAAATTGTGAAGCATTTTGGTTAAATTTGGTTTATTTGTAAATGTGTTATATAAATACACTGGAAAGACATTTGGACAAATGAAATAGGTTTAACATATAATATTATCAATATTATATCATATTAAGCTATATTTGCAGATACAATTGTGAGTATTTACTCGCAGGATGTGCTCTTCAGCTTTTCTCAGTGTGTTGGCGCCGCCGACCCCCGGAGAGGCTGTCAGGCCCAGGATCTGAGGCAGCTCAACAGGCTTTTTCTCCTCTTTCTTGAGCTTCATGTTCTTGTGTTTCTGTTTCAAGTACCGCATCATGATGTGGTTGTAGACTTCTCCTTTCTGAGTGTGGTGACATTCATCTATTATGATCAGTGTCAGATCTGCAAAAGACGACATAATACCAGAAATTTATTTGCACATTAAGGATTGCACTGTAAATTATAAATTGCGTAAACAATTAAAAAACAGCAGGAAATAAAGAACATAATTTTAGGGAAAGGGTTTTTAGCTTCAGTCTAATAGACAATAACTTTCAATTTTATTATGGATGTAGGCTCATTAAATAAAAAGGTTGTTTTTCCCTGCAAGATTTTTTATTTTTTTTTAAACAAAATCCTTCAACATAAATCAGCACAGTTTAAACCACCCAGTAACATCTGTAGGAGAACCGCCGGCCTCAAATATAAAGCAAAACTTCCAACATGATCTATATAAGGTGCATTACAATTATTTAAGTCTACACCATGTTACTTGAATATTTCCCAGAAGAGAAAGCAGAGTGGCAGCTTGATGGGCTGTGATAGATGCTCTCTTGTGAATCCGATGCAGCCACACACTGATGGCTTGAACAGACATGTGGCCTACGAGCCAGGAGGAAGAGGGAGTAAAAAAATAAATGCTTTCAAGTGTTTCAACAAACAGCATATGTTCCTCGGTGGTGGCTATTCCACCTTAGACTGGTGACTGCCAACAAGACTGAACGCCAGAGTATGAATAACTTGACAAGATTGTGTCAGGGGAAATATCCTGCTCCTAGTCCTCTGGGTGGATTTATTCCAGAACAACTCAGCGTCAGAACTGAACGTCAGTAGAGGTTTTAGCCACATTTTAGAGATACTGCAACCTTATTTAGCTTAAAAGTCCATTTACCTTTTTAATGAAAGTAAGAAAAAAGTTGCATTTTAACACGAAATTTATTTATAAGTCTAAAAGTTTTTTATTCTAGTTTATTGAAAATTTAGCCGTAACATCACACCATAACAGGGGCTTTATAGGTGTAGTCTGACTAGATGCAAAAACATTATTTTATTTGCTTTTCAACAGCCACAATAATAAAAGTTTCCCTAGAAGTTTAGATTTTTGTGTGTTTTGGTATGTTCTTTGATTTGCAGCTATCTTTTTTACTGCATAAATTGTGTAATATGTGGTAGTTTCTATTTCATTTTTTCAGTCTTGCTTTCCCATCTATTCCTGCCCCCAGTTCTAAGCAAATTGGGTGTTTTTCCATTTTGCTGTGAGAATGCAGGACCTTTGGTCAATTCTGGGATCAATGTCATTTTGCAACAATACTCATCAATGGAGACTTCGAGGTTGTTGTTGTGATGCCGGTTGTTATAATCGGGATACTTGCACCCCAAAAGTGGCAGGGTCCACTTGGAGGCAGGCGCCACTCCCCCAGCTACTCTTTGGTAACATTTATGGTAAATATTTGTTGTTTCGAATACACCTAACCTAGTATGCATATGTTGAAACCTGTAACCAAGCATTTTCTTAAAACCCACCAGAAAGGGTCACTGCATATTTCCCTCTCAATTAAACCAACTTGAATTTTTTTTAATCAATCATCCATAACAGTAAGTTACACCAGACACCTTAGAATGTAAGAATGAAAAGTTGGAAAACCCTACCGCTTAGATTCACCCCTTCATCCTCTCCACTTTTGGCCCTCTCCAAGTAATTTTCTAGAATCTGGGCCGTACAGATGATAATGTCGTTTCTTTCTACAACCTTGGTGAAGGAGATTTTCAGCTGAGAGTCTCCACTGACCCTCTCCAATTTGTACTTGCGCTTCAGGAAGGGTGAAAACTCTGTAGAAAAATGCTGCTCCACAAGAGGAATCTACAGGGTAAAAGAAGATATATTTATGAACATAATTTTCCTTTTAAAAGACATAAACACCTTTCCGCCACTAAAGAGCTACAGGGGACAATTTTAACGTCTACCACAGCTAAATATATTCATAGCTTTATTCCCTTTGTTTAAGGCAAGGCTTCTAATTAGGGGATTTTGTTGCACAATTGTTAACAAAAGGAGTACACAGACTTTTTTGTGTGGGAACAACTAACCTACTTATGGCTCAGGAATGAAGATTAAAAATTAAGATTGCTTTCAGTCACATAGGATTACTCTTTCCAAACTGCTACTGTACAGCTTTATGGCTTGAAAATGAATTTATTGCCACATGGTATTTATGTTTCCAGTTCAGTCCATATCTCATATTGGCCAAATAGCAATATAGTGCCCTGGGATAAATAAAACTTTCAGCGTTGAGTTTGTGGCTGGAAGCTTCAGTGTTTTATTTGGATCTCAATAGAGGAAAATAGCCAAACCCCTGTAGGTCAGATTAACTAGATACTAGTACCTTGTTTACCAGGACAACCACCTTCCTTGGTTTTTCTTCTGCTCTCCTGCTGTCCAGATGTTTCTGGGTAATGTAAACTGCGACTCTGGTTTTACCGCTTCCTGTCGGGAGGCAAATAATAATGTTTTCCCCCTCCAAGGCGGGTCTGGCCACTTCCATCTGATAATCACGAAGACAAATTTCTGGTTTTTCTGGGTCTCCTACGGTGGCTCCCACAGCTTCTGCTGCTGGACATACACTTAAATCTGCAATGCAGACCAAAGGCTCAGTCAGGGAGAAAATATATAACTTTGTAAGTCAGCAAGCCACAATTACACATCGTCATGGAATGTTCTCTTTATGCTGTTTTTGTAAATGGAACCACTTTTATGTTTGTTCAGCACATAAACCTACCCTAGTTTTAAAACGTCAAATTCACAGGGTTTGATAAAAACTAGAGCAGAAAGGTCTAGTTACTCTGCAAAAACAGGCAAGTAGATAAACCTTAAAATACTTTTTAAGGAAAAATGACCAGTCTTTCACAAAAGCATGTGATTTATTACTAAGGCATTACTAAACCATGAATCTTAGGTTATGAGTTCCACATTTTTGCCACAGCTAAAAATACAAAACCTAAGAGAATACAGCGGGTTTTAAAAGTCTTTCCTGTTTTACATTCGCTCACATTAAAAGAACAAACCTTATTGTTTTTATTCAGATTTTATGTCACAGATCAACACATTTAAAAGCCATGAATCTATTTCTTCCATTTACTACTTAGTAAATAACTATAGAATTAGGCTTATTTCTAGGGAAAAAAAACATATCCACGGCTTTTTAATTTGTTTTAAAATCTGAAATATGTGTTTCAGACAAATAATCTAATCCAGTTTACATTAAAAGTTATTATTCTAACTGTGGCTTAAAACAATGAAGTCATTTTGAAAAACAAACAAACAATGTTGTTGAATAAAACCTACAACAAACGTGGTTCAAGGTTTTCCACTAACCTTGAAGTCGGGCGAACATGCAAACTACTATGAGCTGTGAAAAACTATTTCACATGATCCTCACCTGAAGACAGGGCGATAGTACCAGGGGCTACAAGGCAACCCACTGAAGACTTAAATGATTTAATCAAAGTCCATTTTTTGTTAGAGTGGCACAGTCAAACTCTACATACCAACCTTGGTGAGAATCTGTGCCAAGACATGAACATTTATGCTCACAGACACTCTCCTCTCAGTCTGACTGAGCACTGGCTATTTTACTAAGAACAAGTTCAGGATTCTGCATTTGCAAACGTGGCAAAGAAATAAGCCTAAATACTTGCAGCTGTAATAGCTGTGAGAGCTCTTTGTAAAAAAAAGTTTTTTGTTTTTTTTATTAAAAAAAAAAAAAAAAACGGCATGTATTTTTCATTTCACTTTACAAATGTGTAACTTTTTAATATTGTAGCCACATTACAACAATGTAGAGAAGTTATAAAAGTACAAACACTTTTGCAATGCGTGTTTTACAGTCAATGCAGTTTTTAATCATCTTCCTAAGTTCAACACAACCCTTTTCTGATAGAGATAAGAACTAGAACAACAACATTAGGAAACGTGCTCCTGAGGGGGGAGACTGTAATTATCATTTAATTCTCTTCAGAGCACAGTATAATTTCTAGCGACATTAGGTCTTTAGCTCAATCAAATGACACAAAAGTCTCCTTTTCTGTAGGCTGATTATATTTAAATGTATTTCAGAGTGGATTATAAGGAAGTTCCGCTGCTCATATTAAAAATATCCCTGGTTTAAATCTGTCGCCTCCTACAGCCTACAGTCAGGCATTTCAGAATGTAAATAGACCTTTGGACTGTGTGAAATATTGATGCTTTGTACAGAGTGTACGCCACCTCTTGGTTGATGACAGATGTAAAACACTACAACCAAACCCACCCCCACAACCAGCACCTTATGAAACCAAAGAAGACAAAGGGTGCATAGAAAGTTAACTAAAGGCTACGCTCCATGGATTCTTTTACACTCTGCTAATACTAGGTCAGCATGTGGTTTTCATTTAAGGCACCACTGTGCTCTCTCCTCTGGAAAGTTTCTGTGCTTTTTTTGTTCACTCATGGAATATATCAATTCCATAACAAGAGATATTCAAATGTTCAAAGCCAATCTTCTACATGATCTCGCTTGGCGAATTTAAAGTAAAGATCAAACAGATTTTAATCTGTTCTATATGCTAATTTACTACTGGTAATATAAATTTGGTGCAGAAAAAACACATTTCTTGGATTAATCAGAGTTTAGAGAGTTGTAACTATGTGAGGAATGTGGGTGAGGTTAAATGAGTCCCACCTGGGGTTGAACTATCCATGCTGTGCGTCGTTTCAGCACTTGCATAGAGACCTAAAAGAAAAAAAGAAAATAACTTTAAACTAATTCACAAGAAGCAGCAGATTTAAACTAAATTCTGCACTGTACACATTAAGTTTTAGTTCCTTCTACTGAGGTAGGGAGTGGAGAAGTTTGACACAGATACAGCATGCAGGGTAGCTATATATGTTGGCTATGGAGAACAACAATAAATCCAGTAATACATGTAATTACATGAATTGTTTCACAAAATGACAAGGAAATTGCTCTTTTTGAAAAATTATTTAGGAAAATTCTGTGTTTTAATTTATATGAACCACTTTTCTGATATCTTTTGTCTTTAAATAAATATAATGCTCCACATTTTGTTGTTTTACGATTTGAAAGATGTTTTCTGAAATTGTGTTTTTCTTTATATATTTGCAATTTGTAAACTATTCTCATGTTTTGTTTGATTTTCTGTTGAATGGGTAATATTTGTTCCACTTCAGAAATACTGTAGGTTTTGTTGCATAAGTATTTCTTCACTTTGTAGCATTGTCTATGTATTTAAGACCTACTGAAAAATTGGAATTATGTCATTTCTTAAAAGATGAACCTACATTTTTGGAGAGCTTTACTAAGTTAAAGTTCTTCCATTAGGAAGAACCTACATTGTGGGTTTTCTAAAAGGAAAAGGAAGAAGTAAACCTTTGTGAAAATTCATCATATTGAATTTTTTACATATATCTCTTAAATTGGTAAAACCTACACCAGGGATCTTCAAATCTAGGCCTTGAGGGCTGGTGTTCTGCTATTTTTAGACCCGTCCCTGATCCAATACATCTGAATAAAGTGGTTTAATTAGCTTTGCAGCATCCATACAAATTCCCAAAGTCCTGGTAATGACCAGATTCTTTGACTTAGGTGTGCTGAAGTAGTGAAACATCTAAAAGTTGCACGGCCCCAGACCTCCAGTCCTGGATTTGAAAAACCCTGGCCTAGACTAAGATGTCATGCTTTCTATGCTTATAACCTCCAGGTTATTGGAGGACACACATGCGGGTGTGTTTTAGAACAACATCTAAATAATACTGCTTCCTTTTGGAAATTAGCTAGGGTATGAAGAAAAGGCCAATAAACTTTGTTCAGATGCAAGCAGATGCTAGTAGGAGAGTAAAACAAGTCATTTGAAGGATTTAAAAGGCCATTAATTTTGTAGGAAGGACTGTTGCACTACACAAAACAGATGACAAGAAGCCAGAACATCATGTGGACACATTGAAAGTAGGTTTTCAAGACAGGTGTTTGACAGGTGGTTAAGGATTATTTACTAATTTTTGTTCAGGATATATAAATAAATAAAAAAAACTCAAGGTTGACGCTTCAGTGTATTTGTGAGCGGAGCTAAATTGGTATGTGC
>JAVLVB010001001.1:2814649-2844468 GCA_032876305.1 Orestias chungarensis
TATATATATATATATATATATATATATATATATATATATATATATATATATATATATATATATATTATAATATTATAATATATATAATTATAATTAGTTCAATTGTAAGTATTATGTAACACCAAGGGGAGAAAGTCTTTTTAGCCCCTTAAAATAAGATGGTTCAATTTATGACTTGTACAGACCCTGCAAATTCTTTGATTGGGGCCACATCAGCAACCACATACTGATAGATTTATTTATTTTAATTACAAATCAGGTATACATCTATATCACCTGTGGAGTCATATGGCGCTTCCTCTGTGACATTGAGTTCCATTTGCGCCTCCTCACTCTGAATGCTTTCAGCTGGTTTCTCGTCCGCTGTGGCTTCATTCACTAAAAACCCATAAAGAAATAATAACAATTTAAATAATGAACTGCTTCAAACCTTGCCTTTTTAAGGCCTATCCAATATTGATATTAGTCCCATATCAGGAAAAAAAAAAGGACTATAAGATTATATTGGCTTAAATATAAAGTTGCAGATATCAGCACTATAATATAAGTAGACCATTCCAGCATTTGATCCATGCCACCATTGGAAAAGTTGTCATTTCATTTTATTCATTTGTAGTACCTTCTTTCTTCGAAGAAAGTTTATTTAATAATAAATTGACCAGTTTTTGTCATAACTATTGTTCTGTGAGTAATATCACTTAATCAAGCCCGTTCTAAAATTTCAAACTATAAAAGTCATAAAAGCTTGTATCATTTATGCTGATATTGTATCGGGTCAATATCGGTAACAGACAACACTCAAGACTGCAATATCGGTATTGTATCAGAATTACAAATATTATACCACGGCACCTCTAACTTGATTCTAAATGTAATTACTGAGATGCATTTATGCACTGGGATATCAATGTCATTACCTTCCCTTCACAGAAGCGAAGGAAGCTTGGACACTTACCTGTCTTCACACACTCAGGTGATCCTCCGGTGAGCTCATACAGGTGCTGGTGTTCAGTGATGCGCAGAATCTCCTGAAATTCAGAAATCCACCCTGGCCGGCATCTCACGATCCTGCTCAGAAGCTCCCTGGCTCCGCTTTTGTTTCCGTTGTTCTTCGTTTCAGCCAGAATCTTCATGTTGGACAACAAGAGCAACAACACATGATTAAGAGTTTACTTGCTTCTTTCTGTTGTCGCCATCTGGTGGTAAACACGAATAACTGAATCTAACGCAGTTTGACAGAGTCGTCATTGTTGCATGTATCGATTTCAAATTGTGTAAAATATCATAAAGTGATATAAAGCTAAACTCATGTATTTGAACTTAAAAACAGGAGACTTTTTTAATCAGCAATCACCTTCTCTTGGTCGGCAGCAGTCAAGAGGTCTCGAGCAAAACATTGATTGCAAACTTCTTCCGTTTTCATGCCCATCAGACTGGGAGCCAATAACTGGATCAGCCGGACGCAGTAATCATTATCCGCCTCTGCCTCGGGATCTGGGGGGTTCGACTCCAGGTAGTCGACGGCAAATTTGCAGCCTGCTTCAAACAAAGCATCCACAAAGGCCCTGAACCAGCCATCTGCATGCGGCTTCTCGACCACCACACTGAGGAGAAGTTTGGCAGCTGATGCATTTCCCTCCGCGTTCAGCTTCTGGTTGATCTGCTCCGTTTTTGCGGGTTGGATGAAATGCAAACAGGGCAGAACGCCTTCTACCTTTATGATATGTTGGAGTCTGTCTCTTAAGTCTTCAATGAGGCGTTCGTGTATGTCATCGTTCTCGGCTGCCATTCAGATGAAAGTCTTGATTATTAGATGATAAAAAAAAAAGAAAAGAACAATCAGCTGCGCTACGAGTTAAAAAGAAAGACCCCCAGACAATCAGCTGCCCTACGAGTTAAGAAAAGACCCCCAGCTGTTCTGAATGTGATGACTCACCAGGGCGCGTTATAGCCAGGAAAACAAAACTTGGTTTACTTTCGTTTTGCACCCAAAACATTTGACTACAAGTGGCCGCTAGATGTCCCTGTTGGATTACAATGATATTTACCACGTTAATAAAACTCATCAACGCTACAAATATAATATAATACAAAATAATTTCACCCTTGACCTCAAACCCCTTTGATTATGTCATCTCTATACTCTTTCACTTTCAATTTCAAATGAAATACCACATTCACAGTCTTGTTAAAAGTCAAGATAAGGCACAATGTCCTTGAGTGGCTTAACAGAAAAACTGCAGCAGATGCATTTAATATCTTGGATTTGTCTGTGTGTTTTGGCTCTTGAAGCTTTGACTTCAGCTACAGTCCAAGATGTGTGAATCTCCCCTGAACTCTTGAATGGGCTTTGCTTTACAATCAATTCTACCAAGGCTTGTGTGATCCCTTATGTGTAGCTTTTAATACCACACATTTTCCTTACAGTCCTCCTTGTGGAGAGTGGGAATCACTGCCTTATGGAGATATACAAAGTATATGTATATGCAAACTTTATCAAATTTGATATAAAGAATGATTAACACAACCATAGCATTAATTTTTTTAAAACATTTTATTGCTTTCATGGCTTCAAAACAAGCATAGTCTATTGTTTTACAGAATTCCATTAATAAATGATAGAGTAAAATTA
Source organism: Orestias chungarensis (assembly GCA_032876305.1). Classification (NCBI taxonomy): domain Eukaryota; kingdom Metazoa; phylum Chordata; class Actinopteri; order Cyprinodontiformes; family Cyprinodontidae; genus Orestias; species Orestias chungarensis. The sequence goes on from JAVLVB010001001.1 coordinate 2,817,282, forward strand.
CTGTTTACACAATGACAATAATATATATTGTTTATTTTGCAGCTCTCCAACAATATTTTAGTAAAGTGGACATTATCCAAAATAGTTTGGGCATACAATAGGATTCATGAAGGTGGTGTTGTTATTTATAAAGATGGCTGACTTGAACTGGTCTAATAGTCACAAGTTCCAGTTTGGAGCCTGCTGTTGAACAAATACTAATGTACGGTTCAGTAAAACTCCATGTGTAATATTTTAATTTTCTGCCATATCACATCTTAATATACATTTAAAAAAAACAACGAATAAAAACATATATTCTGACATCATTTTATATTGTGCTACTTTTGACTTGAAATCAGTGCAAAACAGTATATAAATAGAGTTTACAACACATGCACTGCATTATACTTGCGTGTCCGAGGCAGGGAAAACAGCAGATAATCCTTAAATCTGCATGTTATAATATTTGCTCAAACAAGCATGCACGGTGCATTCTGCTTAATATAATAGATTAGGTGCACATTAGTGATTGCAATAATAATAATATCAATAATAATTAATTTTAATGCAAATCATTTAAATATATAGCATACTTGATACTGTGAATAATGTTGCAGTGCAATTATCCATAACCCCTGAGTGGCACTGCAAAGAGTATAGCCATTCAGTTAGGGATGAGAAAACTGTTCACACACCTCAGTAGTAATGCTTAATCGCACTAAAAGTTCTAGGCAATAGTTTGTATGTGTAACCCACACAGGATTTAGACTATAGATGGGGTATAATTTTAATGACCAGGTTCAGCAGTCACTGTTAGGGCGATTCATGTAGTCAGTGTTGTGTGATATCCCCTGTCCCAGGAGAGGAAATTTGGACTATGCATTTTTTTCCCCATGATGCCTTGTCAGACAGTGTCAAATACTATGCAAAGATTTCAGAAAGTGGGGAAAAGAATTGCTGCGTCATCATTTTTCCTGCTGTAACAAAGTCACCTCCTCACACTTCAGGTTCTAATGAGGACACAAAGCAGTGCCAGACCCCTCTTTGGCTCACACCCATCATTTCCCAAGTTTCGTGCTGCACAGGGTCAACAATTTGAACAAACATCTGTGCTCACCAGCTGCTTGCCAGACTTGAAAAGACTCAAGGCTTGTCACCATTCAGGAATAAACAATCTCCACTGAAAGTTTCATTTTTTGTTTCTTGCCTGTGGCTTGAATACATCAAGAATGATTCTATATAGTGTTTTGGGATTTGGCAGCTGGCTAATACAGTATATAGTTGATCCTCCCTATGGACAGTCTTTAGAGTATTCCCACACAGGCTATTTTATTAGATACAACTTATTAAAATCGGGACAGATTCCCTTTTTTTTCTGGCATGGATTCATCAAGGTGCAAACATATTGTCAGCATGGAACCAGCTGCACATTCATGATAAAAATCCCTTGTTCAACCACATCCCAAAGCTGCTCTCTTGAATTGGGATCTGTTGACTGTAGAAACCACCGGAGTACAAAGAACTAATTGTAATGTCAATAACGTATTGTTATACATTGATTATTCTGCTAAAATAAGTAATCAGAAGAGATGTGTTGTGCTAATAAAGGACATGGTCAGCAACAATGTTTAGGTAGTTTGTAGTTTTTTTTAACCAATGTTCATTAGGTAGTACTTTGGACTTTTGTTGTCTTATTGCCATCTTGAACCAGCCTAAACATAGAACTGATGTTTACCAGATAGGTAGTTGAATAAATGTAGCAACTAAAATGTCAGAGTAGGATATATTTTCCACTAACATTCCTTCAATTGTTATATTTTGGGTATCAATGGTTTACCGAAATTCAAGGTTTTCTTCTACCAATCTTCATTCTTTATATCCTTTCTGCACAAACATGCCAATAAGTAGCAGTCTAGTGGCCAACACCTTTCAGCTTGACTTGCTTTTGTCTTTCCTTGGGCCCAAATTCTGCATGTAGGTAGTTTGTGTGACTGCCTGTCAACACCACTGTCTCAATGTCTCAGACCAGAAAGAAATACATTTTCAACCTTCAGTGTTGGTTTTAAGACCCTATATTCCCAGTGATGTCCCAGAAACACACAAAGGATGTTAAGCAATTAAAATTCAGATTACTAGATTTGAGAACAATTGCCACTAGAATAAATGAAGAAAAAAAAAACTAAGATAATGTATAAATTGCTGATGTCTATGCGATTCCAGTAGTTGTGTGAGGTAGGTCAGTCAGACTTTCTTGTTTAGATATGTTATAGAATGACATTGCTTTGATGGTCACTACTTTTCCCTGAACTGGTGAACAAAGGTGGTAAAGGAAAGACTGGTATACTGGTGACACAACCAGCTTTTACAATAGTTGGTTGGTGTTCCTACTGGCTGACCCTGGCCTGGGTATCCACTCTGATGGAGCCAACTGCGACAGAATATAAAAGCTTAAGCACAATATTGGGACAAAACCCTAAGAAACATTAGTTAGGGGTACTGTTTTCTTCCTAATATAACCAGTTGATAATGACAGTAGAAAGAAAGGAGGTGTGATAAATAAGAGCAATTCTCTCTTAGTTTGTACAAGTTTTAGCTTCATGTGGAGTTTTACAATTAAATTGCTACACATTTAAAATCTTAAAACACAGCGACAATATTTGCTGCTCTTGTTAGTTTCCTTCTTCCTAACAAAAAAAAAACAAACATGTTCTCAACATGCACAATGAATTAAACTATCCATTCTTTAATATATCCACTTTAAAAGACGAAGACAGATGGCCTTGACAGCATGGTGATAAAAAACAATCAACAAAAAGTGCTACTTTTATATTACACTCTATCAACCCAGATATTATTATTTAGTGCCAAGAATTTATTTCCTGTGAAACTCTGGGCCTCAGACGTGTCCGTGGTGTCTTTCTGAAGTGTCGTCGGGGTCAGAGGGCACCACAGAAGAACAGGAGGCAGATGATGTTTGAGCTGGAACAGGGATCAGTGCTGACTGTTGTTGTGCAGGGATCTGTTGTTGCTGCTGATGCAAATCTGCACGTCTTTGTTGGAAAAATGCTGTAAGGCCATCATCTATAGGTGCATTCACAATAGCCGAGATTGACCCAGAGTCTTTGGATTCCTTAAAGGTGATGTCCAATTTTTCGCTGGGGCCCTTAGAAGAAAACAACAATAAAAAAACAAAACAAAATTACCATCAAATATCTATGTTCTGTAGTATTACATTTATAATTCCTATAGCTTTTTCTAATTTTATTGATATGCTTTTCACATTTTGCTGTATTATTGTGCTACCACTCTAAACCTATGTTAGCACAACAATACAGCATTTGCAAATTGTTTGCAAGCTAAATCTTAAAAGTGATGAGCATTTCTGCATATTCAAACTTCAAAGTCCTCCTTTTGAATTTAGAAATCATTAAGAGAACGTCACTATCAGCTTGGCACAGTGAAAGTGTTCATAGTCTTTTGCCCATTCTCTTTATAAAGATTTAGATATGGACTTTGATTATACCATTTTTACACTACAAGGTCTTGATTACAACAATTCTTCTGAAGCTCAAGTTGTATTCTTGGGGTATTTGTCCTGCTAAGGGGAATTCTTCACCTCAGTCTTAGGTATTATGCAGTCTATAACAGAGCTTCTATCTGGATTTTCCTATATTTAGCTTCAACCATTGTATCATTAACTTTTGACATCCTTGAAGTATGTTTACCATGGATAGTAGGTGTAGGTAATGTGAATGTATGCATTTTTACGTTTCTGCAATGTAATATTTTACCCATTGGCAAAAAGAAATATATATTTCATCTTATTAACCATTGTAACATAAAATTTTTTGTGGTCAACGTAAAGAACTTATCAATCAAGGGAAAATTCATGATTACGTGTCCTGTCTACATATTAATCTACCTGAATTGCTTAAACTAGACTCACTAACAAACATCTGAGGCCTATCTTGGGAACCTGGGTTTATTCACAAACATTATACACAACAGGACTATATTTAGTTACTGAGTGACTTTACAATTCTTCTGTTTTTTGAGCAAATGTTAATAACAAGTTCAAGGCATGCTTTTTTGGATTTCACCTTTTGCCGTTTTGTGTTGGTCTATCACATATAAATCTATTATAACATAGAAGATTATGGTTGTAATTTGACTGAATGTTAAGACGTTCAAACAATATGAGTACAATATATTAGACTTATGAACAACAAAAACCTCCATACTTGAGCGTCTGTATGGCTAAATAGCTGGCTTGCAGACAGAGCAACTGGCTGAACCTGTACAGCCTTCACAGCTGATTTTTGATATTCTGGACTGGCTGTCACAGTGCTGTAGGCAGGGGGTCCCAGAGTTGGCTGTCTCTGCAGCATCTGCAGAATGGTTTGGATATCTGATATCAGGTGCGACTCCAACCTGAAAAAAGATCCAAAGAAATAAATTAGCATTATCAAGACAAGAAGAGCTGAATGTATATATCTGGCTGAGTCTGATAAGGACCAAAAAAAACTTGCTGTGTGTCACTGAGCAGTAGATGGAGCTTTGTTGCAATTTTGTAGAGGATGAAGAGACTTCACAAAGGTGTGGAAACACATGCTGAAAGACTAATACTAATCCAGCAATGAGTGTTAATGAGCTTTGTGTGGGAGGTGCGAGTTCACCATTTATTGTGTAAATTAGTTTAATTTACTAGGAAAGACAATCTAATTATGAATGGATATCACTCAATTATTTTATCTGGGACACAAGGAATTTCACAAGCAGTAACAGATTCACTTTAATGTAACAATCTGATTTCAGGGTTACTTTCTAGAGGCTTTAAAAGAACATATTATAACACCCCTTTTTTTCTCCTCTACCATATGCTTTCAGGCATGTTTTGTGAGAAAAACAGCATGACCGAAAAGTGCTGCTGATCCTCCACCCAGTGTTCATTCTGAGGGGGGGTCAGGTATAGAGCAGTGGATAAAATGTTTTATTTTTGCACAGAAAAAAAGGCTATCTCGTTTTTTTGGGAACTCTGATACCTTCTCACATTTTTCTGCTACAATCACAGCTAAAAATATCTTATGCACTTCAGGTGGCTGCTGGCTTGCTGCTGAATCTGTGAAAGATGCTGCATCATTCACAAACTGGTGAGAATAGCATGTCTGTTTATGGAAAACAGCCTGAAAAATATTTCTTGTATTTTAAACTGCTCTTTCAGACTTTGTACTTAGTCATCACTTTCTTTTTTCTCGGTTCTATTTAACACCTCTTAAAAATAGCACAGACTTTGCTCATTCTCAAGTTTAATATGCCCCAGTGATGCAGTATATGCTGCTTCCAATAGATCCAACCTCCCACTCTGAGTCCTTCAAGAGATTCTGCCAGCTCGTTGTCTTCCTCCACCTACTCAAGACATGGAATGCTGGTTTTCTGTTCTTTTAAGAGTGGGGGAGGTGACAATGTTAAAAAAAAATAGAACTCATATCATCCTTACATTTAGGTAGTAAAGAACCACTTAATTAATATAAAGGGACGGTTGCTAAAAATATGGTTTCCCCGGAGGATCATCTGAATTTTTATTTAAAATAGCTTTAGGTGATGACCACATGGTGATGACCACTCATTATAGAAACGAGTAATTTAATCATGCAGTCTAGTACGTACATTTCCGCCTATTTTCATCCATACTAACATATTAACACTAAAGTTTCAAGTTTGGACAATTTTGATGGCCAGTGTGGACAAAAGCTGTAGTGTTTTGCCTGAAGAAAGACTGCATTTCCCATGAGGACAAACGCATGGTGTTGTAAAATCCTGATCTCCCGGTCACCTGCAGTTTGATTGAAGTACATTTCTGTTGCAAGTGCCTGTTTGAAGGATGAATAGTGATGAGGTAATGAATCTAATTGTGGCAAAACAATGTCATATGATGATGTTGAAAATAAACAACGGGAAAGCGACATTTGCCTTAAAGCAGTCAGCACATTTGTAGTTGTTTTGTGTGTCAGGGTTTCTGCCAAAATCCTCCAAGTTTAAGTGATACAGACCAACTCGGGCCATGACAGAGGTGTCCTTCAACAAGCTATAAGTCGACATATAATCACAAAAGTGAAATGAATTTTTTTTATGAAGGTTAAAAAGTTACTTAGTGTTGCTTTAATAATGTTTAGTTTGGAGGTTACTTTGATTGATTACATTAGTCAAATTTCTAAGTGCACACATTCATTGTCTTTGGTTATTACATCGTTCCTATAATTGTGTTCCTCAGCGTACATTGTAGCTTTGAGCCCCTAGTCAAACAAAACATGGTGATCAGCTCTCAAATACATAGAAAACCTATTGGATTGTACCGCTTACACCACTAGCTTACTCTGGAGGCAATAATGTACATCCTTGATTTTGGTAGCATTTTGAATTTTGTTAAAATTTGTATTTGATGTTAAGTATTTCAGATTTTCTATCATCTTTAACAGCTTAACTGTTCAATTTTGTTACAGATGGTAATGCTTTTATGTTTGATTTTTGTTAAAATAGTTTCCGATTAGCTTTCATATATAACCTTTTGGGATGTTTTTTTTCAGTTTGTTGTTTATTTGCCATCTTTTAAAAACTCTGTAACAATTTATTTTTGTAAATATAACATTGTGGTAAAATGAAAGTCATGTGACTCTGATTTTCATATATGCAATCAAGATGTTACGTAGTCCCACACATATATATAATTATAGGGGCACTGAATTGCCCATCCTGAATATTTACGTCCTATATATGTCCAAAGAAAAACAGCAGGTGCAACTGTGACCTTAGTATAATAGTGCATGGAATAAATCTGCCTTCAGATTTCTAAATATATTTATAGTTTCTGTTATATATAATTTATAAATTACCTTACTTTTGCTGACACCAAAAAAACTGTACCTGTTTAAGTGCTCTTGAAGCTGACCTAAGCGTTGTTCCACATCTCCGTACGTGATTTCGCTGGCTGAATTATCGTCCTCTCTCAGGTCCTGGATCTGTGCTGACTCATCCAAGTAGTCCTCCGGCTTCTTACAGGCCCATTTATCACAGCGCAGATCTGGAAAACCACAGCAACACACGTGCTTTACATTTTTCATATGAAGCTCGGAACAACGTCCTAACCACACAAAAAGAAAACTAAAATAGAACGTAATTAATCTCTGCACCAGAGCGCTGTGTAGGTTCGTCCTTGTAATCTATCAAGCTTTTGTTGCAGGTGGACTCTTGAAACAATGTTTGCTCTGTTGTTATCTCTCCTAGGCACATGGCAGTTTTCAGCCGGCTGTCCTGCGATATGTGCTTTACCTCCTTTTGTGGGTTTTTACAACGACAGGGCTTGTTCAAATACTTTATTTAAAACAGTGTTCTTTGCAGGTAGTTTGTCAAAGCATGAGCTGCACAGATGAAATGCTGACCATCCTTCAAATTTTTTTTAAATCACTGACATCTCCAACTGGCTCCAGAAAAGAGAAAATAAAATGACTATGTTAAGGTGGATCCTATTGATGAGTAGAATTGAATATGTTCGTCTCTCTTTGATGAATACATATTACAATACTATAAATAATATAGAATATATGATAAACAATACAAAATGTAATTGCAGGGGTGCGACAACGTAGAAATTTCCCACGTAATTTTCTTTGGATAACATCCCTTTGGAGAAGGAATCAAATAGAATCAACTCTAACTAAATCTAAGTCCAAATCCAGCCGCCTGGAGTATTCAACCAGGCCGAAATTCAGAACAGCATATTTGTGTCAGAGTTGAGGGTTTTGCCGCTTTTTAGGTTGCACAATGGGGTTGCTGGAGCACGTCAAAACACCACACAAGTGTTTACCATTCTCTGATGAGCTGGTGCTGCTTAAGAGGAGTGGTGGACCAGCTGCACTTCGGCTGAGTGTTTGTTACGATCGGTAACGTTACCTTTCTCAGAGCCAGTGTCTTTGATTTCTTTGTTGTTTTCTAGTCATTTCGTAATTGTAATGTGATATTTTTGTGTTCAAGTTTATCCCTTGTTGCTCTCCATGTAATTTATCTTGTGTGCTCGACCCAGGTTCAACCCAAGATTCCCACGTGCTTAAATCATCTATGAAAACTCTGGATCTCACCTTCAACTCTCACTTCATTGCCGCCTGTCCACTTCGCAGAAAGGAGAAGGTCCTCAAAAGGGGCCATCTGTGAGCACGAGGCCACAGACGGACCAGAAAATGACACCCCATGAGCCTCGTCTTCTCCTTCCTGCCACTCTATTAAATAACCAGGACTCCATACAATTATCTGCGCTCATTGACTCTGGTTGTGAGCAATTCCTTATTGTGCAGTCTCTTTTGGAACAAATGGACAAACTATTCAATAGATTCTTGGTCCTCTAACTGCCTCTTCTCCTGTCCCCAGGTTGTTGTTCCTCCTCGTCCGCCGCTCGAGGATGTCTTTATTGACTTTCAGAACTCAAGTAATGTACCCGAGGATTACATGGACATCAAGCAAGTCTTCAACAAAAGTAAGGCAAATTCATAACCACCTCATTGTCCGTATGATTGTGCCATAGATCTGTTACGCAGAGCCCCACTTCCATCCAGACATTTATACAACATTTCATACAAGGAGCAATAGTAGATGGAGACCTACGTAAATGAGTCCCTCGCAGCAGGCACCATCAGGTAATCCTCGACTCCGCTAGGGGAGGGCTTCTTCTTCATTTCTATGAAGGATGGTTTGCTTCGACCTTGGATTGACTACCGTGGACTCTACAACATTAGTGTCAATAACAGGTATCCCTTTCCACTCATCGCAGCCACCTTCGAGTCACTATGCAAAGAAACAATATTCACTAAACTGGACTTAAGAAATACATACCACCTCGTCTGTATACGCCTCGGAGATGAGTGGGAAATCGCATTCAAAACACCCCTCGGCCATTTTGAATACCTAGTAATGTCCCTTGGTTTTTGTAATGCTCCACCCATTTTTCAGGCTCTTATCAACAACGTTCTTTTTCTTTTTTTAGATGACATCCTAATTTTGTAGGAACTTAAAGTACATGTCCACCATGTTCTCCAACATTTACTCCACAAGCGATTATTTGTGAAGGCAGAGAAATGTGTGTTTAACACAACATCCATCTCATTCCTAAGTTTTATTTGTGAGGGCGGGCAGATACGAGCAGACCCAGACCCCACCAAGATAAAAGCAGTCCGAGATTGGCCAGTACCGGAATCAAGGAAGCAACTACAATGCTTCCTAGGTTTCGCAAACTTTTACAGCCGTTTCATCAGCAACGACAGTCACACCGCTACACCCCCTACTTCATTATCCTCCACCAAGCGTCCGTTTTCATGGTCACCCGAGGGGCTGTCACAAGGTATGACCACCATTTGCACTATCATCAACTGTTTTTCCAATGAATGCCATCTACTCTCCCTCCGCAAGTTCCCTACAGCTCTCTAGACAGCCCGCGTCTTTATTAAGCACATTTTCCATTTTCATGATATTCCAATTGATGTTCCTTTTAACTGTGCCCCCAGTTTGTTTCCCAGGTGGAAACATTTCTGTGCAGCGATGGGGGCCAAGGTAAGGCTTACATCTGGTTACCACACACAAATCAATGGTCAGACAGAATGTCTTAACCAAAAGATCGAAGCCACCCTCACGTTGCCTCACATCCACTAACCAGTCCGACTGGAACCAACACCTCCTCTGGGTTAAATTCACACACAGTTCTCATGTGTCCGCACCAAATGGTTTTTTCACCTTTTGAGATCTCTCTTGGTTATCAGACACCACTGTTCCCCGACGACGAAAAGGATACCTAGGTGACCTCTGTCTGATCTGGAAGGAAACTATCTCCGCCCTTTAAGGTACAACCATCCAGAACAAGAGATATACTGACAGGAGACGAGTTCCTGCCCCAGTTTACCCACCCGGTCAGCAAGTACGGTTATCATCCCGAAATATCCCTCTGAGTTAGTGTCCAAGAAACTGTACCCCAGGTTCATCGGTCCTTACCTCATCGTCTCTATCATCAGTCCTTCTACAGTCTATCTCCGCCTTCCTTGTAGTCTAAAGATCCATTCCACATTTACCGTTTCCCAAATAAAGTGAATACAGACCAGCACTTTATACATTGTTGCTCTCCAAGTAATTCCTCTTGTGTTCACAACCCGGGTTCAACTCAAGATTCTCCCATGCTTAAACCATCTGTGAAAACTCTGGATCTCAGCTTCAACTCTGATCTCCACTCCTCGTTCACTCTGCTCAGTCTGCCCAATCCAGGATCACTTTGCACATCTTTAGTGAACCCCCTGGACATCATCAGCCTTGGACATCTGCAAGTAAACCCTCAACTCACTCACCTCTCCCTGGCGGACCTATTCTCCACGTAAAGTAAGACACTCTCCATAAAGTTTTCAATCACCCCGACTACAACCCATCTCTATCCTCCACTTCCAGAAGCTCCTGATCTTCCACGTTGTTCCTGCCTTTACTGTTTCAAGATCATTATACAACTCTGTTCAATAAAGTTTATTAACTTGATTATTCATCTTCCATTGTATGTGGGTCAGAAAGCTAAAAAACATGACAGTCTAAAGTAATTTTGAATGTAGAAAAATTGTTGGTTCGCAAACAGCTGAAGTATTTTAGATACTACTGATCTAAAAGGCATTTTTTTGTATGCAAACAAAGTGACAAGAAACTAGAATCCCCGAAAACCTTTTTTTTTTTGGAAAATTCTGAAAACCTCATTAAGTAATATTTTTCACAATTCTAAAATTCCCAAGGACATCTGGCTTAAAAAAATCAAAAAATCATAAAAAAAAAAATCAATGGAAAGACATTTTTAAACGTAAGCTCGAGGTTAAAGTGATTTTTGAAAATCACGAACGAAATTCAACTGTAAGTTCATGTCCACATAGAACACAGGTTAAAATCTTGTCTTGATTATGGTTCTAAAATGGATTATCTTACCTTCTACAGACGGTCTTCTGTCTAAACTGTCTCTGAAGATAAGATCCGAGGCCAAGACTGGAACACTAAGTGAAGACGAGCCCAGGGCACGCCTCTTCAGGCAGGAGTTAGAACCTCTATCCCTTTGAATGTCCTTATCCCCTTCCTTGTTTTCACCTGGGGGATGTTAATCATGGTCAGTCATTGGAAATAAAACTACGGTATATTCCACACATATTATAGATTCTTTAACAACAGTAATAAAGAACACATCTGAAACTGCAGAACAAGCATTGCCAGTCTGTACTAACCTGTAGGTATATCTGGGGTGTACGAGATTCTTCTTTTCATGCTCGTATTGCCTTCAACATCTGGATCACCCTCTTGACCATCATTGGGCTAAAAAGGAGTATATTTAAATAACTACATAAAAGTGGGATTATTTAAAAAAAATGTGAAGTGAAATGTGGAAAATTTGAAAAAACAAAAATAAAAACACAATTGCTGTGAATAACCAGCAAAAAAAATTTTTTTTTTGACTTTTCATTAATTTTTTGGAAGTGTAATAATTTTTCCGAGTTGGAGTAAAGATAAATAATATAACAGCTATATTGATTTAGTAAAAAAAAAAAAAAATTAATAAAAAAAAAGCACAGAGTCAAATTTTTAAAAGGGCACTGTGGTTTAAGTTTTGCAAGCTTAAGAAAAAATAAAATAAAAACGAAAAGATTCATGACATACTGTTGGCTAGGTATTTGACTATCCTGTCATCTGAATGAAAATGGGCAGATTTTCTGGCCCAAATCTAACTTTAAACAATAGTCAAGACATATAAATACATTACTGATTAGAACCAATCCAGAATCTTAAAGTAAGTCTGTTTTATCCATTCAGCAACAAGTTTTTATGTCTGGTGGGTAACGATGTCCTGGTGGAATACTCAATTTTTTCCATGTCTCTAATAAACTTTTTCTTTATTTAAATTCAAATTAAAGAATTTGTAGGCAGTTCTTTTTCATCCAGACTAAAACTAACCCTCAGGATGATTTACGACCACTGTGTTTTGTAAGTTAAAACATTTTAATTTTAATTTTAACTATTATTGTTAATATTATTAAAGGCTTATAACTCAGTCTTTACTTCTGTCTGAGTCAGAAAATTCTTCTTTTGTGATGCAAGAAGTTGAAAATTGTAATTGATCTTAACGGTGTGGCTGATTTTGAAGGAAGGTGCCCTTAGTTTAAAAGCAATATTTGGGACACACTATTTATACCAATTCAATTACAAATAAATCAATGGGGTTGAAGTGCATTTGGCTCAGAAACATCTACCAAAATAAAAAAATTGACACTTTTTTTAAGTATTATGTACCACATTTTTATCTTTATGAGTGTATTCCAAATTCTTGATAAAACTGTGTTTTCTTAAACAGTTTTAATTATAACCTTAGTTGGTTCATCTCTGAGGTTGAATGTAAGCTCCAGGTTGTTGAAGAAGTAGTCAGCAAATTCTGGGTACGTATCCAGCACCTCTAGCAGGTCTTCTCTTTGAATGGTACTGAGGTCGCAGTAACACAAAGCACGCACATCAGCATTGGCCTTCCCGGGTGTGGTGTAAAGATGGATAATTTCTCCAAATATATCATTTTTTCCTGTTAAGGACATATAAGAGATGCAATTAGCAAGGGGGAGAAATACTTTCTCTTTACCTATGTGCTTACGTAGAAGAATTTATGTAAGATTTCCAGTGGGAAATTTATCTGTTTGTTGTTTGTCTCTAAAGGGCAGAGGAGCGGTTTATTTTTTGTGGCTAATGAAAATCAAACTGGGTCTCCTCTGATGATGTTCTCCCAAGGCCTAGGCATAAGCTGCCTTTCTATCTTTGATCCATTATTCATCCTGAGGAATAACCACTAACACAAAGCAACTTTGATGTGTCGGTAAAAAGAAGAACTCCTAGTGATTGACACACATAACTTGTTATGCACTTCAAAGGAAATATTTGGGTTGGTGTGAGACACCATATAATGAAGCCAGTTCTTTGGCAAGCTCTCATATTATCATGGAATCTGCTGAACAATAAGGTTACTTTTCAATAGGTGGAACAATAAACCTATTTCTACTTACGTAGAGACCCATTTCTGAAAAGGACATGAGGTCTAGTCTAAAGGCCATCATAAAAAATCCCTTTGTTCATGTGGGCTTCAGTAAATGCCAACTGTGTAAGCAGGGGTTCAGGAAAAAGAGATATGATACGATGGCTGCTAGTGCTCCTTTCACAGCACGCACCAGACACCTTTCTACCACGGAGGCGAGCCGCACACAGAGTGATACATTACTTCCCAACGAGCTGCTCTCAACACAAGGATTTAGATAATCATTAGTACAGCAAGCTAATTTCACACTTGCGAAACAATACAACCAGCTTTGCTGAGTTATTAGGAGCGAGAAAAATACCTAAACGTTATGACAATAGGAAGTGTTAGGGATAGCGACTTAATATGGTTGTTACTTACAACATATCCCCAAATAAGAACGTCACTTTTTTACCATTATAGGTAGTACCATGCAAAACCACTATTTCAGCTTGTTTCACATGCTTTTATGTAATACCTCTTTATACTACGACCCTGATCAAAATGTAAAAAAGCGTTTGGCAAAGCTGAAGACCTACCAAGGCAAGAAGAGCATCATTAAAAAAAAGCTGGTCAATGAAAATGTGGATGGTGCTAAATATACAGCAACCCTATGAGAAAGTCCAGGAAATTCTGCAAGGACGTGAGTCTGGAGTGGAGGATCAACTTCAAAGCAGCACAAAGACCCTAAATATACCATCAGAGCAACATAGGATATCTACTTGAGCATGTTTGGCATAACTTGAAAATAGATATTCGGTGTTGCTTATAATCTGAATGAACTTCAAATGTTTTGCAAAAGAAATCAGGCAAACCATGTTTAAATTTTACACAGAGCCTGACAGCTTCATTCGCATCCAAAACTGGTGGTGCAGTGGGTAGCACTGCTGCCATGCAGCAAGATGGCTCTGGGTTCAATTCCACAATGGGTCTTTCTGCAAGGAGTTTGCATGTTCTCCCAGTGCATGCGTGGGTTCTCTCCGGGTACTACGGCTTCCTCCAACAGTCCAGAAACATGACTATTAGGCTGATTGGGCACTCCAACTTCTCCTTAAGTGTGTGTATGAGTGGTTGTTTGTCCTGTATGTTTCTGTGTTACCCTGCGATGGACTGGCGACCTGTCCAGGGTGTACCCAGCAGCACCAATAGGGATAAGGGTGCATAGAAAATGGATGGATGGATAATTAGGACAACCTTTGTTTGATCTATTCCAAAAACTCCCAACAAAACACATTTAACATTGAACAAATAATCAAATTGTAGCTATAAAATGTGATCTCATCTACATATTACAATAACCAATGCTGGCATTACCTTAGCTTTCAAAGCTTTATAATACGTGCTAGCAAGACATAGTTTTTAAAGCCAACTTCTACTGTACTTGTCAAATAGGAGTTCTTTGTAGAATTAGAGTGCAGTGGAAACTTTAAAAGCAAACACATCTCAATGCAGTTTTTTACAAATTACAATTTTGCATTGATATACAGAAATGTTCTCCCCAGGAAATGTTAAGGAGGGCTGTTTCTAGAACCTGAGATACCAAGCTTTAACTCCCCTAACCATCCTGCCTTTGAGTTATTTGTATGCTCCACATGTTGCTACTGCATGTGCCCTGTCTTTTTCCTGTTGTGGTTTTCCTGCTTTTCCTGCACCTACAACAATGTATGCAAAGAAGCCGACGGAGGTGGGAAGGCTCTCTTTTCATGAGCCGTCAAAGAGATGTCTGTGACATGAGTAGTGTAAAAGCTTTTTTTTTTTTGCAGCCTCACAGAGTCAAAGCTGTTGTCTCATGCGGTATAAATCTGTATAATGTACATACTTTTTTTTTTGCACAGTTTATAAACTGTTTCAAGGCCAGGGACCAATTTTCTTATTAGATTTAAACCCAGTGACTGTGATGAGTGCTGGCACTGACTGTTAAGTTACTGACCTGACTTGATCCAATGCTGCCTTAATGTGTGGCTGTTCAACATGAAAGTGGGTTCACAAAATTATTTCCCTGATGTCTTAATGGAGGTGGTTTCTCTGTTAAGTAAATAATCTTATCCACTTCCACTATTTCTAAATTGTCTTATCATGCAGGCCAAAACTCCTTTAAGTGGTGCCTCAACAAACACAGTTCAGTGTCTTTAAAATGTATTTGTGTGTCTTAAGCTTTTAGCTTTGGTACTATATATGAATAAAATGACTAGGATTCAGATTGTTTACCTGTTTCTGATGAACATGGTTGAGTAATTGCAAAGGAGTCAATATTGACCTTTTGGAGATGAACACTTATTGCAGTAGAGATGAGGATTTAATGTTTTACAGGGACTGTCACTGCATGCATTAATAATTCAACTAGGAAAAGGAAAAGGTCAAACAAATATGTTCTTTATGGTGCAGTTATTGCTGCCCACAGCAATGCAGTCTTTATAATATCCATCCATCCATCCATCCATCCATCCATCCATCCATCCATCCATCCATCCATCCATCCATCCGTCCATCCATCCATCCATCCATCCATCCATCCATCCATCCATCCATCCATCCATCCATCCATCCATCCTTTCAACACTGCAGTAAAAATATTCATTGAAAATACATATATTTACCCAGAATGGCTACTACAATGTCGTCTCTTAGAATCTCAATGGAGCCCCGGGACAGAAAGTAAAGAGCCGTTAGAACATCTCCACTATGGACCAGAGTGTCTCCAGGGGGAGAATGAGTGGTTCTGAAGCGCATGGCCAAGGCCCTCAAGCACCCTTTGGTCGCCCCTTGAAAAGCTTTACAGTCCTGTAGAAGACTTTTGTTAAGGTGGAGGCAAATATCCGCCTGCAGGCATTCAGGAAAACCTTTCAACACCTGTGACACAAGAAAAATCTGTCAGCAAAATGCTCAGAAATACTTTGTAGGCCATAGAGGAGCGCTTTAAGAAAGTCTATATCATACAAATTGGAAGCTGTCCTCGATTAGGAAATAAGCAACTGCAATTTAAATAAGAAAAAAAAACAATGTTTAAAGAAACATATCAAACTAAGATCTATTCTTGGGAGAGAATGCAACAACAGTAAAATCAAAACCATCAAATCAATTTTTGAACCCGCCCCCCAAATTGATTTGTCTTTATTTGCCTATTTCATTTCTTGATCATGCTAACTGCCACTAGTACTCAAAACAAAATGCTAACAATACTTTTACTAACAATCCAGTTCAAACACCAAAAATGGACACTGTATTAAATTGAGTGTACCCAGATTTATTGAGCTTAAATATTAATTTGTCTGACAAAACTGGCTTTAAGTCACACTGTAGCAATACAGCTTGGCTAACAGAGATGGCTTGATTTATGTATTTTAGTATCAATTAGAATGTACTTAATAAATTTTTAAATATTTTGTGTAGCACTTTGGCCAGCCATTCGTAATTTAACTTATTTATTCTATGTAAAATGTATTTTCAGGGATCGCTCTCATATTAAGGTTACTGAAGGGTTTCCTTCTGATGATCTGTCAACATTTCTGTAAGATAAACTAAAGTGAAACTATTTCATTCTTTATTATCCTTTTTTATTACTTGTGTATCAAAAGCTTGTCAGGAATGCAAAAACATTTTCACATTCTAAGCAGGTATCTTCATTAAGTGTAAATCTTGGTTGACCCCAAAGATTACAGGTGTTGGCTCGTCTAACTCGGGTTAAAGCATACAGAACATTTTCAATGTCAAACTCATTTAAACACTTCTCTATTAAGCTTTTTAATTTTGCTAAATTAGCCCCAAGCGAGTAATTAACACAGGTTGTAAAAAAGAGCGGCAACGTGCCGCTAATAAAACCCCTGTGGGAAACATGTTCTAACATTAGAACATGGAATGTAGGTCCAGTAAGATTAATTTTCCAATAAAAAAGTTAAAAAGGGGAAAACCAAATAATTAACTTTCAGTTAAACCTCTGTGAGTATTTCGTTTTTTTTTGTAAACTGCTTTAGATTAAAATAAATTAGTCTGAGTAGAAATATGTAAAATAGGTTATACACTGCCAACTTATATTTTCCATGTAAATAATCATCAGTTTCTGTGTCAATAGATAGATTTATGCAAACAATTTGTTTTGTAAAATAGCACATGAATAAACCACAATGATGCTTTTGAGAATGGAACTGCTTTTGGCCCAACTTGTAAAAGCTCGTAACACCTTAAGTTTTGTATGTCTGAGACAGGGATATGTCTTAGTTTAAATAATCTTCACATAAATCAATGCAAGCATGACAGGACATTAATTAATATTAAAAGCAGTAGTAAGCCAATGAATGTACCTCCTTCTCTTACCAATGATGAGATGGTAATCCAGACGTACAGCAAAGGAAAGAAAGAAAGCTCTTTTTAGCATCCTGAAAAGTGATTAATTCAAGAATTTTTAAACATATTTATCTGTTTATTTTGGTTGGTAATCCTTTCCTGTTCCAATTGTTCATTTATTTGCTTACCGTGTTCATGTCAATGCCGTTGGTGTAGGTCCATGAATGCTGAAAATACTCCTCCAGTCTTTGCCTGAGAGGGTTTGGAATCTGGTGAAAGCGGATAAACTCCTTTACCCGTAACATTTGAGCATGGTAGCGGGCCGTCCCAGAGTACAGTCTCTGGATGATGGCAGACACGTTTCCAAAAATGCTTGCATACATGAGGGCTGAAATAAAGAAACTGATCAGAAAAGGTGGATCAATCTTTCCCCGAAAATATTAATATGAACACATAAAAACTTATAAGGCTTATTGGAAAATGAGAAAGACATAATGATGCAAAGGCAGAAATACTTACATCCAATTAACATGACACATATTGAAAAGATCTTCTCTGAGTTGGTGTTGGGGGAAACATTCCCAAAGCCCACACTCGTGAGACTGCTGAAAGTGAAGTAAAGGGCTGTGACATACTTGTCCTTGATGGAGGGACCAGAGTTAGGATCACTGTAGTTGTATCTCTTCCCTATGGATAGCGCCAAATTGTCGAGCCAGCCAATCTTGTGCTCTAGGTAGGGCTTCTCCACATTGCCGATGGCATACCATATACAGGCAAGCCAGTGGGCAATCAGGGCAAAGATACACATGAGCAACATCAGAACAGCAGCTCCGTACTCAGAGTAACGGTCCAGCTTCCTGGCGACGCGCACCAATCGTAAGAGCCTCGCTGTCTTCAGCAGGCCAATCAGAGTTGTTGTCTGCAGAAAATCCACATTAGGTAGGTTTATCAATACTCACCAAGCAGTTGTCTATGTGCTTGCATTATTAAATTAAAGTACATGAGGCTACACAATGCTGGACATTACGTCAACTAGGCAACTGGGAAATTGAAGTGTATATTGATACAGGATAAAGCATCATGGCTGAGTCATGCTCGATTTGACTTAAGCCCGGGTCAATGCATCCTCATCTGAGGTGGCACAGATAGAGAGTCACAGCACTGAAAGAAAACTCAGTGCATAGAAAAATATGGAATGATACTTCACAAAACTAAGGAATATAACTGCAACAAGCTAAATTGGAATAATGTGAACTGTATTGCACTGTAATGAAAACTGAGTCCTTCAAACTTTACAATAAAGAGCAAGGAGCACAGGAAGCAGGTTAGTGATGCCCCTGAATACAACATGGCCGCTGTTGAAAAATTTAGGACAGTACTGTGGGCTGAGGTTGATGGAAAGATCAATGGAGCTAAATGGAGGGAAATCCTGGAAGAAAACCTGAAGGCTCCAAGATATATTATAAGTAAATCTAAATCAGCTTGATCTTTTTTCAAAGGAAGATTAGTGAAGATGTGCATTCTCTAAAAGTGTAAAGGTTGTTATAAACTACATAAACACTTGAGTAAACTATGAGTGCAAAGAAAGGTGATTCTAATAAGCGCTGACACAAGAATATATATGTACATCAAATGCTTGAGAAACAAATCATTGAAAAAACAGGTTTTCTTTTTGGTAATCTTTACAAATATTTACTCATTTGTGTTGGTTTAGCACACCTGTATGTCATATGTCCCTTAAAAAAGCTTTCTAGAACTTTGGGTAAGATAATGAAAAACAAAAACAAATATTTAGTATTTTATAAAATATCTACATATTTAAATTGCTTCTAATCATTAGGTTAGAAACTATGTGCTACTTTTTTACATCGTCAAACATTGACATCCTGTTCAGTGAAATATATCCATCCTTAAAAAAACATTAAAAACCGCACATTTCCTTAAGCATATATATTAATTATAAATAGTAAATAAAAAGTTAATTTAAAAAACAGTTTTCAATATTTTTTTTCACACTAATGTTATTATGTAGCTGTTTGATAACAAATGGTAAAACTAAGAGAGAGAGAGCTTGTTTTAACACAATAGTATTATTCTAATAAAGATGACAAATTGTCCGTGGTTTGAATTTTAACATAGTTGGTAATGATATTTCTTCTTCTAAATTTAGAGTATTGAAATTGTGTCTGCTAAAAAAAAAAAAAAGGTAACCGACAAAGACTTTTGATTCAAAGAAGCATTTAGGATTAACACTTTACAAACAATAAGCCCAAAGA
Organism: Orestias chungarensis; assembly: GCA_032876305.1. NCBI lineage: Eukaryota > Metazoa > Chordata > Actinopteri > Cyprinodontiformes > Cyprinodontidae > Orestias > Orestias chungarensis. The sequence continues at coordinate 2,836,923 of JAVLVB010001001.1, forward strand.
GTTTGAACGATGGATGATTTTACACATCTAAATTGCATGTTTTCCTTACCAATTTTGTTTTGAGCATAATTTAGCTTTTGAATTCGGGATTGCATAAATTCCTCTCTTATTAACACTAAAAGAAGCTTGCAATAAATCATTCTTGGGTACATAATTTTCTGTTCTTATTGTGTGATATATTTTTGCCCTCTATTTACTTCACCACTGTCCGCATTCTTTTGGTAATTTAAACATTTTCAAACTCTTTATTCAAATATTAAGAGTTACCTAAATTGTTGCTGAACAAAGCCCTCTTGTTAGGCTTCCCAACCAACAAATAAAACAAAAACAAAAACATCTGCTTCCCTTGGTTTCCCTTCCTGATTGAAAATCAAGTTAAACTTCAAATGATCAGTCCGAAATGTATAAACACCAAGCTGAGATGCTATGAATAGAAGCTGTGAACTGAGATGTCATCATAATGTGTCAATTACAGTGACAATTTGCTGAAGGCAGACTTTTTTTTCCATTTTTCTAAAAAAATAAATAAACAAAATGCCTACTTTCTTTTCAATTTGTTGTGATACAGTGAAATGACTCGGCACCAGCAGCAGCAGTGATAGAAAAGATGATTATGGTCTATAATCAGGAGCTTTTCTGGTGTAATGGAGTGGCCAGAAAGCATAATAAAGCCCTGAAGTGGATCCAGAGCCTTAGGGGAAATCTCCTGCCAGATAAACAAACCGACAGAGCTGGCAGCCAGCCTGCAAGTGACCAGCTAACATTGCCAGCTGTGTACATAACTCTTCTGGTCTAGTCCTCACATAAATGCACCATTGATTGTCATTTGGTAAGCCATTAATCCATGTAAATGGATACCAGAATGATGACCATTCAGAAAAAAGAAAGAACTTATATAGAAATACTGTAAAAGTTAGAAATATCAATTTGAAAGTAATCCTTTCATATTCCCTTGAAAACAAGTCTGGTTAATAGAGCAAATATTCCACAGATGATTTGCTAAAAGCTCAAAGGCATTAAAGTGGCTACAAAAACACAGAATACACTTTTTAGAAAACAAACCTCATCCGATCCTGAGCCAAAGATCAGAAGATCAAAAGGGATAGCCGCCACCATATCGATAAGGAACCAGCCTTTGAAGTAATGGATTGCTATCTTAGCTGGATGGCTAACCACTTCCTCGTTGTGGTTGACATAGGTGGTCCTGAAGTTTATTAGAATGTCAATGATGAACATGATGTCCACCATCAAATCTACCACATTGAGAGGACTGCAGGAGTAGCCACATTCACGCCTCCTCTGCTCCTCCTGGTCATTAAGTAGAAAAGCAGCAGAGTAAGGCGTGAGGATCGCTGTGTAGATGACCAGCAGCAGGATCAGCCAGTCCCATACTGCTTTAAAGGGGCTGTAGTGGAGGATGGTGAACTTATCAATACGGGGAGCCTGGAGTTTGTACTCTGGAAGTACATCAGCTCCAAGTGAAAGGACCTGGAGAAATGGACAGAAACAGTTTACCACCACTCTACTTGCTACTACCATATTAACAATACATATTTACATTCAAACGTCTGACAGGTTTATTATCTGTCAGTTTAATCATTATTTATTAGCCTTTAATCAGTTTCCCCCAGTTTAATTAGTATTTCTCAGCTCAGGGACCTAAAAGATAGAAACAAAGATCCATTTTTTGTCTCTCATTTTGTCATTGGGGAAAGTGTTGCTGTGTCCTTGGGTCAAGAGTCTTCACCCACCTCGCCTGCCAGTGGTGGAGGGCCCGGTGGTGCCAATTATATTGCAGCCCTGCTTTTGTCAGTCTGCCCCAGGATAGCTGTGGCTACAATCAGTCCGTGACTGGAAGAATGACTAAATGTAATTTAAAGGGTTGTACAAGAACAGGCCATTTACCATTTACAGTTCACACGATAAAGGGAAGAAAATGTTGTCATGGAATTTCTTTAATGAGCAAAAAGTGATAGATTTTATTTCAAAGAAGAACGAACTCGGGCCTGGTTGTAGTTTATCACATACTATCATTGAAGTAGGCTGTACCCTTTTTGTTTTAGTATAACTTCTACAGTTAGGCAAAGGTTGGATTCTCTTAAAGCAAAAAATGGTGTGTCAGCAGCGATGAGGTCCAAAGATATATTTTGTACTTCTGTTCTACTCAGCACATTTCCCGTCTCAAATGCAAGAATTGTGAATTTGACCAAGCCAGCAGTCACAATGTGCATGCAGCTTTCATATAACAGCTGTGGTTTAGAATAAAACCGCAAATTAAAATTGAAGAAACCACAAATTAAAATTGAAGAAATTATTGTTGTATTGTGTTAAGCTACTTTTTTAACATTTTATTTCTGCTTCAGAGTAAAAGATTCTGAAAAACAATCACATGTTTACAATGGGGATCTCAAAGCCTCATACATGGTAGCACAACTTTTAGAGTTTCTATGGGTCATACTAACATTCTGAGAATCTAACTCTCCCGTTTAAATCAGATGTTATCAAGCAATTATGCATCGGAAAGCTGCAGACTTCTGGGTTTTATCAATGGAAGTGAAGATATTTAGACTTAGACCTGTAGATTTTTTCTTTTTTTGATTCACACTAAGACCATGAACAGAATCTTGCTGGCAAGGACATTTATTTCTTTGAAAGACCTAATGTCCATCTCTCCCAGGAAACCTCCATATGTCTGCAATGGTACCTATTTCCTTTTTTTTGCAGATACCAAATATAAGTTCCTTTAAAAAAAAAAATTAAGAACAAGGTGCAAAAACGAATGATGAAAAAACAGTAAGGAGTCATTTTGTTTTTGCAGTCTTTGGAGACAAATCAGATGCAGCTGTTGTCTTTGAGTATTTAGTGGACATTAAAACAATAGGCTCAGCTCAGAAAAAATGTTTAAAAAAACCTGTAAATTCACCTGTGTAACTTTTTCCGTGACGTTGTGAGTTCTGTCTTTGACTTTCGGTGCTATGATTGCTTTCTCTGAAGTTGGGGGAGCATGAGCCTTCTTATCGGCGCCCTCTGTGAAGTTGAGTGCAATCAAAGGGATCTTGTTGATGGTGCTGTACTTGTTGATGTTTGAATCAGAGGTTGAGCCGAGCAGACTGGACTTCACATGGTTGAAAGGGCCTGGTGGTTAAGGGTAAAGAGCATTAATATTAGTGGCGATATGATAACAGCTAATTCAGTGAAAATTTTTATTTTTTTATTATAAAATCATAGCAAACCTTTATTTAAGCTTTATAATTCAATCACAAAATACTTGGAGCCAGGACCTCCAATACAGTTCTATGGACTAAAATTTGAAAGCTCTAAGTTTAGTTTTATCTTGGTCTAAGACATAATGCATGCATTCAAATACTTTATGACCTAATATCCTTATTGGAGTTGAAGTAATTTTCAAAAATTTCTATAAAGTAAAACTTGTATTTTTAACCCAGATTCCTGTGTTGCTTCTACATTTCTCCACATACTTTTAGCCATTGCTGTCTAAACAGTTTATGCTATTATTTTACATACACCTGGGATAGCACAAAGCTTGGGTTATTTATATCTTCGAATTAGAAGTCATAGTTGTGTACATACCTTCACTTGTATGTCGGTCTTTGAATACATTTTTTGAATTGGAGCTATAGCCCTCAATTTCATTGATGGATGAGGCTCTCCTCATACTGCCAGTACTGCCTCTGGGGAAGGTGTTTGATAGGGAGTTAGATGACTGGTGAGGCTCTGTCTGGTATAGTTTGTCCCAGGGGACTTTGAGGGATGAATGATCAAGTGGCTCAGGGGCAATGCTGGCCCGGGAAGAGTGGTGGCTGGAGCTTATGAGGGCACGGGTGTCATTGGTCTCAGTAGGACTGCAAATGCTCTTTGTGGGTGAGTGAAAACTCTCCAAGGCCACTGAGTCATCATCTTCTTTGGGGGAATCCACCAACACTGCATCTGGGTCCTCTTGTGGTAGAGATTGCTTGTTGGTGTTCATCAGGCTCAAAGCGACCTGACGGAAGCGAAAGAATCTGCTCCTCCCTGTCAAATAAGAAAAAAGGTCCGGTTATCGACTCGTTCATGCACAGACATGACATTTAAAGTGTGCTTTCGAACAAAGCATATAACGCAGCTATTTTACTTTATTTAATTAAACATATCTGGACAGCTGCAGGAAATAATATTAATGAAACAATTCCCATCCCATTTATGATGGGTGTATTCAGAACTGTAAAACCAGGAACATAAGTTGGGATATCAAGAAAGAGAAAAAGTGCATATTATATAAATAATGCATCCCACCCCGGAAAAAAAGGATATGTGTGTGAGCATTATATTAACCTGTGATCCATTCAGCACAAATAAGAGAACATCTCTTTAAACCTCCAAAAAAAAGTGGCTTGAGACATGTAAACTCAAGGCACTTCAAAAGAATATAATTTAATTCCAATTGTTGAATTTGCAGCAAATACTCATTCTAAGTTTGCATGTGCTGACAGTGAAAGGTGTGACAATACTAGTGACTTCTGCTACAACTGACTTTTTATCTGCAATACTGAGGTAAGCCCAGCCTGATTTATTATTATTATTTTTAAAAGCTTAATTTTGTAAGTTAATTAATATATAATTGCCAACGTCAACCATTTGTTTTAAATGTTTGTTAAATTATAAATGGATTCATCTTTTATCCCTCTTTTTTTAGTCACAGTATCCTCATACTCATGCTCTATTTAAAATCAAGCAGCCAGACTTACAAACACGCAGACATTCATACACCAATTTGTGAATTGTAGGCAACTTGTGATTAAGTGCCTTGGCCAGGGGCATGTTCAAAAAGTGCAGCGGAAAGCTTCAGTCAAGACCCTAATTTTCTGATTGAAAAATGACCCCAGTTCCTGTTGAGCACCAGTATGTTAACTATCCCCTGAGTTGGTCATATTAGGAAATGCATGTGACATGTACAGCATAAGAATAATTGGAACCAAAGATTACAAAAAAACGGCTCATCGGCTGCCCTATTAAGAGTGCGTTTTTGATAGCTTGCTAACACGAATAAAAAATTGGCATAGCTCAAAGTTAAAACTTAATTGGAAAGAAATATGATTTAAGTGACTTTCAATGCAGATCAGCTATTTCCAAATTAGTTGATTCATTGTATTTTCACACAACCATCTGTATCGTTTATAGACAGTAAACCATAATATTGAAAATGTCCAAACCATAGCTTAGCTAACCACACTTTAGATATAAGGTTTATTAATATGCTTCGCAGGAAGATTGTCCAACACTTTGTGTCATCTTTTGTAGAGGAGGTGTTATTTTCTCTGAACACTTTGCTGAGCCTGTTTATTCGTAATTTTATTTGAAACAAATTGTCTGATGGCTGTTTCTACAGGAGATTGTGTTGGTCTATGTCACAAAACTCAGATTATCCCACTACTTAAAAATGAGAATGTTACTGTGTGCCAATCTCTGCATCGTTAAAATATTTAAATCCAAAGAAGCATCTTTGAACTATTATCAATAACTATGCTTGGAGCTTGAGTGGAAAACAGACAGTAAATGCCAAATAGTATTTTTTAATGTGTTATGTGACATAGTTAAATGCAGAATGCTTGTGTTTGTTTTTACATTTCCTAAAGGTAATATTTGCAACAAAAGATTAACAGGACTAATTAGACAGGAAAAGCAACTTTGGTGGTTGTTATATATTTCTATGCAAATAGAAGCTCAAGCCTATGTTAGACGCATAACAAACAGAAATTACAATATCATCTCATAACAGAGCAATTCCTATATTGCCCTGCTGTTGTGGGACTGCATATTAAAAGACATGGCACAAAGACCTTCAGTTTTCCTGGTCCAATCACAGTGTTTGTCATAAAACCCTTGGTGAAAGCTGAAAGAAGATAATTATTGTACCAGAAGTAATTGTAGATGATGAGGTTTGCATAGACTGGTTCTCCAATGTCAAATTCTCAAAATAATGTGTAAAGTCTATGTAACGAAACATCAAGTCTGCAAAAAAAGAAAAGAAAAGAAAAGGAAAAAAAACCAAAAACAAGGTAAGTCATGTACAGCTTCAATGGGAAAGTCTTGAGTCAGCTTGAGTGCAGCCTGACACTAATTTTATATCCTTCCTGTTGTGTAAGACAAAATCAAAGTCAGAGACCGTGTTAAGGTCATGCTATAAGTGTGCATGTGTTTTTAGCATTTATCACATTGTAAGGCCCATTTTACAACAAATGCTACATTGTGAGGACTCATTGCTCCTTATTGAACCCATGTGCCATAAGAAGAAATGCATTTTTTTGATTAGCAGTTCGGTTTAGGAACAATGTGTAAACTTTGTATAGGTTTGGGTAAGAGTAGGTGTAAGATTATAGAAAGGAATTAAAATAAATGCAAGTCATTGTAAAGTCCTTGTGAAAATAGAAAGACGTAATATATTTGTGTGTGTGGGTTAAAGAGTGTTTCTCTCTGACTCCACTAATCTAAAGTCACATCGTATGTTCATCTGTCTAATGTACCCACAGGTTCTACTCTTGAAATCTCATCACAAGCCATCAACTCTGATTAGCAATGTTACCGTGAAGCACAGGGGCATGGCTGCATGCAGAGGCCTAAAATTCACATATGAACACAGTACAGCACAAGTTAAATAGAAGAGCCCCAGAGATACTGATGCTGAGAGACGAATATTGCTGAGCTGAAAGTTTCATTGTTTTTTTACACAATCTGATACACATCCAAACAGAAAATACAAAGTCACAAGTAAGGCATTTTATGCATACTATACTGTGTTGGCTGACTAAGAAAATACCAGGGTTGTTCTCAAACTTTTTATAACAAGTGAACGCACAGTAAATACCACCATATTGGCAGATTTTTACCAACCTTGCTTTCGCAATCCAGCATGGCTGATTGGTATACAAAACTTAGTGATAGCTGTAGTTTAAACAAGTTATTTAAATTTTCTAAAATGTTTCAAATTAAATACTTAAACCATTTATATAAATCAGATTGGAGATAAAAGGGGTCTGTACTTCACAACTGTTTTTATGTCTGTACCCAAATACTATTACTTCTAGGTTTCTTTACCATTTTAAGGGCAAATATATTCAAGTACTGTGTATTTTCAAGGCAATCACTACTACATTATATAATCATGTTTTTGGAAAAGGGACAAGTACATATTACTTTATAGCTCCAAAAAGTGTAAGTGAATGGCTACTTTCACTAGTCTGGTGGAGCTATGTAGGGGAGGCATAAAGAAGGGTCTCTCTGCGAGCCAAGAGCTCAGCAAAAGGCCGGCTGAGCAACAAGTGGATAGACGGCGCATTGCAGCAGCTAGTAGTAGTTTCAAATCTAGGCTTAAAACCTTCCTGTTTGATAAAGTTTATAGTTAGGAAGAGGTAGAGAAGACAGCCTAATCCGGTTGGGGGAGGAACTCAGTCTTGACAGACGGTTCTCCTTTGCTCTACCTTCTTCATGTCTCACTCTATAGTGTTAAGTTATTTAAGTTTTTCTATAGTTATGCTGCTATAGGCTTAGA
>JAVLVB010001001.1:2852517-2872131 GCA_032876305.1 Orestias chungarensis
TGGGCTGAGATGCTTCCAGTGACGTTCTACAACTGCTGCTATAAACTCTTTTATTTCAGTATCCTGTGCTTCTAATTTAGCTTTCTGTCTTTTCAAACCCCCAGTCGGTCGTGGCAGATGGCTGCTTGTACTGAGCCTGGTTCTGCTGGAGGTTTCTTTCTGTTAAAGGGGAGTTTTTCCTCTCCACTGTCGCTACATGAATGCTCAGTATGAGGAATTGCTGTAAAGTCAACGACAACACAAGCCATTGTTTCTGCCTGCTGATTCCAGAGGAGTGAATGCTGCAAGTCAATGACTCGATGCAATCTGCTGGGGTTCCTTAGATTGAAAACCTTTTTCAAATTGATTTGTTAGAATGTATCATTGATTTTAATTGATTTTCTGTGAAGTGCCTTGAGACGACACCTGTTGTAAATTGGCGCTGTATAAATAAACAGATTCTTGATTCTTGATCTTTGATTGATTGTTGTTTTCTTTCCCTCACCACACAGCCCTGTCTGATTTCCAGCGTTGACACTTTGAAAATCAAAATCCCTTCACCTGACCTTCGATTAATGACAAACTATCTTCTGCAACGCATCTACTTACAATGACAAAGCTTAAAATCCTGCCATCATCGTGCCCTTTCTACTCCTCTGCCTAACCCTCACGGCCTATGACAAAGTTAAACTTGTGTTAAATAATATTTCAGACTGTTACTGACTATTTAGCTTTGTTCTTCTGTAATTTTATTTTATTGTCTTAAATGAGTACTAAGTCTGGGATGCAATCAAAGTCAACACAACTTCAGTGAGTAAAATACTGCTAGTAGAGGTTGAGAAAGATTTCTACTGTATTTACAACACAGTAATACCTTCTGAAGGCTCTATTCAGGTCTATTCATGCAATCCATGGATTTTAGTTTTTTGATCTGCAAAGGTTTTGTTGTTATTAATAAAATAAAATAAAACTCAACACAGCAGATCTAAACTGAATGTCATCTAGATAACTGAACATATAAAATGTAGGACTACTGTTTATAGGCCAGCCTATCAGCACAATAACTCTGTCCTGCATGCATGGTTGACTTAAATATTGTTGCTGTTAGTTTCTTAGTGAGGTTATGGAAGGACAGGTTGATCAGCAGGATACTGGAATTGACCGACTTTCGGCTTGACCAGCCTGACCGGCGACCAACAGATCAAGCTGCTCAAAAATCCTTTATATTTATTTATTTCTGTAAAAATTATATTACATTATATTATATTATATTATATTATATTATATTATATTATATTATATTATATTATATCACCACTGACAATCAAATGGAATTTTCTATGAATACAGGTTTTTACAATATTATGAGTCTATTTTCTTTTTTTCTTTTTTTTATGATATGATTCCGAAACTTTAACTTAATGTATAACTAATTCTTTAACTCATCTTTACTATTTTATTTTGTAACCTACAAGTTTGACAGAATAAAATTCACCCTGCTAAAAGATGAAGACTTGTTGGCCAGTGCTGTGTCGTGTTTTCCTAAAACAATTATGGAGGTTTTTTAAATAAAAACATTTTTTTTTGTAAGACAACATTACATTTAGCCCCTTTTGAAAGAATAGAATCAGTAACAATTCAGTGAAATGCAGAGTAGGTTCTAATCTTCACAATTTTTCTCAACAATAAACTCCCACACCCTCAGCAGGTTACCCAGCATGTTTAAACAGTTTCTCATTACATGATATGAGTATTTCTCAAGTCAACAATAACTAATTGTAACTATTTTGTCAGTCACAATTTAAATGCTATAAATAATTAAAACTTTAAATATAAAATCTATGTTGAGTTTATAATCTATGTACTAAATATGCTGCTACACAACAAGCTCATTAAGAATAGAATTATACAATCTGATGTATATTGTCACCAACTGCAGGAATAGATATGAAGCGAGATACATCATGTTTTGTCTCAGCTTTATTTTAATGGTTTACGTTTACACAGTTTTTGTTAAGGTTAGAAAAGTTAACTTTTGCCACCCAGGTTTTTCACTCTTTTCCTCAACACTCTAGAAAGGTGAAAAAGGACAATTACTTACTTTTAACCTCGCGCAATGTTTGATTGTTGATAGTTTTTGTTATTACTATAATCTCAGCAGATTTTCTATTGGGATCAAGTCACAACAAGAACCCGTGAGAGGCTGCAAACAATCTTTAATATTTTTTCATATACACTGTCTGTATTTTGTACAAATATCTCTATATCTTGAGTTCTTTCCAAATATGTGCCTTATAACTAAATTTATAAATACAAATACACTGCAAAACATGAAAGACTAATTAGATGTTTCAAATAACCCTGTATCTTCAGGATTGAAAATATTACTTTCAGGCAACACTTTTTTAGTAAAAAAAAAATAGTCATAGTGTGGTCAAATCTCACACTAAAAAGTAATGTTATAAATTATGCTGGTTTCAAGCATTTATCTTAAAGATAATGATTACAAAGCCACTTGTTTCATGAAATGATTTTTAAACTGACAGCACACTTTATTTTCTAAACGTGGCATATCGGTTGAAATAACGCTAAAAATGTGGAAAGTTGTTGACTGCAAAAGAGTATTAGATTTCTTTCAACCTTTTTTCTAAACCTGTAAATAATATTTCATTTAATTAACCTGTGCCCTTGTAAATTCATACATTACAGAGCTAAGTATGTTTACAATTAAATATAACTAACTATTTAGGTTTTAGGCTGTTCAATAATTCTAATCTTTGCCAAAAATCTGCACAGTGAACAATAGCTGTGACTATGGTCACAGCTGCTAGATTTGGTTAACCTTCTTGATGATGCCTTCCACATCAATGAACGAGTGAATGGTAATTCAGTCCCTGGCATTTATGAAGTGTGTTCTTGTGAGCCAAAAAATGTCATTTACACCTGCTTGAATGAAGAGATTGCATATTAAAACTAGCCTTCTTTTCATGATGGAAATTTCATTCCAGTAGATTACATTTCCATCATCAATTATTAAAATGTTGCTATTTAATTAGACAATCATCTTAATGCTTTTACAGAGACAATTCAAAGCAGTGTGCTGAAAATGTACGATTTCTTAAACGCACAACGATTTTTGCTTTATTTTTAAGTAGGAGCAATTTTCTAATAAGTCATTAATCTTGTTTATTTTATTTTCCCCTTAATTACCCTATTATTGCTGAACACTGACTTTTAGTGTTTATGCGTCCTCAACTTCAAGCGCAATTGCTATAGCCCCACAACTACCGCTCATTCGCAAGCCTTGTCTAATGAAATCTGACATGTTTCTGTTTAAGGGCTATTTTGCTTTGGCCAATACACAACATTAGGGTCATAGTCAGTCAGGAGTAGGGCATGTAGGGAGAGACCATGCAAACTCACCCTTTGTTTGAAGTCCTTGGGGTTTGTGGCAATATTTCTCTTCAATGAGACCGCTGTTAGGCACACGGTCTGGCCTAATTTCATCCTCAATCACCATCTTTACAGCCATCGTGTGTGGCAAAGTATCATGAACATTTCCAGTTCATGATACTATAATTCCTTATCTTTCACTTGGTTTCATTTTGCAGAAATGTAGCAGAAAAAAAAACTTAAATACTAAAACACTTCACATTTAGTTACTGATTAGATGCCACGACTAAAAATGAATACTTATTGAAAACTAATTGGAAATTTAGGGTTTTTACGCATAAATGCAGTATCAGTTTACATAACCATACGATGCCAGAAACATTATTAATGAGATAAGACAGGCAAAAAATTATTAAGGAAGGTAATTTTTGTAGCGGTTTAAAGGCTTTACAAAACACAAACTATATTTAAACAAATATTAAATCGTTTTATAGGGGTTCATCAATTACATAAAAATAAATTATGTTGCATTTTTTTTGTGTACCTCATAAAAAAATAAAAAAATAAAAAAATAAATAGAACAGGAAAGGACAGACCCAGTATTATCTCAGAAGCCAGCCTCAAATAAACTCAGCTCAGCATTCCAAATTTGAAAACTAACAGTGATGTGAGTTTCTTTTTTATTCATATTTCACCAGGTAATGACATGCTTAAAGACTGTGAAATGCTCTGAACCTTTAAACCAAGACGATAAGGATATTAATAACTGTGAGGAAACAAAGGAATCATACTATATTCTGAAAAAGTAGAAAAAAGGAAACTAAACACAGTAATTGTACAATATAGATTAAACGTACCAGACATTTTAAAACGTTTCTTAATTTTTGTCTGACATAAAATAGTAGATATTCCAACTTACAAAGGGGTGCTGCAGTATGGAGATAAAGCTATCACACATTCTAAGTAATATGTCACAGATCTGATTGTACTCTTTCTTTGTGATGTAATAAAATATCTTTCTCATGTTCTTGTGCTGTCTTACAACCTTATTGGTAACTATCCTGATCCAGTCTCGCCATTAATAAAGTTGACATTCACAGTATGTCATACATGTATTTTTAATTAGAGCACATAACCAAACCTCTCTTAGAAAGTGATTCATAATATCACTTGATACTTTAGCTTGGACACTTTATAAACGGTGAATACTAAAATGCAAGACAGCAGTGAAGGCTAAGGGTAATGAAAAATGGATGCACTCTTTGAGAGTGAAGGCACCCAAGTGTTCTACAACGCACCTTGTGTACTGAAGGCACTCTATGTCCCGTGTCTCCTTCCCTCCCCGTCCACCAAAGCCTCAACGTGGTGCACGTGGCTCTTCAGTCCCCTTGGTGTGGAGTCACCTATGAAACCCTGTACCCACGCACACCACATGTCCGAGATCATTCAGCGTAATGAGCTAAGCTGCTACTGTTATGTAGCCATTATCCATTTAACTTCTCCCTGCTCTACGGTGTCAGCTTACTTTTGTTAAAACTCATTCAGGTACAAAGTATTATTACACCCTCGGGAATAGGATAGCTTGACAAAGCCTTCAAGGGAAAGCGTTTCTCTCATTGAATTTGTATCCATGCTGGAGGAACGCTGCATTTGAGATATCTCTCACAACCCCGTCTTGGTTTTTCCCAGAAAGAGGAACACACTGTTCAGGGAATCCATCAACCAATCCATATCTCATTTTTTAAAACTTTACATTTTAATAAATAAAAAGTAAAATAATGTTTGAATGTTTATTTACAGGTCAAAGCTTTAATATTTCATGTTAAAATTTTCTAAATAAGCCTGCAAACTTGTCTAAACTGAGGCAGGTGTCTTTTTGTGATTTGAAACATAAAGTCCAAAAAATTAAAGATTTAAGTTAAGTAAGGACTGTAGGTTATTTGCATTAGAACGGTTAGCTAGAAATACAGGGAGGATCCATCAACTTCGATTCAAAGACGCTTTTAAATCAATTGGTCTATTGCTCTCAAGGATGGCATGAATTTTTAATTTCCCTATAGCAGTGGGGGGACACAAACTGGGTCTTCTATACCAGTTTAATGCAGTTACTCAGTAGGCTGCTCATTCCCAATAACTGGACTGTCAGCTCTGACATTTTTATTCATGAGCTCACTGTAAATTTCTCTAAGGAGTATTAGGAGATGTGTCTTGAAGCTGTGATGCACACCAGACAGAATTGTCAAGAGACTGAAGACAGGGATCATGCCAGAGGGTTTTGCAGCTCTTATCCTATACACTTTTAAGATTCTAGGCACAAGATGCTTTTCAAATGCTGCAGAGAAATAGCATAGGGATGGAACCTAAGCAAAGTTGCTTTTGAAAACTTGTGTGTATAATAAACACATCTGAAAAGATTAGGTTAGGCTCTGACATATGTAAATACCCTGCAATGATAAAACTTCCTACCAATTTGTTCAGGATGAGCAAAAAAAAAAGAAAAAAAGAAGACGAGTTGAGGCTGATGTTAGATTAAACATGTGTCCGCAGCCCAGAATGTAGTCAAGCTACCAATTAATTATTAACATCCTGGCTCCTTATGATTAAATAAAATATTACTTATTTACTTCTACTTGAACTTTGTAAAAATGAGACTGCTGTTTGTGAATGCATATCTAGACACCTCAGAGAGTCACTTAAACTGTATTCCTTAAAGAAATAATTTTAAGCCATGGCAGACTATTTCTTTAAGGAATACAGGTTAAGTGACTCTCTGAGGTGTCTAGAAAAGCCTAGAATCTTAAAAGTGTATAGGATAAGAGATGCAAAACCCTCTGGCATTATCCCTGTCTTCAGTCTCTTGACAATTCTGTCTGGTGTGCATCACAGCTTTAAGACACATCTCCTAATACTCCTTAGAGGAATTTACAGTGAGCTCATGAATAAAGATGTCACAGCTGACAGTCCAGTTATTGGGAATGAGCAGCTTACGGAGTAACTGCATTAAACTGGTATAGAAGACCCAGTTCGTGTCCCCCCACTGCTATAGGGAAATTAAAAATTCATGCCATCCTTGAGAGCAATAGACCAATTGATTTAAAAGCGTCTTTGAATCGGAGTTGATGGATCCTCCCTGTATTTCTAGCTAAACGTTCTAATGCAAATAACCTAGAGTCCTTACTTAACTTGAACCTTACATTTTTTGCACTTTATGTTTCAAATCACAAAAAGACACCTGCCTCAGTTTAGACAAGTTTGCAGGCTTATTTGGAAAATTTTAACATGAAATATTAAAGCTTTGACCTGTAAATAAACATTCAAACATTATTTTACTTTTTATTTATTAAAATGTAAAGTTTTTTAAAATGAGATATGGATTGATTGATGGATTCCCTGAATAGTGTGTTCCTCTTTCTGGGAAAAACCAAGACGGGGTTGTGAGAGATATCTCAAATGCAGCGTTCCTCCAGCATGGATACAAATTCAATGAGAGAAACGCTTTCCCTTGAAGGCTTTGTCAAGCTATCCTATTCCCGAGGGTGTACTAATACTTTGTACCTGAATGAGTCTTAACAAAAGAAAGCTAATTTTAAGCCATGGCAGACTAACATTTGGCATGCACACTTATATGCAGGAGTGACCTAAGATTGTCAGTGTGCAGCCAAGTCATGCTGGCCATACAAAGCTCTGCAGGGAGCACAGTAGGAGGTGGTCAATCTGGGGATTTATGCCACTAAGTGGTGACATTGTATTAATTATCTGATTTTGGACTGCTTTGTCTGCAGTACATCATTCATAACAGGGCTATGTTTTTGCACATCTAAACATCAAATGCCACTTTATAGACATTTTTGGAGTCTGAAGTCTATTTGTTGCCTTTAAAATGTTGGTTACAGAAACTTTATCCTAATAATCAAATACATTTTATTAGTAGGAAAAGATAATAAAAAAGAAAAGAAACTCGTTTAGGTTGACTGGCCTGTGAAGGTTCACCACTTTTCTATGTTTTCTCCATTTGTGGCTCTCATTGACTCATAGGTTTAGAAATTGCTTTATAACCCTTCAAATAGTCATCGTTTAATTTTTGTTTCGTAACTGTTCTTGGATTTGGGATGTCATGTTTTACTTTTTGGGATTGTTGTATCATACTTCACGCTGTGAGACAGGTTAGTTGACGGAAGTTCTTGATACCCATATTGCTATTGAAACTGAACTCCAGTTAATTTCTACATTTCTATTTACATTTATGTATTTAGAGGACCCTTTTATCCAAACCGACTTGCAAACGAGGGTTAAACATTGAACTACAACACAATTTATAAATTATATTTTACTTGCAGTGTCCAGGAAGTAATAAGTGCATTTCGAGCTTTCAGAGCAAGACATTTCTTGAGGGTGGACAGAGAATCTCGTGCTTTGATAATGCATGTAAGATTATTTCACAAGCATTGAACCACAGATGTTAAAATGTGTTACGTTTCCAATTTGTGGTGATAACTTTTACAATATGATGACTCTGATTCACATCTTTTTTTTTGTCTGAAGTATTTACTTTTCTTGATTTTTGTCTGTTGTCCAATCTGGGTGTTCCAAAAATATTTCAAAAGCAGTAGCTGAAAAGATATTTCAAAAGCGATTTTTTTTTCTAAAATCTCCTTTTTTTCTGCCCAGTTCACCGTCAGTAAATTAGCAATGACGTGCCAACTGGAGGGAATGGTTGCTAAGTCTAGTAGAGCAGCCATGGCTAGGGGCTGACACCTGGGTCTTGGCTCAGGCAAGCGATACAGAGGGGTTAGGGTTTACACAATGAGGAAAATGCACAGAGCTAAACTAAAAAAAAACTGTGTTGGCGGTTGGTTTTTACTATGTTTGATGCTTGTATGAATTGCTTTGGTAATTTAAATAAAAATCATCTTAACTTCTATGAATATCGATTTAGTTAATAGTTTAGTTAACGATATTTCACCTTTAGATGCAACAATAATCCTCACATTTTAGATTCCAAGCATATTTTGGTTGTTTTTAAAATAATTTTAACTGCGTAAATTCTAATTTAATGTAGAGGAAAGAACTAAGGCAGGATATGAGTTATGTTACCTTTATTAATTAGCTCTCAGTGTCATTCAATAGTCGAATATAATATGTGTTTTTGCTGAACAGCATTCTGCTGCCAAATGACTGTGCATAAAAATGGGAAGATGATGTCACCGGGGCTGTGCTCATCTGTTTTGTGTAATCTGTCACTTTCATCGCAGTTTCCCACAGTCCATCAAACCTTAAATCCTGTCCAGCATATATGAACTCACAAAACCTCTGTTCTAATCTTCTCTCTTGTGATGTGATTTAAAAGTAAAGCCATGACAGGACAATGTTTGATATTGATGTACAGGGAGATCAGCTGGTAGAGCAGCAGGCATTAACATTTTGTGTTTGTGTTTTTCCATTGAGTGAATGCGCCATAAATAAGCACAATCAGGTTGCCCCAACCAAAACACTCTTCAGTGTGGAAGCTGTTTCTGAAGACAACTCAAGGATGATTTAAACATATAACACAAAAGCTGAAAGGGGTGCATAGTTGCTCTGTTGAACTTTTGAGAATACAACTTTTTTATTTTTTTTATTTTGAAATGATGGCATCCTTTAAGGAATCTAAAAGCTGGTGAATGTAAAATTTGGAACCTGTAAAGAAAATTCCTGGAAACATACTACCTCCAGACATAATTAATATATTATTATGAGGCGAGTTTGAAAATGTATCTTAAAATACTTCAATCTTTGGTGAAATAGTAAAACCCTTTTTTGGAGTAACTGCTCACTTACAAACGCAATCTAAATAAGTTACTGACCACTTATGGAGAAGAAATTTTAAGATAGTATTTTGATCCCTGTTTGATTATAAACTTAAAGAGAATCTAAAATGGTATAAAATTTTATTAGCAAGTCAGATTAAAAAGTAAAAAATAAAAAAATCTGCTACAAATCTGCGATCAATGCTGTTTTTTTGTTGTTGTTTTTTTTTAGCAAACTTTAGTAAGAGTACGGAAAATGTTTCTTTTTGAAGGTATGTTACTGTCAGCTTGCATCAGAAGAACTTTCAGCCCAGCCCGTTGTGGAATGACCTTTCACCTTGCATGAGGCAGCTAATTGTACAACCCCTAAGAGACTCATGTTTTAACTAAAGATGTCAGTTTAATCCAGCTAAAAACAGAAGACTTAAAAGAAGGAACAGGAATGATATCAGCCTTTGGTCAGTAAAATCTCTCATACTATTTTATTTTACATATACTAAGACTGTGACAACCAAAAAAGTCACAAGGCAAAGGCATGGGTACCAGTATAGTAATACGTTGGACTAGACAGAGTATTATAATGAACTTTGGTTCAATAGTTCTGCACTGATTAGATGTGACCATGAGGTTAGACACTCTATGCCTAACATTTTCCTAGTTCTTTAATATTTGCTTAAATTATTCTTTTCAAGTATAATTTATTTCAGCATATCAGCTTCTATCAGGCTTTCAAGAGAAGTTGCTTGACTTGTGTTTATTTTTTGAAGTGCAAGGTCACGAAATAAATTTTAAATTCAAATCTGTTTTTTGGCTGAAGCTGAAGAACACCAGCGATTAACATAAGGTCTGACATCTGCAACGCGGTGAGCCCCCCCTTAAAGTCAGCAATTCTGGTTATACATCAAGAAGTAAGGGTGATCCATATCCGATTCTGTGGGGTGCCTTGGATGGTCCAGACTAAGTCTACAACCAAATTTAAAGAACATAACCTAACCATAATATTTGTTAAGAATAATCTCTCTCTCAGCTCCCTTCCTGTTTATTAAAGATCTTTGATTAATTTAGTTTGAATTTTCTTCTATATTTAAATGCTTTATGTCACAACGACCTATTTCTAAATTTAAGGTAGTCTCCCATTGTTTTTGTGTTATATCAAAGCCCTTTTCAGCTTAGTTATCAAATCTTCTGTGAGTGATCAAATATTGGTACTTCTGTCATAACAAAAACACTGTTTGGTTACTTACTTACCCTTTTATTCTGTAGATTAGCTGAAATCCATAATTTCAAATACTCACCGGTTTACCATTTCATAACAATTTGGTATAATTGCATAAATAAATGTATACTTATAAAATAAACGATAATGTCTGCAGCACTTTTTGATGTAAAAATTAAATGAAAGCCATAATTTACTTAAATTAAATTTAAAAGGCTTAAATTGTGATCAAAGTTACCCAAATAAAGTAAATTAAATCAAATTAAAGTTACAGCAACACTAATTATTCTTCTTGATCTCTTGTACCAAGTCCAACACATGCTTTAGGTTTACATCTTTATTACTTATATTTGTGCAACCAAAGTGAAAGATCAACTATCATGTAGCTATGCCGATGTAATCGTTCGGTCAAAATCAGAATGATAATCATATGTTACATCTTGATAGCGGTGCATACTGGTAGATTCCCATTACCCTGCGTGTTTCGGGAGCTCAAAAGTCAGACTTTTACTTTCACACTGTTCATTACCACTAGAGTAAACTTACAGGCTGGAGATACAGCTGACTGCCCTCATTGTTTTCTCCCATCTGGCCTATTGTGGGCTTTTCTCCATGTAACTGACTCAGGTATGCTAGTAAATAACTGACACAAAGGATCATGAAGGAGACACAAACAGAAAAAAAAAGGTGCTTCTTGATTTGCATGCACACCAACAACACTGTGTGACCGGTTTTGACATGGACAATTTGTCGCATCTTTAATGTTTTTTTACATCTACAGTCGAGGGTGATTAGGTGTAAAAGCCCTCGAGAAGTCTGTTCAATGTGGGGGGTTTACTTGGGTGTCAATGGCCATTTTCTTTTTCCTCCATGTTCCTTGTACCACAAACTAAAAGGTTCCAGATTTTGATTAATAATACAAGAGACAATCACCTAAAATTTGGTATGTATATTAAACACCAAATGAAGAAATTGTTAAAGACTTGCAGATTAGTGGGTATGTTTACTCAGAATCACATTGAGCCCATGTAAGGCAAATAACTAGTTAAACTGTTTCTATCTACCTTTAGCCTTCTGGTGAGGAAAGTCCATATTCAGAAATAACCGTGGATTGGTATCAAATGCTGATGGTATGTAAATTACCAATTTCAGGGAATCTTGATACAAAATCACAAATTTAAATAAAAAAGGTGCAATGTGATTTATGACACATACACAAAAAAGATGTACAGACACAGGTTTTCTATTCTTCCTATATTCCTGTTCATTACTATAGTAAGTTATTATTAGTTGTGCAATTCAATTAAACATCAATTTGTTTAAGATATTTTTATAGCATTTTACTTTGTAAGAGCAATTTAAAGAGCACTTCAACTGAAAACTGCTTATTCTAAGGTGTTTGCCTTCTAAAACTGGCACTGAACCTCTCCAAAAGCCATTGTATACCAATGTTACATATGTTATCATATATCAATAGATTTTGTTTAATTGGAAAAGCAAGACATTTCTCAGAAATGGTACTTTAGTTTCTGCCAATTGGATTTAGGGGTTTCTTGTGCTTAAAAAAAATGTACTTTCTTGTGAGGTGAAAATGTAGCAGACATATTTCAGCCAGCTGCCCCTCAGTATGCAGCAGCAGCGAATACAAGGAGCAGCTTGTTTCACTTGTGTTAAACAATCCTGACACGGATACTCACCCCATGCCTAATCACAAACAATGCTCATTGCTGTGGACATTTTTTTATTCTTAAAAGCAAGAACAAAGAGAAATGCAGCAGCAAAGCCAATATCTTGTGAATCTAGTCTGTCCAAGCAAAATGGAAGAGGAACAGCAGAAAGAGGCGCAATTCATGCCAAGACCTTCAACGACCACACTGGTGCGCCATGCCCAGTTACTCACCATCCTTCCGGTGATAGTTTATCTCCACCTTGCGCTCCTCGGAGCCAAGCACCGCATGCACCACCTGGTTGATCGCATCCTTGTCGGTGAGGTCCCCATGGAGGAAGTCGCAGGTGCAGGGCTTCTGCATGATGTCCGGTCTGGAGAAGCCCGTCATCTCACAGAAACCATCATTACAATAAATAATCGCACAATTCTCCACCCTGGCATTGGCTATCACGAATTTGCAGTCTACGGGAACAGAGAGAGAGAGAGAGAAATTATCAAATTTATTGCAATAATGACATTGTTACAACATCGTGATAAAAAACTACATTCTTTGCCTTTCTTATTAAAAGTGTTGCTATGAAAAGTGAGACGTCTATTCACCTTTCTCCTTTAAGTCAGTGTCTGTTAAAAACAAAGGTTGCAGAAATTTTAAAACAACAACAAAAAGAGGTACTCACTCTGCCCCTCGAATTTTCTAATGATTAATCCAAGGAAGGTGTTTTGTGGCGCAACGTGACCTCTTCTTACAGGCATGTTTACTCGCCGATAATTCCTTGACCTCCAATATGTGTATATAAATGAAATAAAATAAAAAATAAAATAAAATAAGCGCCTTTATAAGTAAATCCTGAAGTTGCAGATATTGCGTCTTGGCGATGGCTAGTAATTTGGGGCTGATACCTCTTTTCCACTTCTTAATATTTTTTTCTTATTTAACCTCACGCAATCTCCCTAATTGATCGAGCAGATCTTCATCCAGCTTGTGTCCCGTTTAAACCTCCCCTCGCCGAAGCCCCTGACCGAGTCGCGGAGGATGGCGTGAGGGAGATCGGCTGCACGCAGCATGTCGCTCTGAGGACGGGACTCGATCCTGACGTCCGGCGTCGTGGTGTGTTTGGCGATTACAGTGGATGCTGGCTGATATGCCAGGAGGAGTGACGCAGCTCCCACGGGGTTCCTATGCTGCTGTGCCCCTCGGGTTGTGTTTCACAACCTGCCGCTGCTGCAAAACTGTCGGAGGACAGACTTTGCGCTTATTATAACCTTGACCGGTTTCTTCCTGCTCAGACTTGTAGTAGACAGCGCAACGGTGGCAAAGCTCTGGAAAAAAGCATACTTTAGACAACAAGATTTAATACTAACAAGTCATGTTTAATCATTGAAAAGCACATGTCACACCAACGCGTTCCAGTCAAGAACTTCATAGCTTCTCAGCCAAGATTATCAGTATCTAAAACATCATTATAAACATTATTGTGTAACCATACTGCAGTGTGAAAATGTAAACAAACTATGAGAGAATATGGTCAAATTAGAGATAGATGGATAGATAGATAGATAGATGGATAGATAGATAGACAGACAGATAGATAGATAGATAGATAGATAGATAGATAGAAAGATAGATAGATAGATAGATAGATAGATAGATAGATAGATAGATAGATAGATAGATAGATAGATAGATAGATAGATAGATAGATAGATAGATAGATACAGTGCTTAGTTTGTGCTAATATATCACATGATTCTTAAAAAAATGGTATTAATGTTCTATTTATGGTTCTAAGTGTAGACATACTTTTGCAAGCTACTGTACAAGTATATCCTCTACTTTTTTTTTTGCACAGTTAACCATTAGCATATCTCATTAAACCTGCATTTCATAACACAGCTGTTACAACCCCTGTTCATGGTTTTACCTTAGGTAACATGCTGGGCTGTTTCTTCTGTTAGTTTCTGCTGGGAGGGAAATTTAGATTAGCATGGATGTAGACAAAGCAATCAATTTGGTTTTGGGAACTGTGAAGAGAGATATTAGGAAGTGTTGCTTATCAACAGTTTACGAGCAAGGAAGCAGTGGGTAATTTTTTTGGTCATGCACAAACTACCTCTTTACTGCACTCATGTAGAAACAAATTAATCCTGTGTATTTATATTATATAATTAAAATGTGACGGTAGCTTTTTTTAAATCTGAACGGTGAGATGGGTAGCCTGTACTGACAGAAACTTAGAACCATGTACGGTTTAATGGTTTTACAATTGTGCTGTCCACGGTTCTGAAAATAAAAGAATTTCAAAACAGGACAAAAGTGCAAAAGCTAAGATAATTTTTTTAACGTTTTCTATTGGATAGCTCAGCTGTTTCAAGAACATAGTTCACATGTCCAGCTAAATACATTTTATTCTGTTTTCTTTGAAATTTTAAAACAAGGTGGACTTTTTTTCAGTTCGCTAAATTTAGCTTGTTATAGCTCAGATTTAAATTTATGTTCCTTTTTTGAAACAAACCAATTTTTTTTTTTACAAAACATAACTGAAAAAGTGCAATTTGAGTGGTAGAAGATATACCAGTTTTTGGCTCTATAAAATGAATTTCACAGAATTCACATCCAATGTGCATTCAAGTTTTAGCTGAACTCACATTTGCTTTAGATGAGTTTGGGTGAGGGGCTGACTTGAAGCGCTGTCTATGGGTGATACAGATTCTGTTCCATTTTCTGCATTATCTAGGCCTAGAAGAAAAGTCATTTAGTTTAATAAAGAGCAATTGCACCCTTGAAGTATCTCTCTCACTCTCTCTGAATACAAACACACACAAATAAATGCTACATAACCTCAATGATTTTTTCATGAATGGATGGATGAGAAGTAATTGTCTGCTTTGCATGCACTCATTCAGCTGGGTCTAATCGGTACTGACTGCAGCCATGTGGTGAACAAATGGAAATGTATGCATAATGTAAAGCCTCACATACAGTCTGCAAACATCTTGCCCAGTATTTCCTTAAGCTCGTTGAACATCTGGCCAATTACAAATGAGAGCTAATGCCCATCAATATATCATTAGAAGATCATTCATATTTATCAATGTAAATAAAATACTGTTTCATTTTGAATTGTTGTTCTTCAATTGTGTGGGGATTTCTCTTCATGGTGGGTGTGGCTGGGTCATTCTGCATTTTCTATTAGTAAACAACCAAATCCAGTCACCAATCCTGAATAAATAGTCACCCTCCTCAGGGTCTGGAAGCGGTTTAGGGAAGGATTAAACCCATACTGGAACAGCTCTCTTCAATATCAGTGTAGAGGGGGGGTTTGGGAGGTAGGGCACGAAGTAGGACCAGTATAATTTGTATTACATCCAAATCTCTACTATAAATCAACAAGATCAGAAAAACATTGTTGACACCCAAATTAACAAAAGGTATACCAAATTTTCACTTACATATTTTTGAAGCCTGACATCCATCCTCCTAATGGTCTTTTCGAGAGCCCCCTGCAGGAGACCCAACACCTTTTCTTAAGCCAGTGGATAACTTTTTCTTTTTTTTACCATAACTGTGAAAGCTGCAAGATTATTAATTTTAAGATAACTTGTTTTTAAGGGGATTTACAAGGGCATTAATGAGTTTTTGTAAAATGCATCTTTATAATTTTAAGTCTCAGTTAGATTTTCCTTTTTTTTACCATGCCCTGTGTCATATTAGGTTAAAGTCTGTGTGCACCGAACAATGGAAGGGAGTGTGATAGGTAAAATTGGGTCCTACATTAGGTGGAGGACCCAATAGTTGGAACAATCACACCTTCACACACTCATCACATACATAAAAGGACACTCACCCAACATAATCACACACAAACATTGATGCCAAACACCCATTCTCACTGCCAATATATATTCTTTACTGATAGGAATGATAACATAAAGTTTCAACTTGCCACCACCCCAGCAACTACACACAAATGCCACAGAGCAGACACTACCAAGCCATGCAACATCTTTGGACCCCCAGTCCAGCAACAAGATAGTATCCACTCACTCAATAAGCAGACTCCAGTATACCTCCACAACCGTACAACATTGCTGCCTTAGCAAGTCCAGTCCAAGGATTTACATCACCAAGACCAGAACCATTGTCACCACCCTAGTAACTAAAAAATGAGCAAGCCCACTTCTGAAAAAGGATGTAACCCCCACAGCACACTCCCTAATCCCTTAATGGTACCCCACTGCCAGCATTTGTGGTGCAATGGAGCAGGTAGACATGGGGAGGAACGACATGGAGGCAAATTGCCCTACAAGGAGGCCAGCTCCCATGCTGACCCAAATAGGCACCTCCATTTAATGAGATCCACCAGAGAAGGGAAGCTTTGGCAATTTGACTAGTGGGGAGTATGGAGGCAGTACCATGGGGCACAAGGCCAGGAATTCCGAGGTACCAGGACCATAAAGAAAGAACCAGCCAGAAGTACCCATGATCTGCATTCACAAGATGACCAGAGTGATCAATCTGTTTTATAAATTGTGCCTAACTGTATGTATTCCCCACTCTAATCCCTAGATGCCAAGAAGGTTCAAGTGGAAAAGAGGTATCAGCCCCAAGTATCAACAGTTGTAGAACAGCTATAAGTCAAGATGCTGTGTTTTTTTACTTTTTCACTCTTAATTTATTTTATTTGATTATTTTTTTCCCCACGTATTCACTAAAGACTTATCTCTAGAATACAATCTTTACAGCGTGACATGTTGTAATTTCTAATGCTCAGGTTCCATTTCATGTCAACTGTAACTATTTTCAAAGAAATCTTAACCAAAGTTAGAGCAATGTACTCTGTCTTTTTGTTATGACAGGCAAGTTAACTTGGTCCCACCTCCCTAATGCTACCTAAACTGAAAGACAGTTTGACTGAAATGCTGTACACAGGGCTCAAAACAAAAAAGTCAGAGAAGTAACCCTGTCTCCACAATTTCCTTACAACTTCCTGGTTCTGAGCACATCTCATATAAATTAATGATCACATCAGATGCGCATTGTGCCCCAGTTGGTAAATGATGTCCATCCGAGATTCAGATGCAAAGGTTATACTTCCACTAGCAATTAGTGTGCAACAAAGAAATATTTCCACCACAAAAAATTACTTTTATTTGCATAGAAACTAGGATAAAATCCTTCATTGCTTTTTAAATAAACCAAAAGTTGTGTCTTTGTTAGCAACTTCAGAGGATCACAAATGTGTCAATATTGTGGTGATGTTTTGATAATCAAGCACCCATTCATCTATTCAGTCTATCATTCATTCATAGGCCATAATCTCTGAGAATCTAGAGCAATCTGCAAAACAGCAGCCGCTACCACTGCATGAACTGCCCACAGCCTAATCCAGGTCTAACGACAGAAGTGCTCTCTCCATCTCTCAGCACATCTTTCTCTGTCTCTCTCATTTCTCCCTCTGTTTGTACCAATGGAGCACAATCGCAGGGTTTACTCGTCGTTCATGTAAACCATTACAGTCACATCTCTCTGAATAATCCACTGCTGCAAAAACATTGCTTTCTCTGCTGTTGTGCCTTAGCCTATATACCGCTGCAAACGTTCAGTACCATCTGCTCCCAATGAGAAAAAAAGGCCACCACGCACTTGTGGCTTAGTGTGAGATTTAACAATATCATTTAATCCGCCAGAGGTCAGCTCTGTCCCTCCTGGCCATGTTGCAAATGTTTGACTTGTGGCAGAGGATGGAAAATCTATGTTTAAGACAACCAATTTTTTATTTTACACAGATTTGTCCTTAAACAAAAAGGTATTTGTAAGACTTTTTTAAGGTCTAATATTTGTTTTGTTAGTGTAGAGGCAGAAATGTTGCATCCTCTCAGTAACTTACAAATAAAAACATTGTCCACCAGCTATTGATATCTAGTGTATGATTAGTGGTAACCTTTAATGTGCTAGTGTGATGATTCTTCAAGAATAAAGGCTCTGTAAATATGACTTCATTTAAATAGTTAACTATTTTATTTGCAGCCCATATGGCGATAAACAAGTAATGAGGAATCATAGTCCAGTAATCAAAGAAATTCCCCTGATCGCAGGACACAGCATCTCCAATAGACATCTTAATATATACACATTCATAGTCTCATGGCCTCATTATATGATGCTGGAATCTACATCTTTATTTATTCAGTCAGTTTATGATATGTGCTCCAGGCCTAATGAGATGACTCGCTGAAACATGTTGGTGTAGCCCATCTGAAGTTAGCAAAAAGGAACCTAAAAGACTCTTACATCATAAGAAAAAAAATTTCCTCATCTGATGAGATTGAAAAGCTTTCGTATGAAAGCCAGGCATCCTGTTTGGAGGAAACCATTTGCGACTCATCATTGGTGAGAGAATCCTGCTATGGGGATGTTTTTCAGCAGCAGAAACTTGCAGACTAGTAAGGATAAAAGGAAAGATTATCATTACAATATGCAGAGACATCCTGGATGCAAACCCTCGAAAAGTCTGAAAATGGCTTTTCATAGACATCTCACACCCAACTTGATGACGCTTGAAAAATACTGCAAAAAAGATTGGATTAATCTGCCTGAACATGAAGCTTGTAGAATCACATTCAACAAAATTGAAAATTTGGAATGGTTTTCTATTATTCTTACATAGACAATAAATAAAATAAATGGTTATTTGCATGGAGAATTCTGATGAAAGAGAACAATTTAATGAAATTTGCAATAAGACATGAGATAATTTGTAAAAACTCTTCCTGTAACAACAAATTATTATGTTACTTTCTAATAATAATAATTTAAAAAAAACTTTTGTAATTAATATTATTTATATAATTGAATTTTCTGAAAACCTACTTATTATTTAAAAATCTAATTATTAGAACTAACAGATATCTTTTTATGTGTTAATGTCACTAAAAAACTACATATATAAGTCCGTGAGTAATTAATCTAAACCATTAGTTAGTTTCATATTTTCACCAGAATTACTGAAGTAAAGTGCCCTCTCAAAGATATTTTA
The DNA here is from genome assembly GCA_032876305.1 of Orestias chungarensis. Taxonomy (NCBI): domain Eukaryota; kingdom Metazoa; phylum Chordata; class Actinopteri; order Cyprinodontiformes; family Cyprinodontidae; genus Orestias; species Orestias chungarensis. Next base: position 2,871,598 of record JAVLVB010001001.1, read on the forward strand.
ATTTATTGATATGCACTTGTATGCTGTGTGAGATTTCAAGTATTCCTGGGGACCACCTGCTTTCCAGGGGGGCTTCATGAATAAGATTAGTTCAGTGATGCCTTAGCCTGTGGGACTGCAGCTGCAGTTCGACGGCACACAGTTACAGTATATAGCCACCAGCAGGAATGTTTTCAAAGTTGCAACAACATACCACTGCCTGCCACAATGCATTGCTTTTATCGGGCCTTTGACTGCTGATTCATCACAATGCTGGACATAATCTCTAGGTTAAGCATCTGCTATTCATCTGACTGGGGGAAATATTTGTTAATAATAAAAAAGTTCAACAAATGTCGTGCAGTGGACAAGTTATATTTAGAGTATTACAGAAATTTGAGAGAATCATGGGTAGAGAAAAACAACTGGCAGCAAAAGATCATTAGATCAAATTTGAAATCAGTTTTCTCCCACATTTAAGAATAATTAGGATGCCTGTGAGATCATGTGAGGTAACATCAAAGCTCTTCATCCTTTTTCCTAATGGTAGGAAGA
>JAVLVB010001001.1:2872231-2896367 GCA_032876305.1 Orestias chungarensis
ATATATATATATATATATATATATATATATCTGTTCTACTTAAAAAACTATTAGTAAATCTTCAGTCTACATAATTTGATATGTTCAGATTAGCTCTTTTAAGCAGATTTTAAGGAAAATCTGATTATCACAAAGTCAACACTAAGATACAGACAACTAATTTCTATTTTAACACTATAATAAAATAATTTTATCTTTGCATGCCTCAGGGGTGAATGTTTTAAACAAAATGGCCCTGACTGTATGTATGTAATAATATTGTATCCTTCTATTCATTGTCCATGCCTTGCAAGGTCGCAGGTGAGTTGATGTTTATCTGCCTAAAACCTAAACAGGTCACCTGACCATTGCAGATGCAGTAGTATAGGTAGTCGTCTTTCATATTCATCTGGTGTTGTCCTAAATCTTTTTTGTTTTATATCCAGACTGGATATAGTTAAACTTTTGAGTTTTTGGATGACTTGCTTAAAAAAAATAAAAACAACAACAACAATAATAATAATAATAATAATAATAATAATAATAATAACATTCCATATGTTTAGACTGAAGGTTTATGGTGCTTAAGTAAAATCCAGATACTCTGTAGGGACCACAGCTCCCAAGAGGGCAGCCAATAATAAGGTCCTTCCCTGTATTTAAGCTAACTGACAGTGATTTTGTCACGCATCACATACTGTAGGACAGCCCACACAGTATGCACTCGTACAGAAATAGTCCCTCTTACAAACATTACAGTTATTTCTGCCTTTTTTTATTCAACAAGCATATGAGCACCCATACCGCACTAGCAAAAAAATCGCTTTACATTTACATGTACATGCAACTAGCTTCTTCTTAGGGTGAAAGGTTTATTTTCAATAATGAGACCAATGGAGGAAGCGTTTTTAGGTTTTGCAAGATCAACTGATGCAATGAGTTGTGGAGATCAAATAATCTGCAAACCTAAAATTAGAGCAGATGTTCTTGAATTTTTATGTCCAAGGTATACTATGCTTACGAACCAAATCTTTAAAGTATCAGCTACAAACCATGTTACTTTTATCAGCAAGTGCAATCGTTTGTGCATTGCAGCTTCAAATCCAGGTTTTCAGAGCTGCTGGTTTAGTATCAGCCTTTTTAAGTAGGGTAACAATTGTATCCATAAATCTATGTTTCCTTGGGAAACCCCCTTGTGCTATAAAGCAGTGCTATGTCCTATAATCTCCGAGCAATAAATTTTATAAAAAATAGACACACAGCTGGAAGGAGACAAACGCTTACATCTGCTCAAAACCAGATTTATTACTCGATGCAAATAGAGTAAAACATAACAACAGAGGCCACATCTAAGAATAATTTTAGTCTTTCCCCAAGAGGTATTTGACTACTTTACAAATAATCTGAGTCAAATTTCACTATTTACTGTGAACTGTAAGCAAAAAATATACTTAAATATTCTGACCAAACACAAGTCTTGTTGTGCAAAACAGGTTTATAATTATATGAAATTTGATTGGTCTGAACAAGCAGTTTAATATGACCTTGTTTGTGAAGATGTTTTTGTGTAGAAGGATTTTGGACACTTTGAAAAGCTCATAAGAATTTGGTCAGGAAATAATTCATAATTTCTGCGACCTATCCTGTAATAGTTGTCAATAGAAGTTAACATTAAGAGAAACAGGGTCTGTAATCCATGTGTGAAGTAAAATGGCTCTGTGCTGACACCATGTGGTACATACCAGTTACATGCCGGAATTTATATTTAGTTCACAATGGTACAATGTCAAATGTGTATGCTGCGAAATAATAAAACAAAAAAACTTAATGACTATCAAAAGAACAAACTAAGCAGGGGGGGCAAAAAAACCACACAAATCTTTTCAACTATGAAAGTAACAACAACAGTATTTGTTAGCCAACATTTTTTGACTTACCAGAATATCTGATGCCTCCCAGTATGTCTATGTATAATTTATTTAGTATTAAATACTAGCAAGGAACGTCAGTCTGCCATAGGGGGTTATAGGTCGGTTTTGATGATTGTTAAAACTGTTATGCTAAAAACAACAAAGACCATCTATAGACATCACTTTTTCACCTAAAAATCAGTGGATGCAGAAAACCATTGTGGGTGTGTAAATATGTTATGTGTCCAGTTTAGTCCCAAGAATAGTAGTTTCACCTTTACATGCAAATTATCTGCAATAGGAAGAGATACTTCTTTACATCCACAAAAATCATTTTGCTTGGATTTTTGTCTGTTTAAACAAGCCTAATCAAATAAACACACATTTTGAATTTCCGCCAGTTGAAATGAGAAAACTCTTTACATGTATTTATGCATATTACCCAATGTAAAATAACAAATATAAAATTGAATCAGTGTAACTGCATTTTTACTTCACCTTTTTATTTTGCACTGCTGCCTGCTACACAAACCTGACTCCTTCTACACTGTTAAAAAAGTCTGTCAAATAAACAGTACAAATCTGTGAAATCATGACATAAAAATTCTGTTAAGTAAAATACAATGACATTTTTTTAATTTATCAGTGTGATGTTGTATAATGTAGAACTGAAAAGTATTGTCAATTTTAAAACAGACATTTGAAAATATAATTGTATTTTGTACTTTTTAAGAAAAAAGTGATATCCTTCACAACAACATAAAACTAACTAACTAACAGTGTAAAACAATCATTTAAATTCTGTGATTATTAAATCCAAACAAATTGGTAGCTAGCTACATTTAACAAATATATTTTAAATGATCATTTTTAAGAATTTGAGCAATAGAAAAGTGCTGATGAATGTGGCTATAGGGAAAAGGAAATCTGGGCGTCCCTGCTTAAGCTGTTGCCCTCACTACCCAAATCCAGATAAGAAGAAGATGGATGGATGGACAATGAAATAAGTAAATAAATGAATAGATATGGAAATGAATGTGGAAATAAGGAATTATGATACATCATTGTTTACTTCCAGTTTTGTTTACTAGTCATCTGTTCATATTCACTTTTATTTTCACACTTTTTTAGATTCTCATTTCCTTTTTAATTCATCTACTTATTAATTGTCAATTTTGATTATCATTCCTTCATATTTCACGACCTCAGACTAACATAGAGGAAACACCAGAATCAACAAGGAAATTATGTAATTGCTAATTGGTTCGTAGGTGTATTTTGATTTATTTTTTGCTAACACTGTATTTTTTACCTTCACCATTGCCATTGAGAAAAAAGAACCCTGTGTGGACCACGTCAGCTTTCAGCAAATGTAAGTTAAGCTTTATTTTCTTCAAACGTAAAAGTCATGGTAGTTTGAGTTTCTGGGGAGATTAAATTGTGTTTGGGGTCTTGGAACTATATACAATAGAATCATTTTTGCCTGCAGCACATGTAACTTGCATAGGTGGGGTGACATTGTTTAAACATGATTACATCTGCGTTTTGCATTAAAACATTGGTATCATTGAGAGGCTATGTGTTGCATTGCAGAGTGTACAGAAATTAGCCCAGCTGTTTATGTGTGGAGAGTCCATTTTTGTTTTTCCCATTTCTTTGTCCTGTTGTCTTTTTCGTTGTCTTGTCCCCTTTCTTTGCCGTTTTGTCCATCTTGTATGTTTTTTTTTCTTCTATTTTGCCTTTTTCTTATGCTCTTAGTATGTCCAATGTTTTTTATTGGTACTTTTTACTTAATTTGTTGTCTTTCATAGAAATGTCATTGTTTTGTATCGGGAGACTATAGTTTTTCTTCTTTCTCTCCAGGTCATCCTGCCTAACGATTCATGCTGAGTGTGGACTGGACACAACATCATCTCCTGTTTTATTTCTGCCCTTTGCATGATGTTTGGGAGCTAATATTGTTTTAACATACATTACCCATTGAGGCTGGCATCTACACTGGAGTTTTTGCAGAGGTATGAGGTTTTATTTTTTTACTTGTAGAGAGTTACATTTGACTTTTGACAATGTTTAGATCTTGAATCAAAAGTTTATTCCTTTGTAAAGCAAATATTGATGTAGTTTTTTGTTTGTCCTCTTTATCTTAAGGTGTTTCTTCTCAATCAACCCAGACAAGGGCAGCAAGGTGGAAGAAACCCGTAAACCCAGACTGCGTATGAACCCAGTCTACTCACCTCGATCCAGGAACTTTCGGATCATGAGTGGCGTGATGTTTGAGAAAGGACTAAAGTCAGTGTGTTTTCGAACCACTTGTAAAGACAGTGTTTAATCATAATGGAGCTGAATGTTTTTGTAAATGTATGTCTGAAATAGAAGTTTACTGTAGTGTTATTTGATAATTTCAAGTAAAAAAGTTTTGAAAGTTGCATCTCATACCGTTTCTTCTGATATTAAAAAAGTTGAAAAGACATTTTTATATTTGCTCAGCAGCTGCATTTTGCTCCATGTCAGAAAGGAAAAATGAGAACTTGATTAAAAGTGTATTTTCAATGAAAATGTTTATTTGTTTATGTAAAATGTTTTTTTATTTTTTTATATTATCATTATACATACAATTTATATTGGACTTGCATGTAAGTGGTAAATGTTTGTTGAAATTTGATGCTTAGAGATGTTTGAAAGTATAATAATTAGTAAAACGTAAAAATGTTAAAGCATATTTCAGTTTTACATAAAGTAATAATAAAATGTTTTGTATTGGCATTTTAAAGGTTTTAATCTGTTTTCAGTAGGGCTAAATCAAAAACTGGCTTAATCTTACTGGAAAAACGTGTAAACAGCATTATTATGATAGTTCATCAGAAAAAGTTTGTTAAAATTACTTGATAAAACTGTTATTACAACAATAACCCTTTTAAAATCACACTTAAAATTTGTGCAAAACTGTTCGACTAATTAGAATATGCAAGTTTACATGTTCACTGTGTTTTCTACTGAATTATTCTGGCAAACACAGCTGCCATTTTTTTTTGTAAAAAAAAAGATTTTTTTTTTAACAGTGTACACTGATTTCCAGCTTTTGCCTTCATGCATTTAGATATTTGCTATTTGCAGTATTAGACAATGTAGTTAGTGAAATGCTACAATTCTGCTTTTAAAAACTAAGTTTTTCAACTTATTAAAGGTTGAATCTATTTTTTACATGCAGATATGACATAAGTATTTGTATTTGCCCACAAAAAGGCAAGAATGGAGATCCGCACTCAACTAGAATTAATGGTGGTTAAGACCACAGAGCATGATGAACAGCTTAATGCTATTTTGGACTCAAATCCAAACTTTTACCATATAAAATTAATTAGTATACCACTTGCAAGAATAAAGGGTTTCTGTCAAAACAGGAGACATGTCTTAATTTTCTTCTGTAAAAATTAAATTTATGATCAGGCAGCTGGAGTGCATCCCAAAATGTTACTGTTGAAATAACTGCATTGGCTCCCTGCTTCTAAAAGAATATATTTCAAAAACATACGGTTGCTTTATAAGGCACTAATGTTCTTAGCGTATAGCACTATGAGATATCCAACAGACTTACTTTCAGGAAGGCAAGGAAGACCTGCAAAGTTGCAATAATTTGATGCAGCATTTAGTTTTTATATTCCTTAACTCTGGAACCAACTTCCTGTAAATCTGAGATGTGGACATATTGTTAGACCCTTTAAAGCAGGAAATGAATATTTTTATTTAAAACAATGTTAGATAAAAGCATCTGACTCAACTGTTTTCTAAACACAGACGACTGATTAAAGTATGCATTATGATGAATGAAAAGATCTACGATTGGATATTAATTCCCAATTTAATTTCTTTCATTTTTTTCTTTAAAAATCTACATTTTAACATTTCTTTAATGTGATACTTCCAAGTGTTGGACCGATTAAGCTCTCTTTAGGGCAAAATACTTAAGATTGAATTGCTTTCTTTTTTTATTTCTTTTGATATTCTGTAAACTACTTCATTCCAGTTTTATGCTCCTAAAATCTGGAACAGTCTTCCTGAAGAGGTTAGACAGGTTTCAACTCTGCTGTTGTTTAAATCCAGGCTGAAAACAGCCTTATTTAACTGTGCATATAGCAACTGAGTACTAATATTATTATTTTATTTTTATTTTATTTCTTTTAAATTCAAAACTGATTTTATTGTTTCATTTTCTGATCTTTTTTCTTATGTAAAGCACTTTGAATTGTCTTGTACACAAAAATGTGCTATACAAATAAACTTGCCTTGCCTTGCCTTGCCTTTGGATTGACTCGGGTGTCCCAGTTACCTTTGTCCGGAAATCCTGAACATTGCCTTATTAATAATAAACATCTAAATGTTTGTCTTTAGTTGCAAAGATTTTCAAAAGAATGTTGGTCATGCAAAAAATGTAGTTAATCTCTTTTTCCTTCGCTTTCTTTTTAAATATGTAGCAGAGAGACATCAAGTCCTTGGTGTATTCAAAGAAGTTTTAATATAACTAAAAACGACTTAATAAATACTTCTAATTACTTTCCATCTGTTGCTTCCACTAAAAATCCACAGAGATATAAAAGCCTTTGTACATTTTTGTTCTAAAAGCTGGTTGTTTTGAGTGCTTTGGAATACATTTATTAAACGTGTATGTTGCACATTTTCCAACCTTGTTGAGGGCAACAAAGAGAAACAACCACCTATGTGCAGTTTCTCCTCTGTGAATCGAAATGCTTTTTGGAAATAAGCGGTATTTTCCATCGATTTCATTAGGTCAATATTTCTGTATAAACAATGTTTTTATATTGTTTTAATGTAATATTCTCATCTACTAAGAAATTAAATGCGTTTTTTTAAAACTATGTAGGAGATCTTTATAAGTAACAGGAGAAAAAGGCTTAAAAAACTCTGAATTTAATTAATCAATATTCTTTTTCTTGTACTGATATTAGTTATTGAACTTAATGAGCTTTTCAAAAATATTCTTATTTATTTAGATGCACTTATATGAAAACAATTAAAGACAAAAACTCAAATACTAGAAATTTTTATGACTGATAGCATAGACAAACTGGGATGAAGGAAGGGATCACAGTAAATAATAAAAGCAGATGTATTCAATCGGGCAAGGTGAAAAATTGCATTAAATTTGGCAGCATAGTGGGGCTACTCAAAGCACAAATATGACACTAACGACAATTTAAAGGAGCCAGTTTACCTGAAGTTCATATTTTAGGACTGTGGATGAAAGGATCCTTCTATGATGCAGCAGAGTAAAGTCAAACAAGGACTGCAAGTTAAAAACAAGAAAAAGACCAAGAGAAAATAAATTGGAAATAATGCTTAAATAGGTGAATTATTGATCAAATATATGTTCGATTGTACATCTATCTGTCCTTCCACGCAGATTTCTGTAGTGCATACGATGTGTTACAATAATAAACCTATTACATTTCATAAATAAGGTTTAAAGAATACCATTTGGATTTCGTTTTTTACTGTACTGTGTGAGCTTTGTAAAGGCTCCTAAGAATATTTTTAATATTAAACAATTTTTCTGCTCAGGTACTGAGCTCAGGAAATGATGGAAAACAGAAGAGGGCAGTCTTGTTCAAGTTCTACTTAAGGAGGTGGGGATCACAATGGGTTATTGTTTCTTTCGATTTCAAGCCATTTTGATTAACTTAATTTCTTTTTTATTTATATTACTGCAGTTTCAATTTATATATTTTATATAATTTACTTAAATAAGACACTATCAATCATTTCACATGGAAACAATCTGAGTTTCACAAAATCTACTAAACAAAGACAAAATAAGGTCAGATCAGAAATATTCAGATGTTTTGCATCCAGGTAACATCTGACTGTATGATCGATATCTTATACCACAAGGAATTGTTGAGCTCCTTGGTAGACCTGGAACAACAAATATTGTAACTATTGTATAAGGTCAACATGCTACAGTAAAAAAAAGCATGGAAGATTGCAAGAGAATTGAAAAATGAAAATGTGAAAATATAAATATATTCGCATTAGTGTCATCATAATCTAAAAAAAATCATACCTGTATTCGAAAGGTCTGTGTTATGGAGCAACTTAAACATGTTTTTGAGCTACTTAGAGCTGAAGGGTGTTAAAAGTAATTCTTAAGTGAGACATTCATGATAGAAAGTTGTTATTATGAGGACAGTAATCATGCCAAAACTATGTAACATTCATATAATTTGAATTATGAATAAGTGTGGGGAGAGCCTTATGTTCTAAGTTGATGAATATTTAAAGGATCAAGTATAAAGATCATTATATTAACAAAGGAAGAATACTAATGTCCTCTTTTCTGACTCTTATTTGAGGTTAAACAGAACGCAAACTGCATAATTTATATTCATTCCGTACCTTTTTAATTTAGACTTTTTGGGTTTATTAATTGCTTTGTCCATTTTTTAAGGTTTGAATCAAAGGTGCAAGATGCAAACGAGGATTATGTAATCCCTTTGTGTTTGACATTTTATGGTTAATTTTACCTATAAGTATTTTGTGCAGAGAATTTGTTCTGTTACATATCCTCAGTTTTCCTGATCCATTTTCCACACGTTTACATGGTAAACCATCTGCTTTTCCCCACTGACATAGACACTGTCTGCGATCTTTTAAAGTGAACGTTTTCCTTAACTTGTTTTTTGTAGTAGGGCAAAGCTGCATGCTTTTGTATCATTCAAACCCACTCTCGCTGGTGGAATGTGCTTCTTTTCACTGAGAGGAAGCCGGAAAAGAAAGTGGGAGTTAGAGCCCATGCAGGTGAGTGTCTCACAGTGAGGAAATCAATATGATGTAAATTATTAAGAGCTCAGGAATGCAGCTGACCCCTACTGTCTTGCAGCAGGCTTGTCTCTGAAAGCTGGCAGGTGGACGCAAGCTTGGACTCTCCCTCTAACACTCATTAGTGGCTGGAATCAGTGAGTGGGAAGGCAGGGATCACAGCAGGGAAGTGAAGGCCCAGGCCTCTCACATCCCGGCTCAGCCTTCGCTCTGGCTTTGCCAGGCTCTCCCTGGAAGCTCATTAGTAAGTGCACTGATGCATAAGAGCTAGTCATTAACTGGGCTTTTTTTTCCGTCTTCATCTCTCTTTCCCCCGACACCATGTCTGATCCTGAAGACCGGTGGCAGTGCTGGTTTAAGAGACAAGAGGAATCCACATTACTGCAGGTGCTCCAGACATATGAATATGAGACAGTGGTAGCCATCAGGTTCTTTTTCTTCCTTTAAAGAGTGCGGAGGGTAAGGGTAGGGGGATCATTCTGACGTTTCTCAAATGAAGTCAATCCACAGCCCTTCAAACCAAAGAGTAAACATTATCACTTGACCAAGGCTTTGCCTCGGCACCTCTTTCTTCCTGCTTGATAGCTTTTGATCTAGAGTATTTGCTTTTGCTGCTGGCCAGATCAACTCAGCACCTGGTGGTTGCCCAGGCTCTTAGTAAACAGGATCTAGAGCCCAGACCTTCTTTGGGCTGATGTGTAAATAAGGTCTCTGGTGTGTATAGTGTGCCTTGCAGCAGGGTAAGCACTGGTGTGGAGGCCTCCAGAGATGTGCCATCCCCCTTATTTTCTATATCTGGCTCTTTATTCTGTCATCCCGTCTGCCTTAAAGTTCCCCTGCTCTGCTTTCCCATCCAGAAAACAAACAAAACCACAAACAATCCTTCTCAGCAGGCAAACAGATTATCTTTGCCAGGAGAAGACGGCAACGCTTATGCCCTCTCAAGTACTTACAGTGCAGTTTAAAGGTATCCATGCTGTTAAAACTTATTTTAATTTTATTTATAACAACAAAATTAAGTATACTTTAGTAATGGATATAGTTTAGCTTATTAAACCTAGCTATAATTAAGAAGTAAATTGATGCATTATTTAACAATATAAAATTAGAAGTGCTTTAGTCTGAAATCCTTAAATAAATCCAGTGTGGCCGGATGCCTTCAGAAGCCATAGTTGGTAAACGGCTTCAATCTGTAACATAGTCTGTGTATAAATTAAGCTATTTTGTGAAAACTTTACTCAACAGACTTGATAATGAGGTTGCCTTTCCAACAGATCATTCAACCATAGACCTAGATCAACATTAGGATACTTCAGATAAAAGTTTATTCATGTGCTAGTATGGCCCATTCTAAGTTGTATGAAAATTGCTGTCACATGGATGCTCTGCATCCAATCTGACTGAGCTTGAGATGTGTTATGTAGAAGAATGGGCAAACACTTCAGTTTCTAGATAAAAAAAAGGAAAATACCACAAAGGTCAAACATGTACAACTGCATTCAAACGGACTTACTGAGTCTAATTGCATATGCATCACTATACATTTTATATTTGGTTCCAAAAAAACAAAAAGAGACATTTTGCACAACTTTAAATTATTCTGCCTTTATAAAATACATTGAATTATGTAGTTGTAAAGACACAGAAAAATAATATAAACTTGAAAAAATAAAATGCTTTTCAGAGACTCTGTACATCTGGACTTGTGGCAACTACTTTATATATTGTGGATGCATCGTTGTCAGCTTTTTAATCTTGAAGTTTGGATATGTCTCGTTTGATTCTAAAGATATTCACATTAAGAGTGTTTGGAGATCATGTAGGATCAAGCTCCAATCTCTAAGGAGCAGTTTGGCATTCAGCAAGTCTTTAAATGTCATACAGATAAATGATGATGATGGCACCTGTAATAATGCAATTACTTTTTTATTGTAATCTTCCAAGCCCACAAACAAATGTATTTCATATACAACTGAAAGATTAGACAATTTAACACCTGATGTCACAATGATTTATTAAAACAAACAATGAAAAAGGGAAACTGCAAAGTATAACCATCTTTATGTTGGTCAACTTAAATATTGTTTGCCTTTGTCCTTTTAGTTCAGCATAGGCTAATATTTTTCTCTAGGATAATACTTAAACATTTATCTATAAAAATAAACCTTTTGAGTAGTAATGTAGCACTTTCACTTGTGAATTAAAGACCATGGAGGGTTTTGTGCCATAGTGTCATTCCACCAGTAGAAACAAGGGATTTGCCTTTGTGAAAACTTACAGAGTCAAATCTCCCCAGCTTAATGTGATCTGGCACTAGCAAGGCCGGATACCTTTATGCCAATTAATCCAGGTTGTAACTCACAGACTCCTGCTGACCAATTCACTTCCACTGTTGACAGAGTTTGGCTGAAGGAGCCTCAAACCTTCTTGTTAGAGCCAAAAACCATAAGAATCCCCTCACCTCTTTTAGCCCCATCACATTGTCTCTTGATCGGCAGCAATTAGCAAAGCCTGCAGGCTGAGAAATGACCATAGAGGAGATAGCTATTGCAATGCATGGCCGTTGTTTGGCCCACACGACAGCCTAGATCCTCAGCAATATTTGTTAACATCGGGGGTCACTGCTGATTCACTAGCCCAGACAGAAAACAAGATTTATGTAGCACAAATCAATACACATTCAGACTTTTACCATTGTGCAGCACCCATCGGAAAACTTCACTCTATCAGTCTAATGTGACACTAATGTGTTTTTATTCCTGTTTAACCCAGCTAGTGATGAGCCTGTTGGCAGGCCAAAAAGGAGATGGTGAGAAGCCGGCTGTCCTTGATTAGTTGGTTAACACTTGGCGACACGCAGAGGCTGATGCAGTGGCATGTTGCCGGGGAAATGATCCATCAGTTTTCAAGTTTTCTGTGGGGGTTATTTATCTGCAGTTTATTCACAGTGAGAGAAATCAGTGTCCAGCATGTTATCTACAGGACTAATGACTTGATCTCACGGTCTTCCATTTCCAGTTACACAGAGTGTTCATTAGCCTTTGCTTGTTCTCCTTATTTGCTAGGAAATAGGCTCTGATTTCATTAACATTGCATGTCAACAAAATACTACAGAAGGACACACAGAAAACTAAGTGCCAACAACTACAGTCTGATTTTCTGGTACAGCAGGACTACTCTCTAAAAATTAAAAATAAAAATAAACCAATAATATAAAATCTGTTTAATTTCTTTCCTGCTTACGACTTTGAAAAGGGGAAATTGGAAAGTGACATTAGTGACGTTCAGTACACTCTGAGTACTGACCAGGGAGCACAATAGTTGGGTTGACTGGAGTGCCAAGTTCCATTTCAAGGGGCTACATGCCAATTGATTGGAAAGGTTGTGAAACACTTGCTGGTGACAGAAACAAGAGTACTACCACAGCACCTGCTGGGCAGAGTGCCAGATGTGCAGTGTTCGCTCACAGCATCCCTCTCACTCACCCCCCGTCTCTTTCATGTACACATTAGCAAAACATTAACAACACTCACAAAGTTACCACTGGGATTTCTTATCACAAAATTATCTTTCCATGTACGTATTGCTTCCTGTCATTCTTTCCTAGAGATTTTAGAGGAAAAAACATAGTTTTTGTACAGTTAATATCTCATGTTTGCGTATTGCAATCTTTTAAAACACATCATTCATACATCATTCAAAATTATCTATATTCAACATTGTGTGCACCTAGTGACAATCTGAATGATTTACAGGAATTTTGCTATTTTATTCCTTCTGGTGGATGAAACAGAATTAGAATTTTTTGTACTCATATTGCTCGAACATACATACTGTATATTCAGCTATTCCCACATGCTTTATATGACTGTGTTGTGTTTAAGATACTTGGTAAATATTGAAATTGAATTGAAAGAGTTGACGTCTAAAGATATCTAATGTTCTACCCTGACAGTGCCAGTTATTTTCACTAGTACCTGCCAAAGTATGAAACACACACAACCTCATCGGTTGCATGTGCAGCTTTCATGATTCTGACCATAAAACCTCTGCCTTGTTTGGTCATGAGCCCCATCTACAGAGCTTCAAACCGAAGCAGAACAAGCAGCTTCTTAGCTTTTCTCCCCTTCAGCGACTACAGTTTTGGCAGATTAGAATTAAAGGATATAAGCTGCCAAACCTCCTTGAGGGCTCCTAAGCTAGAGAGGTTTTCGATAGTTTTTTTATTTTTCTGTGTCTCAGTCCTTCACTGGCACAAGTTCCATGCTCCCAGAAAACTCTTGAGCTACAGCAATCTTAGTGTACTCCAGTTTTGGAGATCTCAGGGTCTCTTCCTGCAAAGCTGATATTCTTGAAATTCTTTATTGCTTTCTGAATTGTTTGCCATATAAAGTTTTCAGTGCTCTTGCTCCTGAGCCCCTATCTAAATCTCTTTATCTGTTATCTGTTCTCCGAGGGGGTTGAGGACAAACCGTTTCCTTCTTCTAGTTCTGAGTTCCCCAAATGGCTCTAGGATGGCCCACCTTAGCCAGTTCCAAGTTCTTTGTTTCGAACATAGGATGATCTTCCTCCGTCAGTTGTGCAGATCCAGCCCCAGAGCTGCATTGTGGGTCCCATGTTCCTGAATTCCATCTTGGGTCCCTACCTCCTAAGCTCTGTTGTGGGTGCCCAGCATCTGGTCAGCTGGTTATCTGTCGATACTAACTTCCTGTAAGGCTTTCTAGCTTCCGATGCAACATAATAAATTGCAAAGGGCTGTTCTCTGACACTCTTTACCTCATCAATGTTGACATCCGGGAGTCTCAGGTCTCCACCACTGGCCTCAAAAAGGGTTGCTGGTCTTTATCCCTAAGCTACACCATGGCAAACCACCATGCTACCCTCACAGTTCTGTCAACCAGCTACCTGATCTACAGCAGAGACTCCATAACCATTACCGCAACTGGTCACAAGCCCATCTACACCTCCAATAAAGTCTGACTTCAGGCTCCGGCCCAGCAGAACTGCTAACTCCAAGCTGCTCTGTAGCAGGCTGTCTGACTTCAAACTGCTCCAGTATAACCTCCTCCTTTGCAAGCCTCCAAGTTTCCTCCTTATTCTAATTCATCCTCAAGTTTCATGCATCTCCACCATTGATCTCTAAGGTTCTGTCATCTCCACAACCAGTCTCCAAGGCATCTCCTGGCTTTTGGTGCTGCCTTTTAAAGTTCCTGATGTTCTGATTATTTCTTTCTTTTTGGTAATTATGAATTTATTTTGAGATACACAAATCTTGTCTCTAATAAAGGTTTATTTATTTCCTATGAAAAAAAACTATTTTAAATCAAAATATGCCAGGGTATGTTAAGTTATCGGCATAACTTTTTGTTTAGAATATTATTGCTGACACGCAGAAACCTATGAAAGAAACGTATTTTGTGAGACTCACATCCTGACACAGTTATATCACACTGGTATCAAAATGGAATCAAAATATGTTTTTAAACTGTGGTAGTTTCAAGGTTTAGAATTATGAACTGGTAGTAATGCACGTAAGATTTCTGCCTTCATAAAGGTACAATACTTAAAACACAATAAATAAATTTAGATGTTAAAATCTGATATTTTAAAAATAATAAATATGTTGCTTTGGCAATTTCTTAGTAATGTATACACATGGCCTTGAGTGCTTATATTTCTGTGCATATGTATGTTCTTCCAAGCATGACACAGTAGAGCATTGTCAGGTTGAGGTTGGCAAGTTTAGATTGTTGTTTTAGACAATTTAAACATGTTATTTTTACTAATTCAATGACCATGTAAATATTGTAAAGGAACATTTACTTTTAAAGGTGCATTAAAAGTATATACAAAATTAAGCATGCAGAATATTATCCTAAGTTTTTGTTTCAACTGTATGTTTTATCCCCTGTCACGAACTATGGTATCAAGAACCAAGCCATATGTTGCATTTTAGTGTTTGGAAATCTGCTTTGACTGGAACATGTATGAGGAAGCCATGCATAAAATCTATGCATGGCTGATGCAAAGTTCATTGCGCTTACACCAAACAAAATGCTGTTCAATTAAAAGGGAAGTAATGGCATCCTATATAATAAGGGATATCTGTGCGTACATAAACTGGCAGAAAAGCATGATGGCTCATTCATGTCATGCTATGTAATTTGGTTAATGCATTTCCTCTTGCTCTTTAAAACACTTGCACATTCAAATTTGCCATAATAATCTCTATGACAGAGGACATTAATTATGTTCACTGGCTGATCTCTGTTTCTTCACAACATCACTGATTAAAATTTCACACATTGTAATGATGTGCTTCAGAGCTAGAAGCTGTGAACCAGTCGAGTATTCACTGGGCTTGAAATCCTATTCTTGGGAGGTTCTGTAGCCCCACAACCCCCAAAAAGAACACATGTAATCCAAATCAAAGCTGTTAAGTGCTTGAGGAGACACTTTATTTACATGTAAATGGCACATATCTCCACGACTTGTTCATTAAAATATTGTGCAAATGAGGGAACAACAAAGCAGTAACTTCTCTTCATATATGTGTGTTCAAATTTCCTATTTTGAAGTTTAATTAAGCAATACATTATATTTTGAAGGGATCGGTCACTTTAATGAATCCCCAGAGAGCGCGGATAAACAGCGGTAGTATCAAAGCATTCATCTGTTTAATGGATGCAAAAATTAGGAATGTAAATGGCTCCAAGCATTTATTTATATTGCTGGTGGGAATATTTCTCTGATAAAAACAATACTTACATAACCACACATTGTACTCGTGCATTCATTTGAAAAAAATCCTCAAAGACTAAAACAAAATATGTTGAAGACTATTTGGCTTTTTTATTTTTACAGTCGCACTTATCAAATTCTGTGCATGTCTATGATTAACACAACTACACACTAGGGTGAAAATCTTCATTCCCCTTGGAACCTTTTTCAATTTTGTCACAATTGATGCATTGTTTATGAATTCCTTACCAATAAAAATCTAAAAATAGTGATGTGCTTTTGCATTTAGCCCCACTATGTCAATAGTTTGTGAGATCACCTTTAATTTTGTGGAATGGCTCTACCAGTTTTATACGTCTGGAAACTGAAAAAATTTGGATTCTTTTTCAGATTTCTGTTTGTTATAATAAACACATTTACCATGTAGGCACCAGTACAATATGTTGAGATTTGTGTTTCTAAGTTTACCAAAAGATTCCAAAGGTTATACATTCTTTTTTTTTTTAAGTGTCTTTTCCAACCATGGAAACCTATTTTCATGAAAGGTGTCGGCCAATTGCCTTTTCAGTGAAATGTATGCTGAGTGCATCTCCATATGTTGTGCAGAGTCAGTGAACCCTGCTACATCTTATGATCGCAGAGTGCTATGTGCCCAACGTTCACCTCTGTGAGTCTTGTTTATTCCTGTAATGTCCATTTTATTAGGAATCTCAGCTAGCCTTCACACTGCATGCTGTGCTCAGCAGTGTGGAGAAGCTTGGGCCAGAAGAGTGGTGGTCAGTGTCTGTCAATCACAATCACATGGATCAGTTAGCAGTCATCAGTCTGAGAGCCTGCGCCCACATGTTGCACGTCTTCCTTCTCCACACGCTCCACCTCCCACCGCTGATCTTTTCATTTTTTTATTTTCGTTTTGGCCTTTCGTTTTTTTGCATTACACATACATCTGATTCGTTGTATCCGTTTATTTTATAAGATTAATTGTTTATGTCTACAAAAAGGAAACAATGATCATTTCCATCCATATGGGAGGATGTTTGTTTCTGTTTGTGTCTGAGCCCCTAAGAGGGAGGGTTGATGTTCAGAAAGAGAGCAGTCAGAGGTGAAAAGAAGAAAAACACCACAATATACTCAAACTGCTGGAAAACAAACACAAAAATTTATTTTATCATGTCCACAGACACCTTGCTGCACTTTATGTTTACCTGACACGAAATAAACAGTATATTGGACTATGGACTTCTGCTCTGCATTTCATTTCTTGCAGCGCCCTCGGTATATCTATGTCTTTGACCCGTTCCCGCCCCTAATTTTACCCATCACATTCTGAGCAGACCCGCCAACGGTCAGCTTCATTACAACCAATATCTTAAATCACCTCTCATGTGCTTCCCAGCAGTTTGAAGCTCTGTCTCCTCTGAATCGCTGTCATTTAAATGTTCCTGTGCTGATTGTGGGTGCAGGTGGTAATACATTAAGGGACTGAGACAGCCAGTGGCACAGTGCTGAAAGACCTTTATCCATTTGCACTAACTTTCCCCTTACATTCAGAGGCATGTCGGCCTAATTAGACCAATGAGTTTGACTGTGGCCGTATTCATATGGGACAGCTCACTTTAAGTTGTACAACAAGATGATTCTACATCACGTATACTCTGCTAGGCCGGTAGAGTATGACGTAGTCTGGGGAATTTTACAACGAAATTGTACATTAATGAAAGCAGAGAATGGCTGCAGAAAGGAATTCTGACAGGGTTATTGCTCTTTTACTTACTGTTATTTAAGTAAGTGAGTCTAGGATCTCTCTAATGATGGGGATAGTGGTTTGTTAAATACATCTTTTTTATTTGTTTGTGTAGGAATAGATCAAATTTTTAATTTCAACAGAGTCTAATATGAACTCCTAATTTAGCAAGGTAATAGACATGGTCAAGATAATCTTTTTCTAATCATAAAAACATTGGGCACTGATTTGCTTAATTGGTAGAGCATGCACACTTTGTTTAGCTTGTAAATTGTAGATTGCTGTTGATGTACAGTTTGTATAAAAACCACAGGTATTGTGATGATACTTAGCTAGACAGTATCAATCAAAATTTGCAGTTTTTAGTTTTTTGTGTACAAATAACAGCATACCGTTACAAAAATGTAACCATCCTCTTTTTGAAAACGTTCTATTTTTTAATTGATTTTAAAACCTGAAAAAAAATGTCACTCTTTAAAATTCGGATACAATTCCTAGAGTAGACGTTCATAAAGGTATGATAAATTATTAGCTCTGAATGACTTTTAGCTGACTCGGATCTTTGGACTCTAATGGTTCCTGATCCACGCACTACTAAATAAATGTTTACACTACAAAACAAGAGTGGTCCTTTGGGGTCACTGTCAACCTCCTGAGTTTTTACTGCATTTACCAGGGCGAAAGTTTATACTTGCTTTCTGCTGTATTCGGATTGACAACCAGGTACAAAATCCAGCGTGATGAGCTAGCTACCCAAACCCAGAACAGAAGTAATCGACCCCCATCATGCAATCTATTTCTTAAGCAGAAAATACATTAGAGAACAACATGTGTGTGGAGATCCAGCAGGTTTAGTGAAAAAATCTTTATTATAATTTATTTGATTTTTGTAACAATAGATTAAAAAGATTTTCCTTTACAATGTTGGTTTCCTGTGTCATGTTTATTCTTATAAACAATAATTACTGTTGGATATTCATAATTTTATTTTTATTTTATCTTCCCTTGTTTATTGTAGAGGCCTCAGTTAAATCTCTGAAATAATGCTGCTTAGGCCTCAGATGCAATTAATTCAACTGAGACCAATTAGTTGTTTTTTTTTAAGTTATAAAAACTAATATTAGCACATCAAACTTCCTGATATTCACTTCATAGCATTCAGTTATTTAAACAAAATGACTTAATTCACATAATGCAAAGACAGATGTCAAATCGATGGTTCAGGTCAGATGAAACGACTTGTCTCTGCCTATGAAGCACACAGAGTTCTCAGAATGCCTCTGCGTCTCAATGATGAGATCTTCAAGCAGGTAAAAGCTTCAGAAAGCCCTCGGTCCATTTCCATTCTTGCTTCCAGCAGTGTGAGTGGTGTGACAGCCTCTTGGGGCAAAAGGATTATTGAGATCAGGCCTCCCCCAGCTCTATGCCTCTGGCCCAGCCAGCCGAGCTAACCCAGTCAACTCCTCGAGCCCCCCTCCGGTGCCTCACAGAGCTGCCCACCAGGCGCACAGAGAGCAAAGAGGCACCAGGGACCCCTCTAATTGTCCATGCTCTGGGCAGCTCTGTGGCAAGCCAGCATGAAGAACGCCCCAGTCCCAGGGCTGTCCCACTGCTCCCCACTAACCCTTACCCATAGATTCTGAGGACGTTATAGTATCTGCTTTGAGGCTTTTCTGTCCTGAAGTAAAGCTGGAAATTTTAAATATCTTTGAACATGTGCTTTTAACATTGTCTGGTCAAGAGTTACAGATGGCTATAAATATTTTTGGAGTAAGGATGAGTGAAAAGTCATGAGACAATAATTTTTATTGCATTACCTCTGAATTACAGACTATGTAGAAAGGTTTTCTCAAGAATGTTTACACAAATTCATAATCTTCTTACTTTGTAGATTTTTGATTTTTGTTCAAATCCATTAGTTGTTTTCAGGTAGCAGAACACTTAAATATTTTCTTTATGCTTTTTTATATTATTTTCTCAATAAAGTTATCTTACTTATGTTCAAAATTGATATATAGTTTGTCACTTTATAGTATGTATAGACTACTACACCTTCAGCAGTTCTGCACTCCATGATCTGTTTACATTGAATCACTGTAGATGTATAATGAATTCTGGGAAACTTTAAGACACTGCATTAAATGTCACAAAAGAGCTTGCTTTGTAACTGTACTAGATTGAATAGCTAGAACTAATAGAATAATTTATGGGGAACTGGTTTGCGTAGTTGTTACAGCATGCTAACTTTGCCTTTAGTCATAGATGTGGTTTCCTTAGTTTAAATCCTGGTGTAGGTTCAGTTATTTTTTCAATAAAACCCATTTTTCTGTTTGTTTAACAATACTGATGTTTCAGTGTACATTATTAAAAATATGTTTTTGTATTTTAAAGATTTGTTAGGTGGTAGGGACCTTTATTAAAAAGCAGTTCGAAAGGAAAGAGAATGAAAAGGCAGGCAGCAAATGGCCCAAAACCATAATCTGAACGATGCAACCACATTACAGACTATAGCCTCGGTATGTGTTGTGCAACTTTACCAACTGAGCCACCTATTCCCCCCAGATATTAATTTTATAGTGAAATTAAAAAGCCAATAGATAATTTTTGATAGTGAGTTAGTGCTATCTTGACAATATTACAATAATACTGGATTATTAATCTGTGGAAGCTATTTTTGCAGTTTGAATGGTAAAATGTTTCTATTATTAACAGCACTTTGCTGTTAAAGCGGATCACAGGAGAGGTTTTTACGGGAAAACTACAGCACTCTCAGGATTACTTATGTGAAAAAAATTTAGTAGTTTGTATGGCAAAGCTGTGAAATGATTTACAGTAATCATTAAGTTTATCTTGTGAGTTTGTAGATTTGCAATTTTTCAAAAACATCAAAAACACCTCCTGCATATTTGTTGCCAGGGAGTTGCTGTTGTCACAATGCTAAACTATTTATGAAGTGATGGAGGTTGTGTAATTAAGCCTTGTACTTTACAAAACAGGTTTAATACATTTCTTTGTGTTGGGTCTTGGAGGACATGTTTTAAAACGAAGCTGCTGCTAACCCACCAGTGAGAGCTGGAGAAATTGTTGTGGCCATGGCTGCTGGGAACTGGATGAGGACTGACAAGGCCACCCATACAAAGGACGGGACAACCGATGGGGGAGGGGAGACAAAAGGACAAGGACAACTACAGAAATAAACAGTCATCTAATTTCAATTGAAAACATAACATGATCTTTTATTTTATTTATTTTTTACATTGTATGTAATCATTTTTTTCCCTATTAATTAATATCCATGCATAAGAAATGTCAGGTGTCACGGTCAGTGATAAAGAGGAATTTAAAAATCCTCAGTCGCCGAGTTGCAGTTTCAGGCACAGTGCTGTGACAAGCTGTCGAAAATCATTTGCAGCTTATGTGCAGCTTTGTAATTGCAGGATCAACCAAACAGAACTCCAAATAATTATGGCGCATAATATAATCAAGGCAAAGCATGTCACTAACATCACAGCAGTTTTCTGTGTTTTAGCAGCTCATTAGAAACATACACATTGCACTGCACCCTCAAACACTCATTAAATTATTTCTGTTTTTTAACAATTAAGCTATTATTATAAAGCCTTATTTCCATTATGATTAATGAATAAAAAGTAAAAAAGCGTTGTTTAAAAAAACCTGTAATATTTCAAAAACTTTGGAATAAACAAAAAATGTACAATTGTTGTGCATTTTTAGTAACGACTGACAAGTTATAAACTCTGTAAATCGGTAGTTGAGCATGCTAGTCATGCCAGTAAGAGCTACATAAGTATAGCCAGACTAGACTCTGACAGGGTAATTAATGTTCACATATAATAAAATTCTCTTTACATAGGTCACTTGGAAAGCTTTATAGATTATTTTTATTGATGCAATTAAATCAAAAAGCAAAAAGTAATTAAGTGTGGAGGTAATAATACTGTTGGTCAACAGCATTTGTTTTGATAGAGCTATTTGTCAGCCTCACCTCTCTAATGCTCGCTTTATGGAGCCGACACCGTTTAATTTACAGCCTCCAGTTTTATTATGTTAAACTAGATTTTCCGCAATTAGGTTTATAATGGCAAAAAAACTGAGCAGGATTTAATGAAATCATTATCATGTGTGATAATTGGTAGCGAATGCTAGATCAGAATTATCATCCAGCACTATGTGGTAAATTAATGAATCGTTACTATTCATGCTGCTGGTTTATAATTATGCTAAATTGACTGCCTTATCAGCAGTCAAAGACTTTGGATTATCAGCGTCTTGACTGGGTGGACTGTGCTAAATTCCTTGTGGATATATGCATGTTACCTGCACAAAGGAAGAAGGAAAGATAATATTGGCAGGTTAAACTCCACAATTTTCTCTTAAAAAGATGTAAGGAGCGCTTTGCACAAATGCACTCCTGCTTTATGAGTAGAAATCAGACTGATGTGGGTTTGTGGGGGCATTATCATCCAATTGACTCATGGCGGAGGCTATTTTTTTTCCTACAAGCCAACACATGCACAGAGCTGACACATAAACACTGTTGATCTCTGCAATTGTGCCAGGTAACTGAATTCAGATGATATGTTAATGGGAAAGGGAAATATGTTGCCCTTGTTAGCATATGGGCCACTTGCATTTCAGAAACTTATTATCATTCAGCCTGCACATTTCAGAGAATAACAGTAATGATCTAATTGTCAGGCAGGAGGAAAAAGGCTTAATTTTCATGCCACGAGGTCAAGATAAATTGGTTAAAAAGTCGGAAGATTGATTTTATTTTTTGTAAATCAAATTCATTTAAATGAAGCAGCTTTGCGCATTTCACTTGTGGTTTCTTTTTTTTTAACACAAGATGAACAATTATTCATAAAGACAGTTGAAACAAGAAGAAAGTAAACCACATTGATCCCGGCATCTGTTTTATAGGTTCTTTGTCTAAACAGAAGCTAATCAGTGGATCTTCTCAACTAAAGGCTTTATAGCAAGTGACCTAATCAGACACATATAATGCTAGCTTCACCTCCACAACTCTCGCCCACCACAATTAAACCTTGAATTGACATCCATGTGATCATTTATGAAAAAGAAGCTATAATAACCCTTCACCGTGTCCTTTGATTGCTTAATATCTATCCTTGCACATGGTAACAGAACTTTAACAAAGCTCAATGGAAAAAGAGAAGAAAGGTAAGCACAGTATGGTCAGTCAAATGTCAAACAGGAGCTTTGAAGGCTATAAACAGCATTGAAAGTGAAAGGCTGTTTATGAATTCTCTCATGAAACTTGTTAGATGATGGTAAACACTTTTGGGATAGTTCCTTCCCCACTCCTGTCATTGGGAATGCGAACAGCAGAGGGCAGCTTGAAAGCATGAACACAAAACCCGAGGGGTGCATCTCTCAAGTTATCAAAGGCATGCACTCGTTTGCATCCCTGGGTTCCCAGCGTACATCTCGGTTCCTGTCTGACAGCCGGCTGGAGAGACTGTGATCAGCAATGACCCCATCGCAGTCCTACACTGGGGACACAGTGGCGGAAGAAGGGGAATAAAAGAATTGCAGAGTGACAGGTAATTCTCCAACACCGGGGAAGTAGCAGGTAATGTTTTGAAAGCGTTGTGTCAATTCGTGAGTCACATAAAAAACTCGAGCTCCCTCCGTCTGCTCACCCTTCCCTCCCTGCACCTTGCTGTTTCCTGCAGGTTGCAGAGAGTTACAGCACTCTCTGCCGAAGAGCAAACATCAAAGAAAACACTACTCTGTACTGCTTTTATTGTTAAACCTGTGTTCAGCCATTGTCTGCCCTCCCCCCTGAGCTCCATTTCCCCTCCACCCCCAACCCCCCTCACTTTCTCACTATGGCTCAAGATGAATCTGCCAGCATGTGCCCATGCTCTTCATCACTGTCAGGTGCCCCGTGGTGGTCCTCCTCCTCTTTCTCAAACTGGGCACCCACCGCTGGCTAGTATTATTCCTCACCTCCAAAACTCTCCCCACTGTTTCTAAATAAATGTGGCTGTAGTAACCGAGGAGTGTTGCTCATCCATCTTTACCACGCAGTGTGTGGAGTGTGCAGTGTTTACTGAAGTAGACAGAGAGTCCAATAAGTGGCGCAGCACTGCAAGTGTAGAGACACAAAGTGCAGCATGTATTGGATTTTTGTAATTTGTTTAGTGGTGTTTTGTTCCACCCAAAAAAATTAATGAAAACTGTTTCTTTGTTTTAGCAACTGCTTTCCTTTAATATCCTTAAAAAATACCATACTCAATCAAATAATATAGCTGTTACACTGTAAACCCCCCTCTTTTTTACTATTTTATTAGAGCTTTTTTGAACCAGTTTGTCCACTTATTTTGCCAATAGGGCTTGTTTATAACAAGATGTTTCCAGAGCATACTAAAGACGCTCTGCAGACGTATTCATGTTAGTATAAACTATAATTATATTTTATTGAGTATTCATCTGATAAACTGACATAATTATGAAGTGACGGAAAATCAATATATATCTAAATATATATTATGAACGATAAAAAAAGTGTTAAGTATTTATCACCGATTATTTTGACTGTCCTTGATGGAATGCTTTGCATAATTTCATCACAGCATACATACAGCTGTTAGGATGCTTTGTTAGGGAACAGTAGAGGGTAAACAGCATCATGGAGACCAAGGAACAGAAAAGAAATATAACAAACATTCAAAGCATGGTTTCAACACATGGCCGTCAACATAAACTGACAGGCTGAACATGGAGACCATTATTAAGACTAACAGCTGTGGGGACCATGGGGCCATTGCTGTTGCAAATATCCACTGGTTAGGTGGGAAAATCTGTTAGTGGAACAATTATTATTCGTCTACTTTATAAACGTGGCCTTCAAAGAAGAGGGGCAACAATAAAAAGCCAA
>JAVLVB010001001.1:2896467-2941381 GCA_032876305.1 Orestias chungarensis
GGGGGGGGGGGGGGGGGGGGTGCCCTGTCTTCCCATATGGCTACTAACACCAAGTGAAGTCCTGCTGCTTTTTTAGTAGATAGACTTTTCCTCTCCACTGTTGCTACATAGAATGCTACATAGATATTCAGTATGAGGAATTGCCACAAAGTCATTGATCTAATTCAAACAATTGTCCACTATTGCTGCATGCTTGTTCAGTAGGAGTGATCTGCTGCCTTTCATGGGACAGAAAAGTTTGTGACCATTTTGAATAGTTACTGAAGTTGACTGTATGGTTTGATGACAAGAATCAAATAACAAAGCATGGATTTGACAGTGAATCACTCTTGTTGTAGTCAGATTTATGATTACATTTGTTGTGAATCGCCGCTAAATAAATTAACTAAACTGAATTGAGTTAGTAAATGTTGGTATGATGGTAACATCATGTTATGGGACTTTTTTTTCTTCAGCCAGGACAGGAGATCGGAGTTAATTATTTGCCTGTGACTGCAGCTTATGCACAAGAATATAACCACCGTAAGACAATAAAGTATATTTTTATTCTGTTCAAATTTCTGGTTGTAACTTAACAAAAAGTCTGCAGTTATGAATATGTTCTACATAAAAGTCATCGTAAACAATCAAGCTAAATTTAATTAAATCCCAATAAATGCTGAACATCTCCTCTAATGAGGGAAATGTTGTATAAAACGGAACAGTCCTTTCAGCATGCTTTGAATATTTTTGCAAGGCACTGTAAAATGTAAGTCATAGAAGAGACTTATTCATGCTGCATCTTTTGCAGCTGCTGGTTAAAGAAATGTGCAGACCCTTTTTTTGTTGGTGATCTACAACCACTTAAAGCCGACATGTTAAGTTGTTTTTTTTCAACGTAATTAGCTCTTTCACAGCACTAAAGTCCTTCATGTAAATTTGATTTCACCTTCAATCCTTCTGTGAAGATTTTGTTGTCATTAGATGTTTTGTGCACACATGATGCAGTTTCTGAAAAACTGACAGTAAAGTTGTTTAGTTTGCTTTAAAGACACATAAAGGGCAATTTTCTGAAGTGAGCGAAACACCTGAGATGAAACTTCTTCTTGTAATCAAAGGACTGGTTGATCTCCTTTGGAGCACATCCTGCTGGATTTTCTCACCCTCCCCGTTTGAATCTTACTCCTGAACGTAAACTCACACACTAAGTTTGCCCAAGTTCAAATTGAAATGGTTTCCTAATTAACAAGTAAGCCCAAGCTCTAAAATCTCACATTTATTGTATTTTTCGTATCTCTAAAATTCAGTCCAGAAACAGAACGATGTGTATTTTATAGCAGTTATGATAAGAGGCTTACATAGTCATAATCTCAATATAGATCGTTTGACAAACGACTTTGGTGGTCACTCGTTAAATTGGTTTTGCCCGCATATTTGGGCCTTATTTAAAAGATATCTTTGAATAATGGTAAGCAGTTTAGTCACTCTGAAAAGAGGAGGGTGAAGTAAATGAACTCCTTTTCAGTCTGTTTTGTTTAATCTCAAACAATACACTTTTTTCGCCTCATTGCTCAGTTTTTAGTCTAGATATTCTAGGACAGATTAATGCAGCTTAAGCACACCTATCTCAAATTTAAGGCAGTTTAATTCTTCATGTTGCATATCAAGGACACAAGAACATATTATCTGATCATTCTGTGCATTCATTACATTAATGAATCAAATATGAATAAGTGTTCCTGCTCGGGAAACTTCATTACCATATGCATTAATATTAATATCATTATGTGGTGAGGCTGAACTGAAATATCCAATAACATATTTTAGCCAGTTTTTGCAAAAATAAAGAGGAAGCAGTCTTTTGTTGAGTTGTAGATATGTATGTTTTAAGCTTCTGCAGAACTGTGCAAGCTAAATCTCTTATTTTGTTTTCTTTTTCTTTCATGGATATCAGACATTCTTATATGTTAAAATTCAATATTTATCCACACTTTTTAGATCACTCTTATACCACTTCCCTATACTTCTAACCCGTACCCTGACATCAGATACTATAACACAAATTGCAAAAGAAACACAAGGCATTTAGAATCAAGATGTTGAATAAAAGGACTTTGTAGCATTGCTGTAAATGTGCTAGTCAGAGTACTGCAATAACTGTAGATTTACTAGTTCTCATAAAACCATCTCTTCTTTTTAAAGAAAATAGTATAAAAAAGGGGAAAAAAAATCCAGTGAACTGCAATTTAGTCAAAAAACTGCCTATTTGAGGTCATAAGTCAGTAACTCAAACAACAACTTCTTAAAACTAAAGTAGGGAGAATATCATCTCTGAACATTCAAACAGACCAAACCCCAGGTAATGAAGGCTAAAAAATTGTATAGTATCAAAAAAACTTAGTCTGGTTTGATAGGTCTTAATTTTAGCTGTTATAATCACATTCAGCTTCACAATGTGCTCTTCTTCTTTATATTTGGACCCACAATAAACTAATTTTTAGGTAAGCTAAACCACATACCATGAACAATATTGAGTGTTAGCAGCTTTAAATATCTTTCCTTTACACAGCAGGTTCAATATTGATCTATTTCTGTTACCAGGTCAGTTTTAAACCGTTTTTTGAATGGTACATGACATCTGAATAGATTTTCTAAGCATAGAAAAGGGGGCTGTCTCTTGACCTTTGATGTTTTTTCTTATTTCCCTTAAAACACAGACCTAAACAAAAAATTTATTTTGTTAAACATGTTTTTACTTCTGGGCAAAACATATAAATTATCACCATTTCTTGCATTAGATCAATGAAAATAAAAAGCATCTGACAGAGGATGTTTTTCTACAGTTTAGTACATCTTTACTATTCAAGTGTGTGAAATGAAGATGTTTGAGTATAACCAGGAAGCCTGAGGAATTAAATTCAAAAGCACTACTAAATATAGCAAAATATAAACAATTTTATTTATTTATTTTTTGTATAATACTATATATGTTTTTATTTGTGTTAATTTGGTCTAAAATTCCTTAAACAACGGAATATGATTTTATATATGAACAACCAAACATATGGATTATTTTGTATTTACATTGTGCTCCAGGACATGGTGATTATTTTGTATTATATATTTTTAGCTGTTTTTCTATAACAAAAAAAAGCTCAGACAGCAACAAATCATGGGGAAAATGAAACATTTTGGCACACATCAGAAAAAATTTGCCTTCAGTGTTCTGAAAAGCTGTTGAATGGTCCCTTTTTTTGGGTACCAAATGAACGAACAAGCTGGTTGTATTTTACCCCCGCTGAAACGTTGGCTGTCAGCTGAGCTCCCATCAAGTGCAGTGGTACCATCTAGTGCCTAGAGCGTCTGGCTCTGTCCTCTCTCTTTTTTCCAAGCAGACCGCGTCTCTGGCAGCTGCGTGCAAGCCCACTGGCCGAGGTCAAAGCTGTCACTTCAGAGGGCACTGTCAAATCTCAGCCAACGCTGGATGATGTGGGAGTGCTCCCCACAATCACCCAGATGTTTCCAATCAGCTGGACTTTTCCTATCCACAACACCCACTTTCTGCTGCTAAAAGTGGACTGTCAATGTCCTCCTCTGGCAATGTTATAGAGAAGGGAAGAAAAAAGTGAGTAATTGACTGAATAAAAAAAATAATAATTAATAAAAACAACTAAACAAACTTTACAGAATATATTGATTTTGTAACTCAAGCACATTTGATAGATTTAAAGAGTGTAATAATCATTCTCACTGGACACTTTCTTTAAAATGTTAAAAAAGGAAGAAGATTTCTGGATACCTAGAATCAGAATGAGTTTTATTGCCAAGTACGTTGGACATAAAAGGAATCTGCTTCAGCATAGTTAGGGCATAACAACATTTACATTTTAGTTCAAATAACAATAAAGATTAATAATTAAGCCTTAAGTAAGGATGAATTAAAAAACACTAAACAAAGAGAATCTTTATGTAGGACTTTTTTTTGCTAATGTGGCAGAAAATACCACCAAAAAGCAGTATCATTACCAAAACTGGACAAGTTATTCAGGCCTGATGTTGACTCCTTTGCTATTTTAGATTATTTCTTATTTATTTCTGTATCTCACAACAAAAGCAGCTTTTCAAAAGATGGAGCTTTCTGGGAAGGAGTCATAATGGGGACTCAGCCAATCACTGGCACTGCCAATGATAAATAGATAATGTACATTTATTTTCACACACTTGCTTCAGACTAAAAAGAGAATACAACCACTTATTTAACAAAAATTTAAATCCTACTTTTAAGGATCGATGACTGCATCAGTGTGGAGTGAAAGGTTAGTATTTTTGAAGTTACCTTAATGAAGGTAGTAATTGTGACT
Organism: Orestias chungarensis; assembly: GCA_032876305.1. NCBI lineage: Eukaryota > Metazoa > Chordata > Actinopteri > Cyprinodontiformes > Cyprinodontidae > Orestias > Orestias chungarensis. The sequence goes on from JAVLVB010001001.1 coordinate 2,900,808, forward strand.
GGTAAAATCTGGTATGATAATTTTAACCACAAACACAAGTTATTTAGATGTAATGTTTGTTCATTTTGAGTGTCATTACTATCTATTTATAAATGTTAACTGATTTCAGATGGATTTATTTTCATGTGGCGGAGAATAAAGAAAATCCATCAATATGTCAATTAGCACATTAAAGGTATAGCGACAGTGTGATAAAAAAAAATAAAAAATTGTGATCCTAATTCATGTCAAGCAAAAAATCAAAGCAACAAAAGTCAAAGCAACAGTTCAATAAAACTTCACATTTAGCAACTGTGAAAAGGCAAAAACTGTTCATTGACTATATGGGCAAGTATATGTCATTTTATTGCATATTTAATTTAAAAATATAAATACTGTGTATTGGAACAAGTTTCAGAATGAGAAAAAAGGACCTAAAGACATTATCTTGAATTTAAGTGTTTGCTTTCCTGTACATATGATAATGTCATATGTCCTTTCAAAAGAACAATAGACTGTTCCACCACTTCAAACCAACTGGGGCCTTTTTTCAAAAGCAAGCTTAATCGCTGTCCCCAACATCGTAATTTCATTCAGGAGGAAATTTCTTATGCAAGGGGAAAGACTTGGGACAGAAAAACCCCAATCCACAAATCTGCTGCATCAATTTCAAGTAAATATTTCCTGGAACGTTCAGCTTGGACGAATGTTGGAGCACAAGCAAATTTGTCCCTTAAATCTTTCTCAGCTTTTTGAGCCCAAATGACACTAATCTGTGTGGAGGTGATCCTGGTGAATGGTGTACATGTTTTACTATATGTTTTTAAAGAAACAGCGATAAACGTTTGCCAAAGCAAGGAAACGTTGTTGCTTACTGAAGGATGGAGTGGGGGATCGTCACCTTTCCTTTCTGTCTGTTTGCCTGTCTGTCTGTCTTGCTGGCTGTCCAGACAATGTATGGGTGGATAATATGTAATTCCAGCTGATAGATCTAGCAAAAAAAAAAAAAAAACGATTTTCAAAACAGCTTGTAGAAAACTGAAACTGAAACAACTGAAAATGTAAGTGGGCAGGTTTATTCTACCCAGCAAACACATAGAACACAGAAATCAAAAATTTTTGTTTTAACATTTTGTTAGTGCAACTGACAGTAAAAACTTAAAATATATTAACTGTCGTACGTCAAGACAGACTTTTTTTAATTTATAAGCATATATGTGTTGCTCTGCAAAACTGAAATGTGTTAAATGTTACGGATACAATCATTAACTCTACATTTTTGTACATGAAGGAGAAAGAATTAATCACCCTTCAGTTTACACCAGCACAACAGTGAAGTGAGGCGTGTCTCAACTATACAATGCAAATTATCCCAAATCAAATAATTTATTCCGTGGAACACCATTTCTAAATGGTTAACTGAGCTAGACACAGATATTAAAATAAATTATGTCTAATTTGAATTTTAGTCATGCTATATTAACTAATAGAAGTTATTAACATTTCAAAAGACAAAAAAAGCTTTTGCATGTAAAATTAACAGTGGATGGGCTGACCTGTAAGCCATGCAATCTGATCACTATAATGATAAAGTAATGGCATATTTACACTGAAATCTTTTCTGCTAATAAGGGATTTGAAATGAAAAGCTTCGTCAAGGATTATTTAGTCTGGCCTGCTGGCCTCTTGCTGAATGTTTCTTTTTCAACTTCAATATGAGCCAAAAAGTTGCAATATCATGAGTATTTATGCGGCTCGTCTCTTTGCTTCCCTACTCACCCCTCTGATGTTCTCTTTACTTCCAACCGTTTATCCTTCATCTTCTCCCCCTTTTCCCTCCTTCGTCTTTAAAGGCAATTATCATTTTACTTCAGAAGTGTCAAAATCCCACACTTCAGCTGTATCTCGAGGAGTTTCGTGGGGATGAAGGAAATTCTTTACCGACAGAGATGAGCAGTGCTCTCCCACCATTCCCAAACCTTCTGATATTGCCGTCTTTGAAACAAGAGAATTTCTTTGCATTTTAAATATTTCCATTACATCTCCCACTACTTTGATATCCTTCAAGACACTGCTGTGCTGTTTCAAGATAAAGGATGTAAGCACAAAGTGATGGGATCATAGTGGTGAAGAGGTTTTAGGTTTAATTGGTGTGAAAGCAGTGCAAAAAAAACTGTCTTGTAATACAAAACACATTTTGGCTCATAATCATATATTTCTTCTCAAAAAACATACATGTCTACAAAACAATCTGTTTGTTGACTTCGTCTAAGTTATCTGTTGTAGCTATCACGTGAGCCGTGTTATATCCCCATCCATCAATCTTAAATGTTCCTTTCCTTGGATCCAAGGTTAGGGTTGCTTCAATATCCTGGGGTGAGCAAAATAGCCCCTCCAATAGGGGGACTATTTTGTTAAATGGGGAGAAATCAGCCTTTTTCACCTATTTTCATTAACAATTTAGACACACTTTTACTATGAAGAGGATCTTTCTGGCGAAAGTTAGGGCACTCATTTTGTGTTCCAGGAAAGCGTCCGCAAATTCATTTACATGTTGTTGGAAAGGCATTTTATGTTTAAACAGAAATAAAAACAAAGAACTGATTCTGTTTAGTTTAATTGACGATCATAAGTTCCTGGACATAGGTCCCAAACAAGGATCTTGTGGTGTCAGATAAGTGTATAACATTTCTTATTTGTTTTGGAACACAATAGAGTCTAATTGGGATTTTTTTTCTTATTGTTTTATGATTTTTTTTTTCTCTTTTCTGGTGTTAAAAGATTTCGTCTTAGTTCATTTTGGGAAGTTTTATCAAAGCAACTCGAGCATTAATGTAAATAAAACTGTACAAAACCTTTGAAAACAAACAAATTGTACTACTACTTACAGCATATCATCGCTTCTTTGCCATCTTAAGTGTACACACAAATGTCGGCATGTTATCAAAGATTTCCTTGAATAGCTACTGAATAAAATGCGGTGGTAATTTTACATTGTTCCCTTTAAAAAATCCTCACCACATGGGTTCCACATCATTGTTCACTGTGTATTTTGCATATAGACATCCTGCAGTTTGGAGGAGGTGACATGAATTAAAAAAATGTAAAATGGCATCTAATGTTTAGCATGGCTCCTTGTTTCCCAAACCCAGGGGTGGAGCTGACCATCTGCTCCACTGGTCAGATGGAACTATGCTTTTGGCAGTGCTCATAGCTATTTCATTGGCCTGCATCTCCAAGGACCCTTGGTATTATCAGAGTTCTCTTTCCTTGAAAAAATGAGACAGTGGCACAGTAGGAATAACAATATGCTTAGCAAAGAAAGGCGGTGGAGGGTAATATAAGTGGAAGAGAGGCGGTGGGACAACAATAACAACAAGTTGTCTTGCTAGCAGCCAGAGACTGTCACATTACAGATGGAATCACTTCACAAACATGGAGAATTAATACCCCAATGAAGCTTTGAGTGGCCATTAGGTGTGTATAATGTGGCTCCAGGGGGCTTGGATAGATGACCAGCAGCTTTAGGCCCTTATTTGTGCACAGTCACCTCAGTGGTAGCTTATGTTAGGGTAGCATTAGAGGAAAAGGGAGAATGCCACAGAAAGATAGCTTTTTATTACTTTAGTTCCCAGGGAGCCATGCTCTACCGGTCATAGTCACACAATGCATGCTGTTTTAGTTCATTTTACAGCTACATATCTCTGCTACAAATGTTTCTGTCAGTGGAACAACATTTAGGCTATTATCACCAAAGTGTTCCAGTGCTGCCTGGAGATGAGTTATTTGGGGTAATGCTTCAAACAGTGTGAAATGATTCCTGTAGAGACAGCTGTGAATATAAATTTCGTTCACATTAATATACTCAATTCTTCTACCCCACCCTCCTCCCCCTCCCACCTCTATTTCACTTCCCTGTTCTTTTGACAGCCCAATTGCACTTCCTTTCTTTCTTTATCTCCTTACATTTTCAAGGAATGAATTACTCTCCACTGTCGCTGGCTCCAGCCAACAATTCATTTTTAGTGGGACAAATGTTTAAGAATGTCATTTTTGACTGGAACCAAGAACAGCCACGACGAATACAAAAACAGACCAGTTGTTTGCTGTTGCTTTTTTTTCTGTACTTATAGCACCTTGCTTGTATTCATACCCTTTCATTTTTAAATATATCCTCACATTATAAATACAAATTTAAATAAATAAATAAATAAATAAATAAATTGAGGAAAACGTCAGAGTGAAACATCTTAGAGGCTGCAAAGCGCTTGAGACAAGTACAACTTCTTGCAGGACAGCAACAAAAAGTAAAGTATGTCAAAATCTCCTAAAGGTTAATTTTGAATCTGTAGTACAACTTAGGAACCTTTTGATCTGATGATACATGTTAGATCTTAAATGAAGATCTAAGAGAAAAAACAACATCTAGATGATAAAGCTGACATATCCAAGAAGACATACAGTTTTATCAACAGCAGATTGTGTTGTATTGAAGTGCATCCATATTCCAACCTTTTCCCTACAGCTTTTTTTTTCCCACCTGAGGAAAAGGATTCACAGAATATTATATTCCCACCTCTATGTCACATTTTTTGGATGGGATCTTCAGAGTAATGTGGAATTCCATCCAACTGAGTTTGAGCTATTTTGCTAAGTATAATGCGTAAATGTTTCTGTCCCCAGACTCGTATCATACTTACAAGTGATTCTATAAAGATGTGTATTATCACAAGGTGTGTTCAGCTGTATGGTTTTATTGTCAATTAAAAAAAGCTCATTGGGTAAGAAAACCTCTTATAACACTTTAGACATAATGCAAAGCAACCAAGCTGTATGTGAAACACTGGCACAAATTGTCATTTTAGAAATCAATATTGAATTAAAACACTCCCCACTCATGAATACCAAAAATAACAGGCTAAAAAGAGTAATGGTAAGGGGCTATTGGAGCTGCAGGACTCTACAGTCAGCTAATGAAGGTTATGTTGCATGGCAGAATTCTGTAATTGCAACGCACAAGTGAGGTATTAGACAGGATGTAGCTAATAGAAAACAATCACATTTAACATGGCTCCTTGGTTCTAGCTGTTCAATAAGTGAGCAGCAGGCTGGCTCTCAGAAAACAGGAGGCGGCGGAGGGGTGAGGCGGGTTCACACAGCACAGGGTTTTAATGTGATCGGACTATAACAGACAATCTATTTACAGTGTGCTCTGGGGAGCTAATAAACAAATGTTGAGTAATTTCAGCCAGCAGTAATTACCCTTGCAGCTGACAAGGAGAGTGTGATACTCTCTCCTTCACCTCCGGCTCAGTCCAGGAGGCTTTTTGGAGCTTGGTCCTCTTCTGCTCATAGAAGTGGCTCCAGGCCAGCAGTCAAAAATACAGCATCATTTACAGTACGCTGCTTCTCACTAGGCACTTGAGGTGTCAGATTCTACAAGCTAATATACTACTTTTTTTTCTTTGTTAAAGCAAAGCTGATAAGAATATGATTAAAAGCTGATAATAAATGTGGAGCCTCACAGTTTTTAATGTGGATGTGTTGCAGTTGTTTCCATATAATCCAATTATATTTAAACCTCTGTTACCATTTTGAGAGCTAATTAACATTTCCACATTTTGTTTCAGTACCTCTTTTCACTTCCTTTAGCCACACGACTATACGCACTATCACCTCAAAGAAAACAAATATTAAGTTTAGGAAGGAAACAAATTTGTTTCCAAGTTAGATGGAGCCAAGGCCAAAGTCATTCTCATCCAGGGAGCTCAGACTTAATCCCTTGGTTACTGTGAAATAGATTTTTATGCAAATGTGTGTATTGATTGCTGCATCCTTCTTTGATGGAGAAAAGTGTGTGTAATTAGATAGAGATAATCATTATAGAATAATCTACAACAGATCTTGTTTACATCAGCATAGAAAAGCTTTTCTGCTGTAGTCAACTTTCTTAAAAGATTAATCTTGCAGGTCATTTTTTTTTTTACAGCATATGTTTATATATATATTTATTTATTTTATTTTATTTTTTTATATATATTTTGAAAATTGTGATGAAAAGGATGTTTCCCTTTGCAAATCTCAGCGCATTAGCTCAAACTGACTGGTCTTCCTGAACAGTATGACACAAACAATGCCACATTTCAGATCCCTGCATTCTGTCCAGAATAACAAAAAGGAGTGGAGCGGTGATGTGTACGGTCCAGTTTGAGAGGCTGACAGACGGGTAGAGAGCCAGCCGGTCCCTTATCCTCAGACAGGCAGATGTCCCCTTTCCCTGCGTGGCCGGCTGCTGACCAGGGGAAAGCCAGGCGGCTGCTGAAATGAAGAAACTTGAGAGCTCCTCAGGGGGTGAGCTGGTCATTTGATGTCCAGCACAAGGGCAGGCTGTGATGCTGAATGAGCTAAGGGAGAGAGGCAGTCTGTTACAAAGGCATGCTCAGATGGGTGAGGATGGAGGGGAAAAAATCTGAGCACACACAGTGTTACTATATTTTGTGTATTTTGTACCTTATCGTAGGACATGAAGAAATTAGAGAAGAAATTAACTCACATAAATGCTAATTTGAGTAGGTATTGCAAAAAAAATGTTTAATTGTTTTAATGAAGATAAGGAGTTTCTGAAAAACAATATTTCTATTGCCACCCGTCAGGACATTTATTTCACATTTATTTGTAGTATTTTTGGGAACTTGTTGCAAGCCTCTGATACAGGTGACCATCATATCTTCTTACAAACACAGGACATATTTTGTTTATCAACAGTATGAGAAAAATATTTGTATTAAATAAAATGGAGTCGAAGCATCTGTTAGATCAGTATTTGTGCTAACATAGCATTTTAAACATGTTTGGGTTTCTCAGAAAATCCTTTCTTGAACTACAATTTGAACCACAATGGTTTAGTGTAATACCTGAAATACTTTTACTTTGTCCACAAGTCTTAGTTTCCACAATTTAAAAGTTCACTTTGTTATTCAGTATGCTCCTAGCAGGCCCAATATAAGCAAACAAATGTGCTGGTGAGGGCCCCCTGGACGACTGTATTATTTACGCCACACAAAAGTTACAGAATTTCACATTTTTAGCAGTGTTTAAACACATAATTCTTTCAAATAATAATAATGTATACTTTATTGATCCTGTAGGAAATTGTTTTTGGTGTAAACCACACCAAGGCAGCCATTTTTGCAGGCGCCAGGTAGGCAGTAGCACTGAGGACCCACACTGGATGCTGTGATGTATTTTTGCCCTGGGCTGGATTCAAACCCATGACCTTTGGATTGGAAGTCTGGTGACATTCCAATGGAGCTATCCAGCCACTAGATGTATTTAGCATTTATTGTTTAAAGGCTAGGTTGTCTTTCAAAGATTCAAATTACTAGTAAACATTTCAGAGTCTGCACTGAACTCAAATTATTGCAGACTGATTAGTCTGCAATAATTTGAGACAAAAGACAAAAATTATTGGTCAAGCTTTTCAAATTTGGGCACAAAAAAAAAAAAAAAACATACTCTGGACAGCAAGTTAACATGTCTAAGAAAAAAAATCTTGCTTCCACATTGTATTCCCTTTTTTACATTGAAAATAAACAGAAATTATACCTCTGGCATTATGATATTTTAGATTTTTTTCGAAAGTTAAATTCCAATCCTAAATTGTACCTAATGCAATGAAATACATATTGTCCAGTACCCAGGGGTAACTATCATATTAAAAAACTATGGATTTGAAATTCAAAACTGAGTTTAAATAGTAAATAAAATATTTTATTAGAATCTATGTATTCATTAATTTTCACAAAATATTCACAATATAGTTTAAATATTTTAGTTAATTATGTTATCTACATAAAAGCTGTTACCCAATTATCCCATGTTAATGTACTAAATTATTATGAGATAGTATCTCAAAATAATGATTTAGCTATCTCAAAATTATGAGATATTACCTCATAATTATGACATAGCTATCTCATTATTATAAGATAGTAACTCATAATTATGACTTAGCTGTCTCATTATTATGAGATACTATCTCATTATTATGAAATAGTATCTCATAATCATGACTTAGCTATCTCATTATTATGATATATATATATATATTTTTTTTTTCACCAGTGTTGCGGAAATGGGCTTTAGCAAGTTACAATGCGATATTATTTTATATCTTTAATTTCTGATGACTTATCTTAACTCTATTTAGCATCTTTATAGTATGTTTTGTAAATTTTAGGATTAACTTAACTCACCAAACTTGTTTATTACGCACAAATGAGAGTGATACATACACAATCTATAACTGAAGTCCCAATTAAATACATGAAGTACAGTCATAGTGGCATCATGGATACATTTCTCACCTGGCCTAGGTTCATTCTCTCCGGTAGCAAAGATCCCCTTTGAAAACCACAGAAACAAGATGAGAGGAAGCCCTACCTGCAGAGGGATCAACCATGCTGAAGTGCCAGCGCCACAGTCCTGTAATTAATTGTCAGCAATGGCAGCCTCAGTCTTAGAGCTCTGCTCAACTTTTCCCTCACGACAAAATCTGTGGTCAAGAGATGTTAGGCAACATTAACTCCCTATACCATGTACATTTTTCCTAAGGGAGGGGTGCGTGTTTCTAGGTGTGGTGGTGGTTCTTTGGATAGCACTGCTAGGGAAGCTCAGCTAGGAGAGCAATGCTGCATAAGGCATAGCTATATACCTTTCATCTTGGAGGAGATTTGGAGAGGTTTCAGACCACAGAGACTTCTTAATTCTCACTAATTCATTTGCGTTCCAGATTCACTGGGCCAGGGATAACCTGAGAATGATAATGAACTCGCAAGGGGAGTGCATGGTCCCGTGCCTTTGAATAGAGTTAGATAATCTTACCCTGTGAATCTTTCTGGAGGAGAAGGATACTATTAGGAGAGACTGCTTGCCAGGAGTTGTTCTCAGAGTTGGGATATTTAGCTTGAAGACAAATATGAAAAAAACCTTATGCTTGCTGTTAGATCAAAACCATACTTTGAAATAAATATTTATTTTCAAGATACATGAACTACAATCAATACTTTCTACACACTAGGTTACACAAAATCATTTTTTTTCTTCTATATAAATCAAGTTTCATCCAAGCAACCATTATCATTACAAATGAGGCAGTATCCTATTTACATTTATGGATTAGTGTGCCTCATATTCAATACAACGCACAAATCACTGTTCTGAAGTTGTCGTTCTGATAAAACAAACAGCAACAAAAAATAAAATTTAACATTAAGAACTGGTGGAGCTGTTTGCACTAATTTTATTTGCAGTCAGTATAAACAATATTTCTAACATGAAATGTAAGTTTAACAAAAGAAAGACATACAACATTTTAAACTTAACCAGGTTTTTATAAAGTACTTTCAAATCTGAAAGCGCAATCAAAAGGCTGGCATATAATTATTTTCTACGCTTCGATGTCCCAATCATTAGACCAAAAGTACAGCTTGCAAGTAAATTTGACTATAGTTAAGCAGGAATAAATAAAACATAAATACAAAGCCTGAATACATTTCCGTAAGATATATTCAAACGCAGGACATATAAACCTATTTGTTTACAAAGACGGCAATCCACATTGGCTGATTCTCCAAAATATTACAAGTACTGGAAGATATTTCAGATTCTGCAGGAATCTACGGTTCTGGAATAAAATATGTGAATAAGACATAGTCCATACTGTTTTAAAATAACACTACTAAAGCTCTTTGTGGAATAGAATGTGGGATTACCTGTTTGTAATGGAACTAATTTGGCCATTCGTGGATGAGATGTGATGATTCAATGGGTTTTTTGGGGGTGTTATGCTGGAAAAATGTACCAATCCTCAGATCCTCTAGCAGCTGATAAACATGGTTTAGGATAGGAAGTGATTTGCTCTAGTTTCCTGGTTTTAGTGAAAACGTGAGAAGCAGTGTTCTGGATCAGCTGCAGCTGTCTGATTGACTTTTTAGGCAGACCTGTGAAAACACTGTTGCAATAATAAATTTGACTAAAGAATTGCCAAAAAGACTGATTTAAAATTGAATAAACTGCATTTAATTGTTTTATTTTCTCAGTTCAGACAAAGTTATATTTAACTTCATGAGATTTTCATGACTTGATATTTTCAGGTACATTTTTAATAAATTTTTGCTTTGAGAAAGACAGCGTGTGGGTTACAGAGTAGACGTAACAGAAAGATGTATTAAACTATGACTCTGCTTCCTGGTCTAGATTCTGGTTTCAGCATTTTGGAAGACTAATAAATTTAACTGTATTGCTAAAAAAAACTCCTTTATCTGAGTAGTGCTTTAACATGCATACATGTTATAATAGCTCAGAAAGGTTTCAGTACAGAGTGATTAGATCTAAGCAAGAGAGTTGGAAACAATAGAAAGTTATGTCAATACATACCGCCATGTAGCATTTTTAACCAGTTCAAATATGACATGAAGCAACAATGTAGACCACTTTGACTTGAACATTACATACAAATATGCAATTAAAATGTCAGATTTATTTATTTTTCCATATGATTGTTTGCTCTTATAAACACCAAGAGCACATGGATTCTGATGGATTCTTTATTATGATTTTGGTCATTTATATGCAGTCTTTAAGCAGATGCTGACCTCTTTTTAGTGAGTATATAGTGTTGTACTGAGCTGCATTATCTTAAAGTTCTTCTGGTAGAGGTGTAACAAGCCACTATGCTAATGAGGTGAGATGTTATAGCATATAACAGAGATTAAATAAAAGGACTGAACCTTACAATTTTGGATTATTGTTTTCATCAATTGATAACGGTTAATATATCATGTATGTCACCACCACTTTCAGTCACATGCATCAATTCAGTTAGGAGAAATATAAACACATTTAAGGGGTATATTTATCAAAAATGAATATTAAATGTTTTAATGGTCAAGCCTGCTGGAGACTGGCTGAAGGAATGGGAATAGTGCAGGGAAAGTGGAGAGGTTAGCAGGCTGGAGGGGAGGATTCTGAATGTTAATATGAATAACAAGATGTCGAAGATTAAGATGTCACAGGGAGTAAGTAGATTGCAGAGTTATTGGCTTGTCATCTGGTGTTTTGGAGGTTCAATGTAGACTTGGCGTCGAAGACTGATGTTGCCGAACCAAAGTGATGTGAAGAGCCTCCTTGAAGTAGGATGAAAATGACGAAGAGCCCTTTGAAGGTACCAGATGTGGGAGAGAATCCAGGAGGTGTATATAGCAAGGAGTTTTACACAACGAGATCGAAGTAGGTGTAGGAGATTAATCCAGGGTGAGCAGAGAAGAAGTACAAGAATAAATGAACATACTGCATAAACATCAAAAGGGCAAAAGGCACGGATGAAAAACAAGGCTCAGGTTACCACAGTGTGACTAAGGAAAGGTTTATTTGATAGTCAACTGCTCTTATCCTCCTGCTGATGGGCTGATAATCCGCAGGAGTGTGGAAGCACGCCTGAGAGCTCCACCATCAGAGGAAGATCCTGCAGTTTCAGTTTTTCTTTCTATATTTAACCAAGTCTGGGTTAATAAAAAGAAATAACATGAAATAGCCTGTGAACAATTCATTTAAGTACCTAATTTATCTTTAGAGTTACAGAAATCAATCTTAACGTAAGCAAAAGCATAAGACCTTTTTTGTTTTTCAATTATGTTAATTCATCAGTGGGGCATTTTATCCTCCTACACAATATTTTCACTTGTCTATCAATTTGTTAGTCACCAACGTCAAAAAAGATTCGCTAACTTCTTTTATTTCTACATTTCACACATTAAGGACTGCTTGCAGGCAAAGTAAATGGTAATCAATTCTGGTACTGAATGGAATTATAAAAAGGTTAAAATTCAGATTCCAGCAACAGTAGATCTAACACAAAACAATCAAAGTCTTTCCTCATCATTTACAAAGGCTTGGCTTTAACATTACACAAAGTCAGGATTATAGCAAAAAAAAACAAAAAAAAATAACCTCTTACTGGGAGTGTAAGTTACCCTTGATTTAAAGCGGACCCTACAAATGGACAATTCACATTCCCTCAAGTTATGACAAATGTGTTTTAATGAAGAAAACGCTCTTTGATATTATTTTTTTCTGAAAAACTAAAGTTCCCGTTTAGCAATTGGATATGATTATTTATGGAGATGAACTCCATCCTTTTCTTCCAAATTGTTTTTGTAATGACCTACTACTGTTTTTAATTTTAGGTGACAAAATGGCAAAAATTACAGCTTCAACTAATCCGCATATATACATTAACTGTAAGGCATACAATGTTTTTTTGTTTTTTTAAGTCATACAAAATGGAAATATGACAAGAACATTAAATAAATTAGGGTTGAAAAGGGAATACATGAACATCTCTGTCAGTGGCTCACATAAGAGGTTACATTGGGGGATAAATATGGGGGATATTGCTGTTATATATGGGGATAAGGCTGCTTCTATAATTATGATTGGCCAATTATTATGTGCTCCATCAAATATGTTGTATTATAAGGAACACAAACTCCCCTTTCTTTGTCTGAAATTGCAATTCTAAAAAGATGATGAAGCAGACCAACTGACCTACACCTAAGGCAAAAAAAAAAAAAAGGCTTTGTGTCTGTGTGGCTTTTGTGAATGCCAGATTTGCCACTTTAATAAAATAACGTATTTACCTGCTTCACTCCAACCACAGTTTTCTCTGATCTGCTCCACTCTCTGGTGCATATCCTTCCTGGAAATGTGGAATTTAAAGCTAAGAGCAAAGGTAAACTATATCCAACCATTCAAGAGACCCTACAAATAGGTACCATCAGAACAAGATTTTTGTGGAACTATTGTGGCTATTTTTCAACTGCAGCTAGAAAAGAAGAAGAGAAAGACATGCAGAAAATAGATCAATGCCAAGAGTTGAATCCAGGACAATTGTGTTGAGGACTGAAGCTTCTGAAAATGGTTCAAATGCTCCAATACTGAGCCTTGTGGTGGCATATGATGAATGCAACTTACCTTTGTGCAATTATTACTTGCTTGCTCCGCATCCACAAAATGGCCCACACAATGTCTCCAGGTCTTAATCTTTAATATGTAAGTAAGTATATGTGACCTGGCTTTTCATGTCCTGAATCTGCTTAGACAGAGTTCCTCTTGTTCTGTTAACAGGCAACTTTAACTGGGTGGGGCACCTCCTCAAGTGCAACCAAAATCTTAATTAGCATTATCAGTTCAAGACCAAATTTCCGGCCATTTTTTACTCGCATTGATATTTCCGCCACACCAGGGATCAATAATCAGTTTAATAAGGATTCTTAGATAATCATCACACAAGTAGACTTTTTGTTTTTGCATTTGGTGACATTAAAAATTGAAATCCTGCATGCTGCATTCCTGTTGTGCACATTTGTAATTTTGTCACAACTAAAATATCAATGTCAAGAGAAACTCATTCAACGCAAGTTGACGCAAGAAGACAAAATTTTAAGAGTGCCCTTACCCATAATGTGGGGCCAGCAGCAATGCTGTTGCAGTTGTAAAAACTTAAAAAGGCAAATTTTGTCAAGAATATTGCTTAGAAGTCCAAAAGGGAGTATGTTTCGTGTTGTTGGTTGAGATTGAGTCAGGTCTGCCTTCACACCAGAGGCGAATTATACCAGACTTTATTTTGAAGCAGACCAAGACCACCTGAAAAGGTAGGTCATAGTTTGGCTGCCCTGGTCAGCTCCAGGGTTTGCTTGAGTGTAGTTATACGTGTATAGAATGTCTGGACCAAAGGGGAAAGAAACTCCAGCCCATTTCGTAGACCAGCAGCATCAGATGTCAAAAGTACATTTCACTGAACTGGTTTACAACCAGCTTACGAAGCTGAAATTTTAGGTCTTAGTATGTTAAATGTGGGTAAATTACCCCAAAAAGGTATGATAACTTACTGAGGATATAATTTCTATAGTTTATGTGTTTGACTTAATGTATGACAATAACTTCTCTGCTTAAATACAATTTGCACAAACATTTAAGATATTGAAAAAAAGTTATTGTACTTCAGATTTCACATTCTTAAATAAAATGAAGACAATTTTGAATAATCACCAAAAATGTCGTTTTACAGTGCAGTTTCGGCAACATTCAATATAATATGATTACATGTTTTTTTTTTCTTTAAAAAAATAATTTTTACAAATAAAACTCATTGCTCAACCCAGTTTGTCCTTTGCAGTCAGACACCTGAACTAAGGGAATTTTCCATATGCTTCTTTATACCAGGCTGACAATGAATAGAGAGATTTTCAAGAGATTTATAGGTCTGTGGAGTTCTGAGGGATAGATTGAAAACTCTTGTGAAAAAAGAAGGGAAAGCTGCCTTATTTCAGGGCCTGTCTCATCTTTGGTCAAACAGAAGTGAGCTTAATTCCTGGGCCTGCCTGGGGAATATGAAAGGAAAAAAGCTTCGAGTGACGGTGAGCTTGAGCTCCCTGATGTTAGTGAGATGAATGAAAGCAAGGTCTATGGGTACAGGCCTTCTCACACTCTCACATTAACAAAGGTTTTTTTAGGTTTTCATCAGTGATTTTTTTAAATTGGGTAGAATGCAGTTAAATGCAAAACAGTGATCTCAAAAGCTTATGTTGAAGAAGTCTTAGTATGAGAACAGTTCACTTGAGTAATCAAACCATGATCCTATACTTTCCATTTTTGTATTAATAAACAATCAATGCTTTTTTTCAACTGACATTTACTGCACAACAGAGACTATGTGGTTGTTCTAAGTATAGATGGATGAATTACCTACCCACTTTCTAAAATATGTGTCCCACAAACAATACTTATCTGCAATAATCAGAATATGTCTTGCAAGCAAAATAAAATAGCATCTCAACAGCTTAGGGTTTTTTTAAATTTATTTTTTTCTTTCATTTTTTTTTGGTGGATGGAAAACATTTTAAAATAATTTGAATACTGATCTGTATTTAAAACACTAACTGATAGTTAAGATAAAATGAAATGTATGTAACTTTGAATTGTAATAGATATTTTGTGCCATCAGAAAACATGTATTTTGAAAAGGCTCAATATAAATAAATGTATTTGACCTTGGTTGAACAAAACTCACTAAACAAACCCTTGCTGGTCATAGGGTCTCCTAGTTCCAGAGTTGTAAATTCATATAATGTCTTTAGCAACTTGAAAAATTAATCTAATATCTAATAGAAAAATAATTTTCTTACTCTTACTCTGTATGTAACTAATCTTTATATTTTGTCTTTTAATTTTTACATTGAATTGAAGCTGAAATAAATAGTGGGAAAATGTTCTTTAAGATGTGTATGTAGATACTTTTTATGTATGTAGATCATTTTTGTTTTGCTATTTTGTTTCACATTCAGTCTTTTAAGTGTGATAATCACTGACGTTACAAAGCTCGAGCAAAAGAAGTGAAACAACACAGTTCTTAGCTGGTTGTTGTAGTGGTAAATTCAAGAATTCAGTCTCCCTCCCTTTCAATGTTTTTTAGACAGAGGACTGTCTGTGCCATACCATAGGGCAGCCTAACCCTGATACAATGACCTAACATTTTGACAGGATGAAATATAAAGCTGCTTTCTATTCAGTGGATAACTCACAAGATGAGGGCATGGGAACTGCTTTAATCAATAGCAATGTGGGTGTAATGTATGATTTATTCCGTGCATTGCTTTGTATACAAAGAGACCTCGAATATTGCCACAAGAGCTGGCAGTAACGAGACCCACTCAGTTTTCCCTGAAAGCTTCTGTTGTGATGGTTGCAGTGGAGTATTTACAAATGGTATCTTGTCAGCCTCCGAGGCTCGCCAACGAGACGGATGATTAGGTACGGCAAACATGCCTCATCACCTGCATAAACTGATGACTCAATGCTGGATTACTGACAGGTCTCTTTGTAAGACAATGCATTGACAGTGTTACACCGATCAAAACAGAGGTATCACTGTGTGTAGAGAAAGGCATTTGTAATATTATAAAATCCAGATATGCCCTTCTTCACATCTGGCAGGCAGCCATGCGTATGAAGGAGAAAGAGAGGGGCGGGGGGTTAAGGGACAGAAGGAGGGAAACAAAGTGAAAGAAAAACAGAGAGAACAACTTGGGGCAATTATTCCTGCAGTGTGCTGGTATCTGCGGTGGTGTAAATGTTTTTGTGTAATTTCAATATGTTTCTCTGCACCCCAAGCTTGGGTTCGGTAGCAGCTTACAGCTTTCTTATGTCATTAGATATTAGAAAAACTTCTTAATGCTTTTGAACCTCATCTTTAGTCATCTGCTCTCTTCTGTCTTCTACATATATTCTTATCAGAATTTTCAACGGCAGTAATTTTAAATAGTCAAAGGGATGTGTTGGAATAGAAACCCAAGAGTCATCTCTTATTTGTTTATCTCTACTCAGCTGCAAAAGCAAACCACAAACCTTTATATGAACAGATTCAAAGATTGTCGTTCCTATACTCGGTCTCTTTAGTGTTCTGATTTTATTCTTCAAAAATGAGTCTGTTTAACTATATCTGCTGCATTTGTCTATTGGACTAAAACTACATTTAATACAATTAAATTTATGCCAAGATGGCTCCATAAAAAAAAAATATATTTTTAAAATTAAAGCCTACTTTTTTGTGGATGGGAAAACTATCAAAAAATAAAAATAAAAAGCTATAGGCCATCTATGTTTTATTTCTACTATGTGTCTGTGTTTTTACTGTTTTTTCAGGATTTTCGAAGAGAAAAAGACCGTATTGGCAGCAGCAGATTACCTGCTGTTTGTGTCATCTTATAAAACTGGAACATCTTTTTGTACAATCCATACACATTAATACTGGGAGCTGCACTAGTATGTGTTATGAACTATAATTATGAATGAGTCTTATTAAAACAAAAACAAAAATAATAAATGGTTCTATCATTTTGGCAAAACTTTGTCAGCCTTTTGGAAATTTCTAAACTTAAGGAAGAATGAACTTTTTCTTAGGAACAAACATAAAGACAAGGATTTTAATAATGCTATCTTTGCAGAGTTTGCTAAGTGTTAGTGTAAATTAATTTGGTTGAACACTGTAAGTACCAGTGAAGGATAAATCAAAAACGATGAACTCAAAGACCATACAAACTATTTAGAAATTGACTAAATTAAACTTAGTTTAAGGTGGAAAATCTGTTAATATAGTGTATCAACATGAGAAATCTTAATGACATGAAAAGATCTAATTACGACTACTTTGGTATGGGAAGATTACTGTCAGTTCACAAAATGTTATTTTATATTCAAAAACAATTTTAGAGCTTCTCTTTTCATTAATTAATCATTCCTGTTGGACGGGTCTTTGTTATTGTGATAAGGGAAACCTGCTTACCCCTATTAAGTTCAAAAGCTTAATAGAGACCTCTTGAGTTGTAAACTGACAATGTGGCATTAAGGAGTATCTCATCTCACGATCCGGTAACCAAAGTAAACAACACGCTTCATATAACGCAACCAATCCACAGTTTGACATTTTCGTCTGATTTTCATATCTTTGCCTGAAATGACAGTCTGTGTAACATGTGGAGGCTTTAAAAATGCCATGGGTGATATGAAATCAATTTGCATTTCCCAGTGCCTGGATAACATGGCCCTGTCAGAGGGCCCAGCAGATCTGTGGGAGATAATGACGTTTTAGAGGGTGACTTGCACAGTGGAAAAGGATGAAATTGAAAGAGTGACGTTCTGTGTTTCCCATGATTGCCCTGACAAGGGAATGACTGGCTATTGGACATCTACTCTTCTGTCTTTGCTCCCCATTAGGTCCTCTTGTACCCGACCAGGGGTTAAGACAGACTAAAGAGATCCACCAATCTGGCCAGCCAAAGCCTTCTTCAGTGAGTGGCAGTATTTCAGACATATCAGCTTTATTGTGCCTGTGAAAAATGTAACAACCACATGTTACATTTAATTGTGGGTTTCAATGAAGATATCCACATCCTATGTTAAACTCAAACCATGATTAGAAAGGAAAGAAAGGAAAAAAAAAAATAAAATTATACAAATAATAAAAAAAACATATATTATTTTACAAAACCTTTAGGAAACATTTGTTGTTATCACCCTAATTTTTTGCCTCCTCCTCAGATTCATCATACAATTCAAGTGGGGTTTCAATTTGTTCTAGATTTCAATATATATAAAAAGAATAACATTGCAAGCTCATTTAAACTTAAATCTTACAGGAGTATATCTAATTATTAGGTCTACCCGTATGTAATAATGTAGGATTCCACTAAAGCTTCAGAAAAATTAAACCTATACTTGTTCATCATTAAATGCTGTTAACAAAAGACTAGCAGCCCATAACACTATATTGACGTTTATCAGACCTTTGATTGCTGTGTTATATTTTTAATGTTGTGACAAGTATGATACATCCACTTTCTATAGACACTTTATCCTTGTAGGAGGTAATGGCTATCTGCAGTGGTCATGGGGCAGAAGAGGAGGTACACCCTGTACAGGTCGCTCATCCACCATAGGGGAACACAG
This sequence comes from Orestias chungarensis, assembly GCA_032876305.1. NCBI lineage: Eukaryota > Metazoa > Chordata > Actinopteri > Cyprinodontiformes > Cyprinodontidae > Orestias > Orestias chungarensis. Next base: position 2,919,351 of record JAVLVB010001001.1, read on the forward strand.
ACGTGCACAACAAACAACAATGCATTCACACTGTACCTAATAAGGGAAATTCTGGGCAGTCTATCAATTACAAAAGCACATTTTTTATGGATAGTGAAGGCAGAATCTTGGAATATTTGAAAAAAGACCATTCTTGCACAAAAATTCACACAAAAAGGTCACTGCAGGAAAAATGAAAACCTTGCAACAATGACGTGACGCTTTTTACCTCTCATTATACCTTACCCACAAAATAGACCTACATTTGTAAACTAAATCGGTAAGGTAGACTGACTGTAAGGTGGTATTTGACAATTCTTATTTTACTGAATTGAAAATTTGGATATTCTGTACGTTTTGCATTTTCTTATCAGAAATTGTTTAGCCCTGCTCTTAAATGTATGATTAAATAGTGTAATTCCTTGTAAAACAAAACTGAATGTTAACATAGTGTTGTAAGCCAATTTGCTGAAAACACTCCTTAATTATTTTTGCAAATCCACGTTTCACTTACAAGTCCATACATTAATCTTTTTTTTTTACTTTCTCACAGTGCATCTCATTATACTTTCATATCAGAACTGAATTGCTTTGAATACTTGGGGACATAACAAGGTCACATCATAATAATCTTACAGTGTTTAACGCAGGGATCACTGAAGTATAAAATGTGCTTTTTTTCCTCTTATTACAATAAATAAAAACATCCCACGCTGTAATCAAAAGAGGTCCAGTGGGTCCAGTGTCTACCTTCTGCAAGGTGTCATCTGTATTGTCTCTGAACTGCCGTATGCCGGGATGTCCCAGGTATATAATGAGGAGTAGACTTGCAATCTTTGATAATAAGACACAGTGGCTCTAAACAACTTTAAAGAAGTCTACAGGGGGGGGAAAGATGGGACTGTCATGTCAATAACAATTTTCAATTAATAAAAACATAATTTTGTCCAGTCGCTCAGGATTACGATAACTTCAGGGCCTACCTTCCTTTTTGTGCTCCAGAACTATCTGAGACAAACATGTAGACGTTCGTAATTTCCCACACACAGAGACACACACACACATCTAGACACACAAGGCCAAGAATGTATACTTGTCTATATAGTTTGTTAGCACTCAGGAGATAAAACTTTACATGTTGCTCCCAATTAGCACAGCAGTGACCGTGCACTGTCTCCCATGCACAGCTTCCCTTCTGAAGAGGCTCTATTTATGTAAAGACTCACAAGGATGTGAGAATTGGGGCGAGAGAGAGGAGATATGGAATGTGTGAGATAGAGGGTGTGAGTGTGTGTGTAAAAGGGTGAGAAACAGAGGAGTGAAAGAAAGAGATAGAGAGAGAAAAAGGCAGAAATGAAATGGCTTAAGCGTTCATTTTGAGTAGAGAGACAGGTCCTATTAACGTTTAACAGCGTTTGTGCAACTTGGTGGCGAGGTTATGATGCAAATGAGGAGGAATTAAAACTGGACAGAGGTTTGTCATTGATGGATTGCAGTCTGGCAGTGCTCATACTTCCTTGTGTCCATCAGAAGCGATTACTGTGTAATTAAACCTTATTTCTGGACTCTCTAGTGCATAATTACTTTGTGAATGTAACCATCATCTAAAAGCTGCAAAAAAAAAAATGCTTCAACATTAGTCTAGCAGTCAGTTTTGTGGGGCTTGAGTCAGATATAGCCATCAGACGGTGCAAAAGAACTGTCACTTTTAATAAGAGGCAAAAAATTAAATGAAACAGTACGCTTATTGCAGAAAAAAATATGCTTTCAAGAGTACTTTCATTTATTTGCATAATTTATCCCCCTACCCAGCTAGCACCCCTACCTAAACACATATCCACACACTGCGAGCTTTAAGCAATTTCCTTCAAATTTAAATAGATTGCACATTTAAGGCTACTTAAGGAAAATTATCACTTTGCATATTTTAATTGTTATGAAGGAAGTGATTTGAGAGAGGTCTGTGGCTCATCCTCTTGAGCCAAGCGTTTGTAGAGCTGTCTGATTCGGCTGTTCAGCGCTGCGGCTCCACAGATAACCTCTGAGTTCAAACACATCCACTCCAGTTTTATCAGAATGCAAATGAAGACCAGAACATTGGGACAAGTGGATCTTTGATATTTACAAAATAGGCCACTAATAACTTGAGTGTAATTTATTTTGCCAAAGTTTTTTTTATTTTTCTCTTATCAGTCCTGATTTCATCTTCAGGTTGTTTTCCCCCTTTCCTGGTTAAATAGCTCTTCTCCTGGTCCTTAAAAGATAAAATGGATTTCCTGCATATATTTTATTTGTTTATTTTTGTTTGTTTTGGATGGAGAAAAAAGGCTCTGCTGTGGCAAATATCCAAGATTAAATTTTATATTTTTTGTATTTAGTTGTAATGTGTTTTTGATCTATTTATAAGGCACTTTCACCCACCAGCAACTACTTTTACGAGGAGGTTCTAGCTAGAGCTTCTTGTAGCAGATAATCTATTTTCTGAAAAAATAAATAAGATAAATTCTGATTCAGGTAGAAACTAGATGGACACTTATCTCCCTGTGAAGTGTAAATTCAGCATACTTTTTTTTTTTTTGTATCTTAACCAGTTTGCTTTTTATGACCATCTTGTCAGGCAACAGCACAAAAAACTGTTTCATTTGACTTCTAACAATCAACCACTAATGCATAAAAAACAAAAAAACAAAAAAACAGCATAATGGTGTTAGAAAAATCATAAAATGTAGTAAAAACATGAGAGCTAATTTACATGGTGAAGTTTTTAGTTTGAGAGCGAAGACACTGCATATTCACATAAATTGGTTAACAAGTCACTATTTCATGTAATTTACATGTGTGTTATTATACGATTTAAATCACTGCTAGTCGAAAAGAGTATGTCAATTAATTACAACATAAAATGCTTTATAACACAAATATGTTTTTTTTGCTTCCGTCAAACCCATTACATGTAAGCCATTATCAAACAGTTACATAAAATTATCCATTAATAATTACATTTAAATATAATCTATTATCACCATATAAAATTAAGTTGCTCATGAAGCAAAAACATATGTATTTTTTTTCGTTCCAGGTCTCTTTTTTGTTTTTACACAGTCCTAAATTCAACCATATGTGCATTCTAAGGTTATATTTTAATTATTTCTATCTTACTATATATATGCTGTATATCCGTAGCAAATGTAAACAAGAACAAAAATGCTTATTAGTTTTACAATTTATTTTCACTTTAGTGTCTCCCTTTTATGTGTTGGAAGAGTGCTGCAAAGACTAGGATGACATAGGAAATTAAAGGAAAGACTCAAGTTCAGGCAAAGAAAAAGAGAGAGAAAAAACTTTATTCAGTTTTTCAGTAACCTTTTTGTACCGTGGAATTAAAATACAATTAAGTTGACTGTACTGTAAATATGGCAATACATACACACATATAAACAGTTAAGTGGTGGTGCTTTTTTTTGTATGTATGCTGTATATCAATAGCAAATGTACAATATATATACAGCTATGTGCAAGTTCATTTTCTGTACACATGTATGAAAAGTAAAAATTCAGAATGTTCACACATTACCCTTGACCCCTCTCACCTGCATGTAGAAGTGCCAGTGCACGTACATACACATTAACATGGCAGTACACGGTCCACAGAGAATTAAAGCAACTTGATCTTCAAATTTTTTTATAATTTTTTTTTTTTTAACTGACCAAGTTCCCATGAAAAAACTCGCAGAAAATATTAACCACAACATCTCAATGAGAAAGTATTATGTTGGACAAACTGTATATGTCAGAATGTGCAGGTAAGCTTTGACTTTGTCTTAAAGGTGCAGTTTTTATCTTCTTTTTTCTCTGTGACTTGTACTTGACAGTGTAAAGACAGTCTTTTTGAGGTAGACTGCTCAGATTCAAGGTCAATCTTTTCTTTTTTTTCCTTTTTCTTTTTTAACAGTTTTAATTCACAAATGCATGACATTCAAAATTAAACATAAGTACTACAAGTACAATATGCAGCAATGAGGTAGAAATGGTTTTAAAGGATGTAGAACTTTGAAACCAGGATGGGAAATACATTACAAGCTATTCTCAACATTAAACTAATTACATCAGTACTCAAAGAAAGCCATTTAAGTCACTGAGCCTGTATAGCTTTAAAACTTGCTGTGCTTATAAAAGGCTCAAGTGTCGTCTGTGACTGCAGGTCCTTTTATTCTACCACACTATAATAATTAATATGTCCAGTTTTTTATTTCTTTTTAAGGACAAAATAACATGTGAAATACATATCATACATTTTTAACTGTTTTGCAAGTCCTGTTGTCAGGTTGTTGTATTCATTTACATGCAAATGAAATAATAAGTCTAATAAAAAAAATTAAAAAAACATTAATGGAGTTTGAATCAGATATTTATATATACTTCATAAAAAGACACATAACCTTTTTTGATACTGTTTTGCATGTAATCAGAGTAAACCTTTTGCTTTTTTGACTTATTTAGGATTATAAAACTTATTTTTATTTGCCAGATTATTATTTTTTCTTCAAATCAAGTACTTTACATACACAAATAGCACTATGCCTCTAAAAAAAGTAGGAGTTTTAGGCGTATGTTATTTCAAAACATCTGTGGGTGTATTCTTAACACCTCAGATACACTGTTTCCCTATGTGAGATAATAAAAACAGAAAATCATAAAGATAATTCCACATCTCCAGCGCATTAATAAAACACTTTAAGGATGGAAGGTCACTCAAATGTTTATAACCCCAATTAATCAGAGTTAAAAGGTGCCCTTTGATTTAATGTAAGACACTGACAGATAGGGTGTCTTTTCAAACAGCATATGTAAACTTCTGGTCTCAATGGTATGGGACTAGATCTTTTATTGTCTACAATATAAAAAGTGATGGATGTAAAGTGTTACCATACATCTGAGCTTAACTGCTGAGTTGTTGACCGTGTAAAATATGTGTTTGTTAATCCAACATATTGTTTTAATACCTGTTTTTAAATGAAATAACCCGGATTATGAATAAAAGGCCCCCCATAGTTGGAAGTTTGTATTTCCGACATTTTCTGACATCTGTACCTGTCATGCCTTCTGTTTTGGGCTCAACTGCAAAGGTGCAAACTGTTGACTGAATATGACAGAGCTAAGCTTTTAAAACATGCAACTAATTTCTATGATCCATAGAGTTACACTGTGAATTAAACAGCAAAAGTGTGTTACTCATTTAAAAATAAATGTATTATAAAGGTGCTGGTCATTTTGCACTTTCACATTTTATACCTTTACAAGGTATGGTTTAAAAGGACTTACCTACTGTTGGATTGTTCATATCAATCATGGGTCGAACTTTAACCACTATTGGAACGATTGGCACCTATACAGAAAACTAACATTTAAAACAGTGTGTTTGTATTTGAATTATACTCTGCTATAAATAGGGGCGGATTATCTGTAATTGGGTTTGGCAAGGTTATTAAAAAGGTTTCAAAACCAATAACGTTTTCCTCAGACCGTTCCATTGGTTTCTGTAATGAGACACCAGAAAAAGTGCTTGAGTAAATTTATTCTTGACTGTATGGAGAAAGGAGGAGCAAATTGCAACCCCTTTTACAACCATTGCTGCACACTGCTAGTCAACTGGCTTAATTATGGGTTTTCTCTGTTTCCACTGTTTAAGTTGGCAATATATTTTACACAAAACAATTAGATCGAGTAACACTAAATTTTGTTCGTTTTGCAAATTTTGTTGGCAACCTATACAGTAATACCATGATATTTTAGTGTTTTCATATAGATAGAATCTAATCCCAGTCTTTCTTTGTCCCCACATATAGTGTTATGATGATTTATCTTAGCAGTTCTTGGAAACACAAAGACACAATTACAAATAAACCCAATCACCATGGTTTCAGTCTATGAGTACAAAATAGCTTGTTTAGTGATACAAAATTGAATGAAAAAGGCAATGAGGGTGCAAATTGGTCAAAGGGAAAACTGAACCAGAGATAGCATTTTACTTTGGTTTCCAGTTAAAAATAAACAGTAATTTAAAAAAAGCTTAACGTTACACAACTAATTGGAGCCATGGTAATCTGAATGTTTTAGGTTGAGCAGTTGTCCTTACGTCTATATGATTTATGAATAAAATTTGACTTTATACCAGACAGGTTTAAAATTGTAAAGCAAAAACCAAACCAATATTTCGTTGTGACAAAAGCGCCAAGTGATAATTAGATAAAAGGCGACTCAACAGTCATCAGTACTAAAATGACTGACCCACACCCCTCAAAAGACACATATTGGAACTCGATTCAAACATCCTTGTCCCTCCATATACAATTCATAATGATATGTTCACTAATGACTAAAAGTTGTGCAGTATTAAAGATAATCCACCAAACATTTTGTAAATGAAGCATTCCACATATTATGAACGTAGTCAAGTTTCACTGTGGACTGTGGACTAACTTTCTCAAACTGTGCTACTGTATTATCTCGTTTAGACCTTGAGAAGTTATTGGTTCAAACCATGTTTCAATGTGAAAATGCGCAATATTAAATAAGAAATAGAAATATGGTAAAGCATCAGGAAATGTTGTATTAGAAGACCTTCTCACAAGAAAAAAAATATCTGTTACTGCATCTGCAGTTTCTCTACAACAGTGCTCTTTGCTCTTTCTGGTCTTTTCTGGTATGTTCAGAGTGCTTTGCTCACCATATAATACATTCAATGCTTTTAGTTGCCAAAGAAGTTCTCATAGTGACTCATGTATTGGTGGAAATGTACTAAGGAAAATAAGCAATTATTTGCAGCAAACAGTTTAATAATAAAGCAGCAGTTTCAGGAAAAAAACTGTGGCCTTCTGTACAAAAATGATGCAAAATTAGAATACAAGGAATGCAACTAAATTATGGAATTTGAGATATAACTAAAACACTTCTGTGTAAAATTCACATTGAAATGCTTTAAAAGAGAAAGAGTGCATGCAGAATCAGTAAGCTTTCCCTCTGACATTGCAGGTTCAGGGTTCAAACAAGGTAGAGGAACAACATCTGGTACTGGAATATAAGCTGATAAAACCAAATTGTCCTAAGGCAAAGGCAAAGTGTGTAATAAAAAATCTAAAAAACTTATCAAATTATTAACCATATAGGTTTTACACAAAATACTGTATTTCTTTAGATGGGTGTAATCATTAAACAAGATAAGCAGTGGTGACATTTTGAAGCCACCGTGAATTTATCTTTTAGAGATAAACATTTCAGAGTACAAAGCAACCTACATTGTACATAATCCTTGGGTTTTCATGAATGATAATAGCGACAGGAGGGAAACATAACTTAGATCAGCTGTCACCCTCAAACCTCAAGATGTTTGTCTGTACTTTTTAAATTTCTGTCAGCACAAATTGAACAGTTTAATCTCAGAGCTGGGATTTAAATAAGATTATTGTATCTGCTGTAAATTAAGATTTCTGACTTTGCAGGCTGCAGGAATAAAGAAAAGAAATAATACTTCAAAAATTTATTAGCTCAAGGTTACAATTCCACCCACATAATGGAGCTGTTTCCAAAGGCAAACCCATATTTGCAGTACCAAATTCTGTTTAAAAAAATAGAGAGGCTGAGAATCTAAAACAAATTGATTTTAAGGTTTGTAAATAAACCATAATTGTCTCCTGATACATTCACTTCAGAAACGTATCTTAAACCTAAGAGTTAGCAAAAAAACAAAAAGCAAAAAAGAAAACTTTAGTGTTTTAATAATGCAATTTCAAATGCAAGCCAATGTTTGCCACATGCAGTGTGAAGTACATGTTACTAACACATTCCTGAGTTTTCAAATAGAGAACAGAAAATAAAGTAGAATTTGTCAGTGCAAACTTCTCAAAGCAAACGGATGTGGCAATATTTTCATGGGACCCTACAAACTTAAAGATATACAAAAAAAAAAAAAATGTATGTTGTTCTGCAGGAGATCTGAAAAATATAAAAAAAATATATAGTAAAATAAACTGATTTGAGTAAATTGATTCAGTCAATTGTAAGAATAACATTTTAATGGAATTCAACTCTTGGAATAACTGACACACATAACAATCACTAGTGTATAATTAACTGCTGTTATTTTTTAAACAAAATAAAGATTAAAGAAACTTTTATTTAATAATCAATGAGTAAAATTTCTTGAGTTACAAGTAGAGTGTGACTTAGGCCCCCTCCTCTAAGTCAATGCTAACAATAGACAAATATAAGTTGGAAGTTCATAAGTAAAAAATTGGCAACAGTAAAAAAGCTATTCTCTTAATATTGTCCATACCCAGATCCAAGCCACTGACTAAAATTGCGTTATATACATCTGTGACAAACAAGGATGGATGGAGATGCAAGAAACCCTGGCCGCCATTTGCTTAGTTTTTTTTTCTTTCTTTTTTTCTAATAACTGAATAAATGTACTCAAATTATTGGATGAGATTTGAAAAAAAAAATTAAGCAACTACAATAAAACTATTCATTTCTTTTAAATAATTTTACACATCTTAAACCCATTTGGCAATAGTTCTACAGGGCAGCCATTTAAAACTAAAATCACCTTGTAAAAAGTTTTCTTCAAACATACGACTGGATTGAAAAAAATGAAGTCTACAAGGCAAATAAAATGTAAAAGATATGTGAATGTCAGTTTTGCTATAATTAAATAAATTGCATGCACACATAAAACCTGTGCAAGGTAATGAGGCTCAAGAAAATTCTGTCAATCAATTTAATTCAGCTGAAATTAACCACGACGGTTCACAGAGAGCACAAAACAGACACAGTTGAACAATACTGTTGCAATAAAAAAGGAGTTGTTTCACATTGTAAAGCTCTTTTTATATTAGCACATACCACCATGAAGATTGTGAGGCAAAAAACGAAACTAAAACAGCACCATCTAAGGCACTTAATAGCAACTAAATCTCAAAATCAGCATTATATCTATATATATATTTGTATATTTATATACAAAAAGAAGGGGGGAATCCTTTTAAAGTTATTTTGATGAACATGTGGTTGTAACACTATGTTATTTTCAAGATAATATGCTGATGTCACCGCTCTCTTTTCAGCGTTTAAGAAGGACCAAACACTTTTATTTTTACTTAACATATTATGAGGAAACTGTGAATGATTAGTTCCATTCACTGACAACAACCAAACATTTTATTCCACTCAGTGTAGACATCAAGCTCTTTTTGTGATATGCTAGGCTGAAATTTGCAAAATACATTTTCAAAATCTTGGTATGAAACTGGTGTCATCTGACTTGGTTGGATGCTGGGAAGATCAGCCCCAGAAATGGCATGCAGACAGCCGACAACAGCTTCTTGACACAGCTGGACTACATCCAGTCCTGAAAATCCCTCTGTCCTCTGAACCAATAATGATATCTCTTTGTCACTTAGACAGTAGTTGTGCTGCGAGAGAAGTTGGTTGATCATCTGATGCCGTGCATTCCCATCAGGCAAAGGAATGAGAAAACGCTTAGTAAAGTACCTCCGTAGGGTTTCAGGTATCTCTTCAGGCTTACTTGTGGAGCATACCACAAGAACGTGGTCCTCTTCTGAGGTCAGAATGTCATCGAGCTGGATGAGCAGCTCAGCCTTGAGGTGATTTAACGGGCTCTCCTCCGTGAGCTGGTCAGACAGCAGCAGATCCACATCACTGATTAAGACTACTGCTGGTTGGCGACAGCGTGCTACAAGGAAAGATGCTTTGATAATCTTGCCCCCTTCTCCAAGCCACTTTGTCACCAGTGCTGAACCACTCAGCCGCAAAAAAGCGGCCCCAAGCTGGCTGGCCATGCAGCGTGCCAGCAGTGATTTGCCAGTTCCCTGAGGTCCAAATAAAAGCAGACTCCGAGGTAATGTGGCAAGTCCACAGAACATGTCAGGTCTCAAAATAGGCCACAGTATCTCCTCTTTAATAGTTGCTTTGGCCATATCAAGACCTGCAATATCTGTCCAGTCTACTGGAGAGCCTTGCTGAAGGATTTCTGTGTTAACCATTTCCACCAGGTTGGAATCACTGTTCTTTAATTGTTCCTCTGCAGCATGGATGGATGAGGTAGCTGTGCCTAAATCAGGCCCTGTAAGGGAATGTGAGAGGTGCTGCCTGTGCTCTTCAGGTTGCTCGCTCATGATTGGAGAGCCAAACTTGCCATAGGATTCCCCAGCTCTCGTTTCTCCTGTAGAGTTTTTGGTTGATCCGTAAGATGGAGGTGTAAGCGCTCTGCTAGAGTGCAAGTTGAATTTTATTTGTTTATCAGAGGCCAGTTGCTGTTTTGTTGGCTTAAAAGCTACAGATGACAGTTCTGTGTTTCTTTCAAAGCCATTTCCCCGGTTTGAATCTGAGATGCTGCTGTCTGCTACTCTGTACATTGGGCTCTGTGATGAGCGCTGTTGGTTATAGTTGAAATTACCGTAGCTTGATTCTACATCTCCATGTCCGCTCATATAGAAAGCTTTTCGTTTTAATGAGTTGGACGAGCTGCCATTCAAAGGTGAAGGGGTGATTGGTGTGTGATTATGAGACTGGTAGGTGTAGCCAGGAAGAGTGGAGGGTGGAATTGGAGTGGGAGCTGCAATGCCAGACGGCAAATAAGCAGAAGGTGGTGGTGCTCCCCCAGGACTATAACCAAGGCCCACAGCTGTCTGTGAAGCATACCCAGTAGGAGGATAATTGTAGTTGGGGAGGTTTGGAGATCCAGCATTGTAGCTTGGCACCAAAGCAGTTGGAGGTGGTGGTGGTTGTAGGAGCCCAGCACTCTGCAAAGGAGAGGGGTGAGGGGAAGGGAGGGCAGGGGTGCTCTGGCTGCTGTAGCTGGAATGCAGGTAAGAGCCATTGTAACTGGCAGCATATTCCTGAGAGGGAAGGCCCGAGTGAAGAGTGGTGGCTGGGTGACTCCCACAGTTACTGCTGGAGTAGCTGGGCTCAGACAAGCTGCTTGCCACCCCTGGTGAGCTTCCTATGCTCGCAGACATGTCTGTAGGGGGGAGAGCAGCTGTCATTCCAGCTTTGCTCACAGATATAACATCTGGAGCACAGTTCATTGGGTAAATCCCCTCCTGCCAGGACTCATTCTCCGACTTTCGTCCATTCACTAGTCCACTGGAGCTATTGGAGTAGGAGCACAGCAGGGCTCTTTCATTTGGGCCTTCCAGGATCCCAGAGTACTTTTCTGCATATTTCTTGAGCAGATTGGAGGCAGTCAGCGCAGAGATGTCATCGTTTGCCCACGCATACTGGTATGTTCGCTGTAAGTGCCCCCGGTAGGCCTCCACTTTGTGTGCTGGCGAGCGGGTAGTGGATGAGATGTCAAAGTGTTGTTCTGCCCATTGTGTGTGCTCTGGGGTCCACTGCATCTTTAGACCTAGACAGTATGCATAAGGAAAAAATATGTAGAAATAAGCATAAATTTTTTTCACAATAGGCATGGGTGCATAAAAGATTCTCATAATATTATTACCTAGATATAGAGCAAAATTACTAGAATCTATGATATTTAGACAAACATGTGAAACTGAAATCTATAAAAAAAACAAAAAATATTTCATATAGTGCATGAATCTACATGGAATTATTTGTATCTTGGTAGTTTGTATCCACAGACTTTTGTATACAGCTCTGGTAATAAAAATACAGACCACTGTGTCTCTGAAAACCAGGACCTCTACATGTATGATGATCTTGTATGATTCCAGTGTCTGTTGAACTCTATGAAATATTTATTTCTGCATCTTTGTGGTTTTGATTTACAGTAAATGTCTACATGTTTTTGTTTATTTTACTTAAATAAATAAATTTCCTGATGAAGTAAAGACTAAACAAAAAAGTTAAGAAAACATTTTTCTATGGTTTTTCTCCGATTCCTAATTAGGAATAATAAAAATAATTTAAAAAAGAAATACATATGTTTCAGATTTACCCAAATACAGAAGTTACTAACAAACTGAAGAGTATGAAATTTGAATCTAAAGAAAAACAGACCACACTAACTGAATGGTCAGCATTAGGATATTGGAGCCAACACCTGGTTACCATGGAATAATCTACCCAAGGCAGAGCAGAATGACACAGACATTGCAGGTCAGTCTACAATCCAACTCTCATCTGAGGCATTCTGAGACAGTTTCAAATCTGCTAGGAGAAGAGCAGCAAAGCAATCTTCCTTGGCAGCGCTCTGTTGCTTTCATCACACAGCCCTGAGCCCAGCATGAATTACATCCACATCGAGTCTGCCTACTGGTTCTTACCCGACAGAGTAAAGAGGGGAAAAAAACATGCTTCACTTGTCTTCTTCTCTGCTGCTTCACATAGCCTCTCTTTGAGGCCTAAAAGGGTTTAAATGACAGAAATAATCAAGTTAAATCCTAAAGTCAATCTGCAAATAAAAACATCTTTCTTGCTGTGCTTCTTTATTCAAAGATGGTGAGCAAATCTTCTTTACCCTCTCAGAATGTAGTCTGCAGGAGATTAACGCTCAAAACAATTTGAAATAGTGAACAGAGTCTTGTGCATCTTTCATCATTAAGCTGAGTTTGATACACTCAGACATATGAGAGAAGAGGATCCAAACATGTCCCCCTCTTTGTTCTGCTGACAGTTTGCCGCTATACTTTATACTTCAGTGGGTTAAGCAGATATCACAGGATTCAAACAGAAAAACAGCTAGTGTCCAGAGGCAGATTACAAATGCACGGTTTGTCTATAAATTCCCTTCTTACTCCCTCCCAGCCATTTGCCAACCAGACACACAAGACACTGCAGATAATTAGCAGGATGATGCTGCACTAATTGTGTTAATTTACAAGGTTTTAGTCAAAGAGATCTGTGCTGTGCCTCACATGGTTGTCAACCATCCAAGCTAATGACTGAATGGAAAAAAGCCTGAGGCAACAAGCTTGTGGGAATAAATAAGGTGATCAAAAGACATAAAAATCCTAATGCGACCAAATGGAAATGTTAAGCAAGTATAATATGTAAGATAAAATTAGTATTTCAAATAAAGTCATGATAAATGAACTCATTTGTATTGAACTGAGACAAATGTATTGAAAACCAGTGAGTCAACATGTCTTTTGTCAAGAATTTCTGGGCAGTTACAGATTTTCACTTTTCTTATAGGGATGATTGGCTGATTCCAATTTTAATGGATAAAAATCTTTGTTATTCTAAGCAATAAAAGACACTAAAGAGGAAAAAATGTAATTGTAGACTAAAAAAGATTATTGCAATCTAAGTAGCAAAACAAATGTAATAATGATTTTTACTAGATTACTCATTAAACTATAAAAAGTGCATGCTGCAGGTAGATGGGCTTATTTAACACAAAAAGTTTGCAGTTTTGATAAATTAAAAGAAAACATCCATATGTTTGACTTTTAAAGGCAGTCATAAACAATACTAACTGATATCAGTGTGTCATTGCTTGATTTGTGCGTCCCTAATTTCTCAAATAATCAGAATCTTTTAAAAAAAAATGCATTTTAAACAAAAACTGTTCATAAGGCGTATTTTATGGTTAAAAATAACATTTAAGAACAAAAATATATTTATTTTACAAAGCACATTTAAAAAAAAATTTATTGTAGTGAAACCTTAATTGAGGAAGTAGCAATGACTGCTGTATTGTCTGCTAAGAATCCAAAGCGGATTTGACACTGCAGCGAGAGAAGCAGGATAATGGATTTTGTAAAAATTATTCAGTTGAGTTCCTTAACACTCAAGGCCCATTTTGTCAATAGCAAAATTGCATACAACTCACACGGAGAGAGATCCTTCTATTACTGCAAATCCTCTCCGAACAATTTGCCACTTTGGACAAATCAAAGAGGAGCTTTTCAGAAAGTGTACTTGAGCTGACTGAGCATCAGGAGTTTTATACAAAATGGAGACAATTCAAGACAGTCAAAATAGAGAATGCAGCTAAAGCAGATTTGCAAACAAATATACTGAGTAAAGGAACACACTTAATGCAAAATATGGCTGACATTTTACACGTACGGTCCAAAATTTTAATGTACACATTTTGTTTCTTTGTATGTGGTATTAGACATAAAGGCAAATATACACCCCAAATGAGACACATTGAATGAAAGCTACAAGCTTTATGGTACCCTTAAAAACATTTTTCCATCAAAGTAGATCATTTAATGAATAAAATAACCAAGCAAAAATAAGCAAACATAAATATGAAATATGTAACAACATACAGATAAGTATATATGATAATCTGGAACTTAGAAACTAAAATAAATTATGCCATTTATTCTACCTACACTAAAAATGGGGGGAAACTGACTCTACAGGATTAGTTGTCATGCTCAGAAATAGTTTAATTACAGATTGTTCAACAAGTAGAATTTGTTCCACATAGCCTCAGGACAAAAGCACAAGTTTCATTGACAAAGTTTTTAAGATGCCAAAATCAAATAGTCTATATGGAATTTAAAAAAGAACTAAACATCTAAAAGACATAGAGACTTCAAACTATTGGTATATGTCAGTATAAAATTCTCACAGTTTGACAAAAACTAGTAAAAATTAGCACTACTCTAGAGTATGGCCTGATTTACACACACACACACACACACACACACACACACACACACACACACACACACACACACACACACACACACACACACACACACACACACACACACACACACACACACACACACACACACACACACACACAATTATTCCCACTGCTTGTAAAATGCTGGCATGCCTATTGTTGCAGTTTTAATATGTATTTATTCAGTATTTTTATTAATAATTTGATACACATATTTTAACAAGCAAAAAAAAAAAGAGTGATAAGCTGGCCATTGTGTAAAATATTTGTCTTTTTCCATTTTTCATTATGTACTGTAAATTCAACAAATTAATTAATTAGTAGAGTCAGTCATTCAGCTGTTTAACACATAGGCTGTTTGGAGATGGCTTGTGTATCATATCACATGATCAATCTAAATTTATTAATGGAGACACAGGTTTAGGCAAGAACAGCATAGGAAAGATCAACTTAAAATTAATACTAATACTACTAATAAAGTTACATACAATTATATTTGAAATGCTAGCAATAAAATTGGGGGTGCCAACTGTAAAGTGCTGCAAAGGGTATGAATCCTGGTAAAAGCCGATATGGAGATGTGTTGACATGGAACAAATCTGTTATATTGCCAAAACAGCAGCTGTAGCTAGATGCAGATGAAGCTTTCCCAATAAACCATCTTTAGTCTGGAAGAAATTAATTGAATTTTTTGCAGTATCAGAACAAACAACTAACTATGTAACACACAAATAACCCTGGGCATTAAGACATTGTCACTTTAATTTAAAGTATTTATTTATTGGAGGTCATGTGGTCATGGCAACATTTACCTTTATTATCACATATGTAATGTTTTCAGGAAATCAGGAAATCAGGAACTCAGTACCTTGTAAACAACGGATACAAAACGCTACCTAGCAGGGAAACATTAAATTATTCCAGTAAAGTCTTGATTCCTGAAGAAAACTGACCAGATAAGCCCATCAGCAGATTGTGAGTGTGGCACAACTATATGCTACACACAGAACATTTAAAACTTTTTATCACTTTTTTTTTTAAACAAAAGGCACTAAACCTTATAAATGGGGAGACAGAAAATGAAGGGATTTGACAACAACTTTTAACAACCTTAACATACCTTGATATCTGTATAGTAATCTCTGTTGCCAAAGCAGAACCTGGTAAATAGTGTTATGCATCAATAACAGTACATACATGCCCAACAAATAGAAAAGAAAAGAATTGGTGGAAGGCATCTGCAAATGATAATGCAATGGTGTCACATTTGGTGCCATATTGTTAAATTTCTGGTTGAGTGGCCGTTGTCAATAAAACAGGCACACTGATCTTCTTGGTAACTATTAGTTTGATAAGCCCTATCGGTCGGTTTTAAGCAAACAAGGCTGGGGCCTCCACTCTGTCCGCCCAATTTTCTAGTGCGTAAATTGGACAATCGCTTGCACAATTCTCTATTCATTACAGTGCTGCTGAAAGGAAGCACAGAGGTGGCAGAGTGGTTTTCTCTTTTTCCCCTTTCAGTGCATGTGTGCATGGTTTGTGTGTACGAGTGAGCAGGTTTGAAAAAAAAGAGAAGCAGAATGGAAGCGACAAGCCTTCCAGGAGTTTCCCAAGCATAAAGAGCTGGAGCTTCCTTTCGTTTTGTTGCCCCGGTTGGGCGGGGGATGTGGGGCGTGTAGAGTGGGTGGGATGGGGATCGTCGTGGGGGAGTAAAAGCTGTCGTAATTGAAATGCTGCCTAAACAGACTCATTACCATTTTTACCAATTTGCACTGCCAAAGATGCTTATTAGGTAACTGTGTTTAATAAGCTGCTCTTTAGAAAACTCATTGTAATGAGCTCTTTAAAGTCAGACTTTAGCGTGATTACACACTGAAAGTGTTTTTGCAAAACTGAAGCAGACCGGTACATTAAAATAGTGTAGGATGTTATAATTAAGCACCGCAAACTCAGCGCTTCACACCAACAACAATAGCCAGACAGTAGCTGAAAAGTATTTATTATTACTGATCATTACATTTCAAGGATTTCCATCACTGGCTATAAACACAATCATGGAAACGTTTGCTTTTACTCTGGATACACACAGATTTTTACTTGATAAGCACGCAAATATAGCCGACAGCCATCAATTATGTTTATAAATAAAAACACACTCATGCGCATTTTCACATTCACTTGAGATATTCAGAGTAGGAGTTGGATGAAGCCCTCTAATACAACGTAAATGGTAATCGGAACAACTATGGATAGTCATTCATCTTACATATCAAGTTAGGTTAATTTAAACTCAATTTAGATCCCCGGGTGACAGTAATTTCCATCTTTGGATAGCAGGGTGCCATTTAACCCCTCATTTAGAAAAGACATTTCTTCCTCTGTTACAGTCTTTTCAAGGGCCACTGTCCACACATTTCACAGCTTGGCCACCCATGCACGGAGGGGCAGCAAATTACTACTCTTCGGTAAAATTTTTGTGTCCACTGAATCAAGCAGATAATATTCAAATCAAGGGTGAAAAATGTTTCTAAAAGCAAACATTCACAAGCAGAAAGTCGAACAAACAACTTACAGTGACGAGCCCTTTTCTTGAAGGCTGGTTTAAAATCTATAGCAACAGAGCCACTGTACCTGTAGCTTGTAATTTAAGGTTTTATTTTTGTTTTTGTTTTATTTGTCTATTTTTTTTTCACTCAAAGTTGGAAATCTTCTGAAATATAATAATATACACAGTTAAAATACCCTATATAGATCGTAAAGTTTTTTACAGAAATTGGATATTTAGTTATATTTTGGTAATACTTGCTCATCGGATTTTTTTAGTATCCATATTTTAGATATGTGTTATGCACTCACACACCAAAACACATTTTTTGTAAGTCTAACAATGTACTTGGCAGTAATGCGTTTTTTGATTCTGATTTATTAATTAATTAATAGTTAATGATTACTAATTATTCAAATTAGAGTGAACCTTTGTTATTAATTAGATTCAAATGAATTTTTCTATTACTTGCTAGGTTTTTTTCGATCATATCAAACTAGATGTAAACATGACTGGAACTCTAAGGCGGGAGTTTGTTGAAATAGGCTGTGATTTGCAGTGGAAGAATTTAGACACCAGATTAAACGGTTGCAAGAGATCTAATGATTATTAGCCACGCTGATGATGTATAACTCAAAACAGTCTATCTTATATAATATACCCCTTCAAAATATCTAGGTTACAGCTTTGTTTGTAGTACCTACATTTTGTTTGTGGTTGTTTTTAATTCAGTGTTTTTGTATTCTGAAACTCTTTGTAAGTCATAGCAATATTTTTCTCATTTAGCTAAACATGATTTAATGTACTAAAATTAGATGTTTATAATAATTTTTTACACTGATGAAAATACTCACTCAAAACATTTAAGACAGCTGTTTTTTTTATTTATGACCCAGTCTATATACACATTATTGCAAGGATCTATGTAGACACATTGGCACAATTAAAATATACAACACAGGTATTGTCTAATAGATGTAAAAAAAACATCTGTTCCCTTTTATTCTCATTTAGAGTTCAACATGCACCATAAAACAACCTTGTATTCACTGGCACGATGGACTTTGTCACTAATGGCTTCATTCGTTAAAGCAAACAGATGTTGGATTCATAATCACAAATTCAACAGCTTCTGCCAAACACTATAGGGCAGATTTACTAAGACACAATGTGCGGAAAGGTAAAACTCCTCCCTAAAATCTTCACCCGTTGAAGAAAATAAAAAAAGACTTTCATATTTGCTGTTTCTAACAGGCCTTTTGAAAATGTTATGTCACATCACAAATTTCAATTTGTGGCGTCTAAAATAAATTTAGCTTGGATCTCAATTACAGGCAAAATTAAACAGCTCTGTGAGAAGCAAACTCACTTTTTTCTCACTCGCAATACTAATACACATATTTCAAAGCCAACAAAAGTAGGTTTACGAAGTACATAGTCTGAAGAGTCCATGAAGTCACATTCTCAGTACTTGTTTTATTCTAATAGAAATTTTAGTTCATGACTAGCAATACTAGCAACATGCATTGCTTTTGGTTGGCTGTAGAGTTCAATTTAGCAACACCTTCCCACATATTTAATAAATGAGGTTAATAACCAGAGAAAGCTAGACTAGAAACATATTTACTAACTTACGTTACAAGGTCAATAAATATTTTAGTAAGAAACATCTCTGGCTCCAATCAACTTAACAGATCACTCCATCACACTCATATAAAAGAAAGAATCTGCTAGTAGGAGATTGATTCCAATAATATTTCTTAAGGTACTTGGGAATTTGTTTTTAATTAAAGTAGTCATCATATGGCTTATTTTTCAATGTGCTGAAAGTGTAACGTGTCTGTGCTCAGGTACGCACAATTTATTTCTTTTTTTTATCCTGGTTTTGCTTCTCAAAGATTTAAGCTTAGGTCTTCAGTGTTTAGTCCAGCCAAGTAACAGATCATTATTAGATTTTTGTGAATTGACAACTTGAAAATAGAAAGAAAATAGATTTGAGTAATTTCTCACAAGAAATTAAACCAAGTATTTTCTTATTGCCATGAGTGATGAATTCACCATCCCCATATAGATATTTCCCCAAAGTAGCATTTATTTTATCTCTTTGTTTTACTCATTAGGCATGGACAAGGGCCATGGGATGATTGGTGGGTAGAAAAATGTATAGATCTAAGAAATTTTGGTGTAATTTTACCCTTCCTTTTAATTAGTTTGTTCCATGATAGGATATTTTTTCAGATAGTATAAGACTTGGAAAAGCCTTTTCCACAACTCAAGGACCAGAAACTACACAAAGTGGGGATATTTGAATGTATCTCTGTGTTTTTTTTCTTGTTTTTTTTTCAGTATATATAAAAAATATATACTTTTTGTTAAGTCTTTCTGTCCAAATCCATTCATAGGGATTAGTCATTTATAGAAGAATGGTAATGGAAATTTCTGAGTTAACTAAAAATACTATTTGCTTTTGCTTAGATTTAAAAAAAGGTATTGTACAGTATTTCTGGAGCTAAAAGTTCATATTTAAACTTGGTAGTTAATGTGCAATTTAACTAACAAGTTTAAAAGCATTTTACTGGCTTTGATTGTGTTAAACTGGGATTCTTTAGTTTTATACCTATGTTAAACCCTTGTTTTAGCCCTTATTAAAAACTCATGACAGCACGGTGCAGAAAATATTGCTCATCAAGAACATCCTAGCTTTTTGTAAATGATTTTTTAGTTTGTTTTTAAAAAATATATATTTTTATCCTTGGGTAAAAAGAAAAAAATCTCAAATTCAAGAGAATTCAATTCCCTAGATCATTTTTACCACACAAAAGTGTGTTATCTGAAAGAGGCCTTAGGTTTTAGATAAATGTCCCAACAGCAATTGATGAAATCTTCCTGACTCTCCCCGTTTTTTTTGTTTGTATTTTTAGTATTTTTTAGTATTATTGTGTAACAGTAATTAGGATTTTACAATTCTGAATCAATTTGCTTTAGCCTAAATTTGCTTTAGCCTAAATTAATTTGTTTTAGACATAAATAAAACAGAGGTAAGTAACAACATGCCGTTTGTTTTTGTTTTAACGTTTATATAGTTTTGAGTGTAAGGACTACTGACTAAGAAGAGTAAGTGCCCCTGTTTTTTTAATTCTGTGCTTATTTACCCACTAAATTGTACCTGTGGATCTCCTGTTTTGACTGGTTTCAACTCTGCCGTTGTTTAAATCCAGGCTGAAAACAGCCTTATTTAACTTAGCATATAGCAACTGAGTACTATTATTATTATTATTTAATTTTAATTTTATTTCTTTTAAATTCAAAGCTGATTTTATTGTTTCATTTTCTGATCTTTTTTTCTTGTGTAAAGCACTTTGAATTGTCTTGTACACGAAACTGTGCTATACAAATAAACTTGCCTTGCCTTGCCTGAAAATCTCACCTGAAAGCCATTCAAGAAGTGAGAACTAGGTCAATTAGGGATCCATTGTCTAGGGAAGTGTTTCTAACCACTCCCCTCAGGCCTTGGTTTCTATCTGCCTCCCAGGGTGTGGGATTCTCACTTAAATACCTTGTACCTCTCTGAATATCTCAGAGGGACTACTGACTAAGAAGAGTAAGTGCCTGCTTTTTAATTCTGTGCTTATTTACCAACTACGTTGTACCTGTGGATCTCCTGTTTTGACCGAAATGCTCACCTGAAAGCCATTCAGGAAGTGAGGACTAGGTCAATTAAGGATTCATTGTCTAGGGAAGTGTTTCAGACCACTCCCCTCAGGCCTTGGTTTCTATCTGCTTCCCAGGGTGTGGTCTTAGCAGGATCATTCAATCACACAGAACAGTTGCATGTGCTTGTGCATAACAAAAACGGGACAACACTGACGCCTCAGCGAAGTGTCAGCCTTTGTGATCAGTCTTTCTTGTGTGAAGACGTTCTTGGGTAAAGACGTGCGTGTCTACCGAAGCGTGTCCAACAAACAAGGCCACGGAACGGGGTCCACCTCCACTATTCCGCGATGTGTCACCACCCTATCTTATACTTTCACAAACGGAAACGTAACCTCAGAAATCTCCGCTCACTAAACCATACATCGTCATCCAAAACCAATAAATTCTCCGTAGGTCTATGGAACTGTCAGTCAGCAGTGAACAAGGCAGACTTCATTTCTGCCTATGTAAACCATCTCTCACTGGACATCCTTGCCCTCACAGAAACTTGGATCAAACCAGAAAACAGTGCCACACCGACTGCACTCTCCACCAACTACACATTCTCTCACACACCACAGAGGAGGTGGTACAGGGCTACTGATATCCAACAAATGAAAATATACCCATTTCAGATCAGGAGCCTCGTACAACTCCTTCGAATACCACGCCGCCCTGATGACAGCACCTGTTAAAATGTATGTGGTTGTTGTATATCATCGTCCGAGTCAATTGGGTGACTTCCTACAAGATTAAGACTCCCTGCTCTCCTCCATCCCTGAGCATGACTGTCCTCTGCTTGTCATTGGTGATATGCACATTCACTTTGACACTCAAGATGCCGCAGATTTCTTCTCGCTAACTCACTCGTTTGATCTCCAGTGGGTAAGCAGCCCCCCAACTCACAGGGCTGGTAAAGTACTTGATCTTGTTTTAAGCAGACACTAAATGACCAACTCACTTAAAGTTACTCCTCTACACCTTTCAGACCACTACTTTATTCAGCTTGATGCTTGTCTCCATCAACTACCCACTGCACACCCACCCACTGTCTCCTTTCAACGCAATCTCCGCAACTTGTCTCCTGTCCACTTCTCTACACTTGTAACCTCTGGTCCTCCACCCCGTAGCACTTTCTCATCTCTGGAGGTAAATGATGCCACAGAGTCCCTCTGCTCA
>JAVLVB010001001.1:2941481-2975699 GCA_032876305.1 Orestias chungarensis
CCCCCCCCCCCCCCCCCACCCTGATATTAGTTAGCACTCAGTGTAGTGTACTTGGGCCTTCTGTGTTTACCTTAATGCTGTAAATGAGTGTCATCATTAATGTTAAATCCTCTCGTAGCATATTGCAGGTAATTGCGTCGTAGTTCAATGTTAAACCCTCTTTTTGTAAGTCCCTTTGGATAAAAGCATCTGCTAAATACATAAATGTAAATGTAAATGTGGGACATAAAAGCTACTAAGTCTTTGTAAAGTTATTACTCAAGCCTGCCTGCCACAAAATGTCCTGTATAAAAACACCCCATGTCTTATAAGTTTGGTTTCATTTAGAGAAACAAACAGCAAAAACAAAAAGCTGGAAAAAAAGTGGGGCACCTAATTTGGCAAAAAAAGGCATTTGTCTTTTTAGCAATACAGAATACTGTTTGGTATTTAAAAGAAAATGGTTTGCAACCACAAGGCAGCTGATGTCTTGAATCTTAAGCTTAATCTGAAGTTTAAAAACAGTTAAAAAAAAGACACCTGTCAGCTGCCTCCAGTGATCTAATATCAGCAGACCATTACTTAAAATATGATTTATTTATTATTACTAAATTAATTAAAAGTAAAACCTCCATGCTTTATGTGTTCTCTGAAATTCGCCTTTGAGCTAACAGAATATCTGGAAAAATTTAGGAAATGCTGTCAACTTGATAGGTTATTTTTTTAAATGATTCACTTTAGTTTGTAGTGAATAATAATAATAATAATAATAATAATAATAATAATAATAATAATAATAACAGTGAAAAAAACTAATAGATTTTTGTCGAGATAATACATTTTCCAAAAAAACTAAAACTAAACTTAATACATTTCAAACTTATCAAACACATATATTTTCCGTTATCTATAAACTAAACAGCAAAATCATCAATGTTTATAATGATTTAAAAGGGTACCTAACAAAATTAGTGACATTTTGTTACAAAGTCAATTCCTAGGTCCAATTGTTTTTAAGCAAATCCTGTGATGAACTGTACTGGCTTACGAAGAGATAGTACTTCAATTTTTCCCCCACTAATTCAGTCAATTGAGAGGTTGAGCTATCATTTATTTTTCTCAGCAAAGCTCATTAAACCATGACTCTTCAGGCCAAAAGGCCCAAGCGGCAACAACTTCCATTACTGCCTTCAGTACACCGAAATCTGTACGTATGCTGAACGAATGGGCCCAGCACAGTCCGGTGTTATGCAAATACTGTAAACAGCCTTCATAATGTTTTTAGTTAGTTAAAAGAACACATGGTTTAACGCAGGTACTGAGAAATACATGTTTAACCTTACAGCACAAATACAGCTTAAAAACTGTAATTTTGTAAGCCTCTGTGTGAATAGTTCCTTTTCAAGGCCTTATATACTTCAAGAGAGAGGTGAAGCAGATTGTAACCCTTCTACGAGAGGGCTCCCTGAACAAAAAGGGTTACATTGTTGTAACCCAAAAGTTCTTCTGCCCATAGGAAGAGAAGAACAAGCCCAACACCTTGAATTTTACTTTAAGGTTGCAAAGAGTTTTGTGATTTTCATACCAGCAGACCCAGTTGATATTAACAAATTATCCTGTTCACTGAACCAGCTTACAACTATGATTAATTCCAACCATTACACTTTACAACTATAATAACCTGATTAAGAGAAAGCAAAGTGACATTATAAAAATTGTCATAATTTAAAGTTTTTCTAAAAATCTGTCTTTTACAAGCCACTGAAGGTTAGCCATAATCTTTGTCTAATCAGAACAAAGTAGGTGTCTAAACTCCATCCAGCATTAAGTGAGAGCAAACCAAATTTTACAAAGCCAACGATTGCCCATAGAGCCTGATGCATAGAAAGCATGTAGTGCACTTTTATAGAAATGTGTTTTTGGATTCTAAGAGCCAGACTTTAAAAACATGTGCCGAATACACTGTTTTTAAATATAGATAATTTCCATGTGTGTTGGCATATCAAAGTGGTGAGGAAATCTAACAGCTTTGAAGTTTCCCTGTTTTTGACACCTCCACTGTCTTACATATTGAATATATATATATATATATATATATATATATATATATATATATATATATATATATATATATATATATATATATATACATATTGATATATTTAAAATATATATAATCTACTGTAATATCACTATGGTTAAAAGCTCTGATAATGATCCACCAGACAAAGTGATCAAGTGACCAGTGGTTTCTGTAGCAGTGCGAATTGTTTTGCTTAATATTTTAAAAATATCACTGAAGGTGTAATATTTTAACCAGTTATGGTAGTTTTCAAATCAGTAGGAATAACTGTTGCTATCCTGATTAAAATAGAAACAACTTGCTAGTTACTCATTTTTGTTTAGAATCTTATATAATAGGAATCCTAAACTCGTTTCAAAAGAAAAGAAAAGGGCAACTTATGGGTATATTGTGAAGTTTATAGTTTTTGGTGAGTCTCTAAGATAAGGAAGTATTCAAAATGTGAAGAAAATTATTTCTGCTTCCACTTCAAGAGGTTTTTTTTTGTTTTTTTATTTTCCAAAGCTAAAAAAACAGAAAAAAAATCAGTAAAGCCAATCCATTCAAACAATATAATGAGAACATTTATTGATTGCATAAGAACATTTAAGATTCTTATGCAGGAACTAATCACACAAAAGGACCTTTAAGGTGATACATTAAAAGGAAACAAATGTCTTTCATTTATTTTTTAAATTCCCTATACTGATTCCATGTCAGACCTTCAATACATGATTTCATTCTCTTTGTATAAACACCATGAAGGTAATTTGCTGTTTTAATAACTATACCCTCCATATATAAAAAAAATTAAAACTAATCGCTAATTAAAAATAGTCGAGTGAGCAATAACAGGATGCTTGTCTGCTACTGATGTGAGAGACATTGGGAAGCCTTCTGTGGTTTCAACTGCAATGTCTCAAAGAAGGTCAGTTTTCCAACACAGGCCAGACAAAAGGTGAAATGAGACAAGTGAAGCAATCTTAGGTCAATATGAAATAGAAATCTCTAAGCTACACTGTAATAAAGTTGCTGAAGTGAAGTAGTGAAGCCATAAAGGGGAACTTTTACAAGGAAAGAGCTGTCAAGGAGATTGGTTCGCCTACTGGCAAACAATGCCCTGAACGAACTATGTTGGTATGTCGAGCAAAGCACAAAGAAACCTAAGAATGCATTTTCCCTTTTAAAATTTTTTGGTTGAGATCAAAATCTAAATGTATCTTTATCTAGGAAAACCCTGTTTTAAAAATATGTGAATAAATTACTTAAAGAGTGTTATTGTGATGTTTGAGAGATAACTTTGCAGACTGTTTTAGATATTATGTGAACACATAATTTTGCTTTTTTATGCTGTTTATACTTTTCTTTCAAAACATTTCTGATTGTGTTTGGGACAAATGTAATATTATTTATGAAAGAAGGCAATTAAAACATTTAAGCTGTATTTAAGATAAACTAAATGCAAAAACAGTATTTTAAACCATAATTCTAGTTTTGTTTGCTACACCAAAGCATTGTATTATTTAATATTGTCTTGGTCTACACTATACAAATAGGTACCAGTGACATTAGATGAAGTTTGAATAAAAAAATATGGTTTGTTGATTTTTTTATCATTTGCTGCACTCCATTTAAAGTATAAGATCTAATAGGAAAAAAAGCAAATGCAAATGGTAAAAAAAAATCCATCCAATTACATAGACGAAGACAATTCCAAGAGTATGTACATCTGACATGTGATTGTGTTTGGGTAAACCTGATAGTAGATATCTGTTAACTCCTCAGCTACTTCTATCAACGTCTTTTTGGCATCAGGTTGCCAGACCCAAATCACACGAGCCAAACAGGGAATGAAAAGGGAAGAAGCTCAAAGAGATCCACTTTAACAGGGACAAAAACGTCTGTTTCCCCACAAACTTAGTCAAGTGTTTTTGAGCAACCTCAAAGGATATGCACCGAGAAAGAGAACAAGATGTGTTTCAAAAAACTTTTAGTCACTCAATACTTTTTAAGTGAAAAATATTAGAGTAAAGTTGCGTTGTTTAGGATTTGCTCTTTTAACCTCCTATTAATTGTTGAAACAAGATGCTAAAGGTAGCTTAAAATGTCAATACCAAATAGAACATATTGCTACCATATTAAAGTAGTGTTGTAATCACCATTTCTTAATACAAGATGTTCTTAAAACAGAATGTGTATACTTCACAAAGTTGTGATCCATATAGAACCATTGAATAAAAGATGCGTCAGTCGTTCTGGTGCCCTATTGTAAGGATCAGTCACTTCACTCATCTGGCATTAGTTTCTGCCATCCATGTGAACATATAATTTTCTCAGAAAAGACATGTGAATTGAGTCATAGATGGTAGAATTATCATATATAACCAAACACACGCTATGCAGAACAATAACTAACATAACCAGGGGCATAAAAGTCTGAAAGACAGTATTGAAAAATAATAAACTAGTGATGACATGATTGTTATCCTAATTAGTGGGGCCTCTAACTCCTCTAGCTACACCTCTGCTAAGAGAGAGACTGGGAGACTCGCTACACGACACTGCAGTTTGCTAAGGCAGCTAACGCAAAGCTGACATATAGTTAGCGTGTGTTTGATTGTTTAAATGGGCATCAGTGCATCTGACTAGTATGTAAATAAAAACATAAACGGAAGGATGGATGTGGCCATTTATTTCATTTAATGCCGAGCGATCGACCAGCACACCTCTCACGATCGACGTATCGGGCACCCCCGGGGTATAACAAGAACTTGAGATCACACTGCCATGAGATCACATAACTTTAAAGAGCAAGAATACTTTTTATCAGAGTAAGGTCTGTCAAAGTAAAAGCTCTCCAGTTACTGTATTATGTGACCTGATCTGGTAAAGTGAGTGGAAGTGATTATAAGAAACTCTGATTATAAAGGAAATGATTTTAACTTAAACGTAAGGTGCATAAATGTTTAGAAGTCTTATTCTGAACATGCTGGTATGATTTTCTATAAAACCCTGAACCGTGTTGAGTGGGTGGCGACTGATTGTACAACGCAACAATTCTGTTATTGTAAGGAGAATGGCAAAAACCAGGAAGACTGATTTCTTATGTGTTCTGATGAAAAACTAAGTAACAACAAATTAAGACTGCCCAGCAAATTCTTTGAGGTTTTGTAAAAGATTTACACACTCAACATTTTATGATATAGTAAATGTCTTTTTTAGTAGGTAGTATAGTATCAAACAGCACCTCCTGGAAAACATCAAAAACTGCATTTGGAAAATATTTGCAGATCTATTTTGAAAGTTCCAATTTCTAATAAAGGCATCATTTGGCACAAGTCAAAGTTTGCTGTAACTGGGAATGCTTTCCCCTTTACTCTCCTAATGGAGCACATAGATTTTTTTTTCTTTTGCTGTCTTTTGGATGTTCTAGAAATATGATGTGCACTACATGGCTGATGCTGTTAGAACAAAAACGAGTTGTCCTTTTCTGCCAGATGTTTTATCTGCATACATTCGAAGTTTGGTAGTGTGCTTTATGTCTCTGCTCTATAAACAGCATTTTTCAAATACATTTAGTATTACAAACCCAACAGTTCCAATGATATCCTACAGGAAAAGCAAGCAACTGGTGGGTCAAGAGCATTATAAAGACAATTTAAGTAAAATTGCAGAAATACTATTTAGGCATGCCAGGCATTTGGAGCCTTCCTTACTCGTTTCTGTTGGTTAAGCAAAAGCTCCAACAGCTTTGCATCCTAGAACCAGTATCTCGGGATTATAATTTGTTCATTTATTAACATTTCAAATGTTTTCTTAAATCCCCAGTCAGTCGTGGCAGACGGCTGCTTGTACTGAGCCAGGTTCTGCTGGAGGTTTCTTCCTGTTAAAGGGGAGTTTTTCCTCTCCACTGTCGCTACATGCATGCTCAGTATGAGGGATTGCTGTAAAGTCAACAACACAAGCCATTGTTTCGGTCTGCTGATTCTGGAGGAGTGAATGCTGCAAGTCAACAACTCGATGCAATTTGCTGGGTTTCCTTAGATTGGAAACTTTTTCAAACTGATTTGTAATGATGTATATATGATTTTAATAGATTTTCTTGTAAAGTGCATTGAGACAACATCTTTTATAAATTGGCGCTATATAAATAAACTGATTCTTGATTCTTTTTAAACTACTAAAAATTATATACTTTGGATAACATTGATTTTATATATTTTATTGTACTTGTTAACCAATTTGATAGTCTTAGCTGTAAAAAAATGCAGATATTAAATAAAAACTCTTTACTGCAAATTGACTCGTAAAACAAATGAATATCCTCCCTAATAATAAACACACCTCCTCACCAACCCAATCAAATTACAGGATAATATTTTCCTTTATTAAGTGTGTTGGCATAACAGCACTTCAACTGTCAGCTCAGCTACATAGTTTCTGAACAATGACCTAGAAATTGGGTTTTATGAATATGTATTTCTTATTTTAAACCATTTAATAATGATGACTGCAGGGAATAAGCAGATTTTTTCTATTTAAAAAAAAAGGGCAATTATTTCTATTTGTACAGATATCGTTGGCCTTTAATTAATTGTGTGTAAAACATTCACAACAAACACTTTTGTAAAGTGAAACACTTTCTGTTAAAAATCTAAAAATTAACCATATACATGAATAAAAAATAATATGACTATGTCAGTTCTCCATAATAGTGTATGTGATGGCTGTATACCATATATCATCTCAGTCGATCTTTTCTAATAATTATCTGCAAAACGTTACAGTTAGAATGACAATAATGCTGCTTTGCTAAGATTTCTAAATATTTGTTGATTAATAATTGAGTTTCTCCAGCTGTGAATGTTTCCTTGATACTTTGTTTTCTTAGTAAGAGGGCTGTTTAGATTTTCAGATGAAATTGGGGGGAGTACTTGTTGTTTAAAGTAAGACCTTCTGTTTTCTGGGTTAATTTTTTGTTTGTAGCTTTCATTATTTCATATTCAGTAAGTCTTTAAGATACATAGGCCTCTGTCTGAAAAATTCTGCAATCATGCATTAGGTTGGCAGTGATTATTAAATTATGGATGAACCGATCTGAATATTAAAATTATTGACATGGTTTATTACTGATATTATATATATCTCCTATCCTTTCGAGACCCTGACTACAAACTACATGGCCAACATTGACTCACAATCCTGGCACGTGACCAGGCAAATATCTCATGACCAACTCCGCTCCCCTCCAGAAATGCAAAATACAAACAGCAACAACATGGAAATAAATATCGGTTGTTAATATTGGCCCAACTTGTTAAAACATGTTTTAAAAAATACATAAATTGTGTGTTCCTAAATTAAATACTGTATATTTTGCAACTCACTCAACAGAGGTTTTACTTTTGGCTAATTTAGCCCTTTTGTCTTATTTTGGAAATTTCATAATCATGAAATTATAGTCATTATGCTTATTTTAGACGACAAAGAGAAGTCTATTAGAATATCAGCCCCACACAGAATTTTTTTCACCAGAAACTCCTGTGTCCACCAATACATGTTTCAAGTGGTTAATGTATACTGTAACAAAAAATTACCAACAAGTTGCCATGAGTTTGAGATGTGTTAAAAGAAAACCCAATGACAATTAAAAACTAATATAGAATAACACAGACGTTGCAATGTTGAAATGCAAAACATAATTATATTATTTTTTTCAAACTATATCCTATTTCCAGTAAAGAATATGACAAAAAAATTATTTTTTTTAAATAATATCTATTTTGCATTTGCTGAACTTGTACGAAATTCAAATTTAAATATTTGCTAAAGATAATACATTTGTTTTTACCTAATATATTAATTTATAAAAACCTCTAAGTTAAATCTTCCACTTTTCCTTAATTGTGTGCACTCAGTTTTGTATTCGGGGAACCAGAATCTATCTAAAATATTTTAGCATTTTTGTCTTTTGTTCTGTGGTCTAGTAAGAATGACATGCATGTATTTAGATTTTAATCTGTAAAATCGATTGTTGAAATTCCACACTTGACATTTATCACTTCTGTGGAGCTAATTGGGCTAAAAAGATCCAAGTAGGATTGAAATATTAACAATAAATGATCCAAAAACAACTAAGCAGGCTTTTCTATTCATAGTATGTTACAAGTTTATCAAAAAATGTATGTGTGCATAGATACATGAATAATCAAACGAACAAATAAATATTTTAGATGACAGAAACAGCCTTTTTTAAGTCCCAAAACACAGTGCAAAACTGGCTAGTTCATAGGAAAATATATATTATTATAGCTAACTACATTTTCTGTAGAATTTACTACCATCAAATAAATTGTAAGAAATCTGAGAAAAAATTTTTTTTTAAAGAAAATACTACTTTTTTTTAAACTTTGTCTATTATTGTATTTAAGTGTTCAGCATAGGCAAGAAGAATTGTACCGAGAATTTCTCCGGTGAGAATAAAAACTGTAAATTCACTTTGAGGCAGCCGGATTAGAGACCAGCGTGTTTAGGGAGCTCAGAGCTTTTGGAAAAATGAGAGATGTCCAAAGAAAATTATTCCGCACCATTCCTTAATAGATTATGAAATGAAGGCAAGAAAAAGGGTCAATTTGTGTCACAAAGCAATTGTGAAAAATAAATGAGATAATTAAAAGAAGAGAAGCACATTTCAAATATGTCTGTGTTTTCTTTGTTCAACACAGCTTTTTTTTTGTATTATTAATCCATTTCTCAGGTAAGACTCGAAGACTTGCTCAACAATAAGTTACAAGAAAAAGAATGGATTTCCTCCTTTTCATTATGTGTAGCTCTTTATATTGTTTAAAACCATGGCAGCCCCACAATGTGCTACATTTGCATGTTCAGAATTCAACCAATTAAAAGCTAATTAATTAGACACAATACTATTAAGAAACAAATCCCAGTCATCAATGTACACAACCAAGGTTCACTCATTGCTTAAATGCGATTTGGCTCCTTGCACCATGTGGACTAAAGAATAGCACAATAGCACTATTGGAAGTCACAATAAACAGTTTGGCATGCATATATTTGTTGGGGCATGAACTCATCAGTGCTGATTGATTTTACTTCCCTGGACGGAAAGCCGAGCCGTTGTTTCTACATACAGATCTCTATCAAGGGGCCACTTCTAGGAAAGATCCAAATCCCACCTGGTGATCATGCTGTTATGGTAAAAACTCTTACACAGTATTTCTGAAAAGCTTCCATTCATGTTAGAAAGATATAAACCAAGCAGAAATCAGTGTCCATTTCAACAACAAAACAAAAAAACAGTTTTGCAAAGCTCTGATCTGCGTGTGCCGAATCCAGCCAATTACGCATTGTCTTTATTTATTCTTTACTTTTTTTTTTATTAATAAATTGTAAATGAAAATGGCCTAGAAATAATATTGTTATGATGATCAAATAAACAGTTTCCTCTAAAACAGCGATACAGATTAGGGAACTAAATATTTTATTTACTGCTTCAAAAGATACATTATGGCTTCAAAACATACAGTATGGCTGTTATAAAAAAAAGGCATAACTATTAAACTTCCTGCAGAATCCATTTTAAATAACTAGTAACATTGATGTCATAGTTAAAATTTAGGAGTGAGGGAAAAAAATCTAATCTATATTTAATTGTTTTTGAACTGTGAAATAATTCATTTACTAAGTGTAACTATGACAAAGCCTTCTACCACATATCTGACATAAACAATAATTAATTATTGTTACTAGGCCAAGAGGAGACGTCAAACAGTTTGACTGACACAGCAGTCAGTGTTGCATTGTTACGGTTGTACATTTATTCAAAAATAAGGACAAGTATTCCCAATTTGACATTTTAAACCGTTTATAGAATGTAATATTATTTTTTGGGCATGATTACCATGATTAGTGCTACATCTATAAGAAGTCTGACAAAGAACTGATAGGTCCTATTAAGCCATAAATCGACCAATTTAAGACACCATGTATTTTAGGATATCAGATTTGAAAGCACTGTTGGTCATTATTACCTTTAGTTTTTCTATTTAAGATGGTTTGATTTATTTTCTTTAGGGACTGTCGTCAAACGACCTTAGCAGGAACTGAACTGAAAGATATTAAATTATGCTTGAAATATAAAGTCTGTTTTTGGCTCAATAGATCGCCAAAGTGAGGTAATACCCAAACGATCAAATCGCCTACTGTCATTGCCACACACTTAGTGATAACAATAAGTGTAAGTTATTTTTTATGAGCTCCAGATATAAAGGTGAGTGCTACATAGATAGGCAATCTGATGCATCAGTTTGAGACTCTATTTTATAGTGCAAAGGGTATTAGTTGAGCTTGCTGGTGCTACTTTTTTATTAGTCTGCTAATAATGACATCATCAAGATCAAATCAAATCCTTTGTCAGACAAAGGATTTGATTTAAAAAAAACAAAATAACATTCTAAATTAATATATTGGCACAATTTTGTCCCCTTGATAGAAAAAAAAAAGCAACTGAAAAGATATGATGCCAGAGTTACTATCAGCTATGCAGCTTCACAATGGTGCTAATGCCAAGTTGTTGTTTTTTCAGTCTTAAATAAATTTGTGTACCTTTAGTTCAAAATTTAAATGCCTTTGCTGATGAAATCTTCACTTGATATTTCCACATGAAATTGAGTCCATTAAAACAAGTTAATAAAATCCAGTCTGAGGTTTATGAGATGTTTATATTTATTTGTAAAAAATGTTGAAATCCAATCCGGCATAGAATTAGACAAACAAGAGAATGACTCTTGAAACTAAACTGAACACTACTGTTTAAATAGAATCAAACCCAGCAATAATAATACCCGTGGCAGATTTAGTTTTTATATTTTTATTTAATCAAGTTGTCTTTTTCTGATTTTAAGCAATATATTTGAATATGCCCTGGCACAGTGTCAACTTGAATCTGAGCTGACGACTTGATTCTTGGAAAGAACCTTAAAATATGGGAGAACACCACCGAAAATAAATGATCAAAATACCAGTCGGAGCATTTAAAAGCTGTTCAAGGATGTTTAGGGGCATGTCATGCTAAAAAAGACGTTTGAAAAAAGGTTTACATTTGTAAATTAAAATGCTAACTTAAAACGGATCAAAATATTTATTTTCAAAACTGACTTCCTATTAGGAAAAGAGGTTTTGATTTATTCTACAAGACCGCAAAAGGGGAAAGGATTGTTAGTTTTGGAAAAACTAAGAATTTTTCATCATCTCCTTGTGAACCCAATTTCATGTATCATCCTGTGTCATGAGCAACATGCATTGTCACCTTCTTTATGCTTCGTGTCTCATTGCACAACTCCAATGTTCTCATTCCTAATGCCATTTTAGTCTGTCTTGCATTTGGCAGCTTTCCCTGTGATACACTGAATGCTAATAAAAGAAAGTGGGCAAACGACCTACTGGCACAAATACAGTATATAAAAAAAAAACTAAAAACCTTTACTGCTTTGTTTATTTGCTAGGCTTTTTGCCTGTTACAAGTTAGGTGCTTATCGTTAGATAAGCTGTTAAATAACTCTGCCTCAGGGTAGAGCATGCTCCCTTGATGAATTGTGAACAGGCAAAAAGAAAACCGAAAGGATGCTGGTCCACCTTGTACAAGGCAATTCATGCAGCCTTGTTCATTTGGGTATGCATAAAGAATGAAGAAATAATACCCAACTGGGAGCACTCTGAGTTTCAAACACTCAGGGTCAACTACACGAGCAGATTCCACATGTGTAGCCTGTGGCCACTGAGGTCTGGAATCTACCTCCCTCCTGACTGGATGACGTTGCATGTTCTATTTCCAGACCGAGGGTTGAAGTGAGGCTGCGGGGAGTGTAACACTGACCTACGTATATGACCTGTGGCCTAGAAATCCTGCCTGAAGTGCCACACACTAAAGAAACTCCCCAGCCCTCATGCAGTCTTTCTAAGGATTCAAAACCTTTTTTTTGCACAGCATATGTTTTTTGATGCCGAACGATTTGCATCCTTTTTTAAAAACATTTTTATTCAACAACTTTGACATGTCACCGCGTGCTGCACCGTCGTCAGAGCCCGATGCCCATTCGCTGAAGTCTCAAGTGGGGGAGACGGAAAAGAAAGCCAAAGAGGAAAAACTGTTTTAATTCAGGCCCAGTGTCTACAGGCCACATGTCTCCAGTCATCTGTCACTAGTTTACATACATACTATGACACTTCCCCTCTCAGTGGGAACTCGTTGTCACCACTCGCCCGCCAGCGAGGGCTTACTGGGTGCTAGATGGGTCTCCCCCAGGTACCTCTGGGGAGCCGCATTAGGCCTAACTGACAGACTGACAGCAGAACGAAGACACACATGCACACAGTGCATCCCTTTTTTTTCCAGGCGGCGCTCCCTACTCCTACAGCGCAACAGCTCACAATCTCCCAAGGAACACCACACTTTGCATAAACCAGTGACTTTGTTTCACATACATTTTTTTTGCAGACACAAAATTATTTTTCACCCCTCTAGCCTCTTCGTGCTAAGTTGAAGTTTTGAAATGAATAATGGAAACAACAGAGCAGAAGACTCATGGGATCCATTTAAAGATGTGGGAGAGGCGATGCAGTCAGGATTTGGACAGAAAAAAATATCAAGCTCCATGTAAATGTGTCTACTATTGTTGTGCACTTTATAGAACTGCCGGTTTAAACCAAGTGCAGACCTAATAGGGCCAAAAAGGATGTAGTTTTAATCATTTGTTCTACTACAAATATTAGCGAAATAAAAAAGCTAATTGAAAAAGCAAATTAAAAGGTTGCTCATACAAAAAAAAAGAAAAAAAAAGAAAAGAAACTGCACATACTGCACATATGTCACTCTTCATATTGTGGAAAACATTCAGTACAAGTTAACAGGACAAATGGATTCCCTCAATGAAGGCAGGAGTTTAAGCTATGTTTAGCTCTTGTCAGCAAAAACTTCAGTTTGGTATTTCCATCCCAGCTTCCCAGATTCCAACAATGGGAGTTCTTAGTAATAGCTATGAGTAGTCAACATGACTCCACGAGGTGATTTCCTGATAGTGATCACAAAAGAAGTGTCGAACCTTATAAAGCCTTTCCATGAATGTGAACCCTTGACTCATCTTTGCTTAATTCTTTTCCTGATTTAAATAATTTAAACATGAGGAAGACTATAAAATTGATTATCAAAAATACACAGTAAGAAATTATTCAAATAACTTAAAGGTATAGGAGAGGTTCTTTTCAATGGAAAAATGTCAATGGAAAATCCCATTGAAAATGACAGCCAATCAAAAACGACCGGTGGTGAAAAATAACTGGCTGTTAATGCGAAAATAAAATTTACGCGATGACGTATATCACTAGTGTCCCCACCCACCCGACCCGTGCAACGCGGGGTCATGTTTGAATTTGCGCATGCGCAGATTGTTCTTTAGGAAGTAAAACGAGATGGACAAGACGCATCATTCACCAGCGAAAATGGAAGCTTACAGAGAAAAAACGTGTTCGAAGTCGCTGAGAAAAAAGACGTGCACGCTCCCCATATCAGGGGGCGTTAGTGGACATGAGGTGCCACATGCGCAGTGTTCCGAAAAATGACAATGAGCTGAAGATCCACTCCTATACCTTTAATAAACTGCTTCATATGAATAGAGATGGAACAGTTTATCCCTCTTCTCTGATCTATCAACACAACCTATCAACAGATACAACACATTTCTCATTAAATACCGTTACTGCATGGGAAGAAACTTGTTCCATCAGAAACTGAATCCGAATTGCTCGGAGTGAATCTGTAATAGCAAAATTTGAAAGTAAATGTATTGGGTTGAAAATGAATTTTACTAAATTGAAACTGAATTTAATACTTTAAAACGGAACTCTTTGCTTTTAAACTCTAAGTTTTTCAGTTTCACCATGTTTACTTTCAGTTCTACAATTCAAATTTGGTTTCAAAATTCGTTTTTTTTTTTTTTTGCCACATATCCGGGTCCTTATGGAAGATCACAGAGTAAAAAACTCTAACTCCCTTCTTCTCCCGAGTATTTTTGATTAGATGTAAAGGCAGTAATCACACTAGAGTGCAGACAAAAACAACTGTACCAAGACTATTTAGAAGACTCAGAATAGTTCCAAGCACACTGTATTGTTTATGGTTTGAATGTAATCCAACTTCGATCCAACACTGCCTTTCAGCACAGACTGGTGTGGTCATGTCACCACACCATCATAGACACTTTAAACCTTAATGACGGCACACAGAAACACACACACACACCTCGATCCCTCCTTCCATTCCCTGCAGGCAGCCTCTTCCCCCTCCTCTCTACACCATCAGGCAAACCCCAACCCGTCCTCTTTCGTCGTTGGCACTGGAGACTCCCTCTGCTCACACCTGGCACGCGGCCAACCTTTCAGCCTCTCAACGCCACACAGGATGAATGAATCACTAAGATATTTGAAGGAAAAAAAAGCACTGATACCTCACATCTCATCTGATCAGCGCTTAAGCTAATTGTCTCAAATTGATATTTAAGACAATTAGCGGCGGAGAATGGGAAAGAAAGAGTCAAAAGATGAGCTCTTATATTCAAGCGCATGCTTTTGAATGTTGATGCCAAAGTTAATCTAAGCATGGATTTTATTAATTGAAATGTAAGAGCATAGGCTATTACTAGAACCGCAAAGCGACTCAGATTTATTTGCAAACAGCACATTCAAAGTGAGTTATCTATTAAGACATCAGAGAAGTCATCTCTCTCAAAACTGTATTTACATTTTAAAGAAATATTGTGAAATAAATGTATTTAAATCTACATAAAAGAGCGGCTATTTTCAAAACAACACATATTAAAGCAAATGTTATCAAAGTAAAATCCACTGCAATTTTCCATTGTTATACCAATCTACGTTTTCAAAACCTGCGTAACCCCAAATCGTCTTGAACTGTTGCTGCACTGCGGGGCCGAGAGAAGGTTTTTACATTTTTTTCCTCAGTTACAAATTAGACAAATGTAGTCGTTTGTGGTCAAGCAGGCAGTCAAGGTATAGAAACATAAAAAAAAAAAAATTAAATAACACACACAGACCCAACATTGGTCTCACTGAGGTGATACTGTTCCTGAAAATCCTAAAAAAAAGTTTGGAGATGAGCATTATTTTATACATTTGGATTAATTACTATGACATCATAAAACTGTGGTACTTTTACTTAATGCTACACTGCCAAAATTAAAGCCACCAAATAAATTCAAACAAATAAGTCTCTTTTACCAATTTCTTCACAATATTAGATTAGAACCAGATTATTGGATAAAGAAAATAAGTAGATTTTTTTCTCTAATCCTTCTGTGAAAGGCATGCTGCTTTTTCACAATAACAATAGTTATTACAAAAAAACTAAAAAAGGGAAAGAAAAACACCTTGAAAGAAGGACAGGAACAGTGGCCTCTCCTCACCAAGGTTATTCAGTGTTAAGCAACAGTACTCAGGCAGACAATGACAGCCCAAAGTAGGAGCTATTATCGAAAGTCGCTAAATTGTAGAATTAGTTAATCATAGTCTCTGAGTTTTGGGTCCTCGAGAGTGACAACATGTTATCCATTTAAAGAAGCAAATCATGGGTGTGCTAGCAGATCCGGATGTGCAGTTATTTCGTACAGACGGAAAAACATGCTCATGCCGTCACCCAGATTTGTTGAGAGCTCCTGCATTCATGCCTCGCACATGCAACCGAGGAATGACGCTATCTCATAGAAATTAAAAACATGGATCACGAAACTGTTTAAAAAGGATATGAAAAGGTCTGCTTTTGCAAATTGTGAAATATCTAAAATAATTACCTTTAATTATGGACTTCAAATGGATTTGAACTGAATTTTTTTGCTAAATGACTTATAAACCTTAATTTTTTTGGTCACTTGAGAAGACAAAAAAAAAAAAAAAAAAAATCAACTAGAACTTTGCATCACTTATTAAAATGTAAACAGTGTAATGAGGACATCAGTGATTTAGGCAAACGTCTCTTGGCTGCCACGGGGGATATGATAATTACAGAGGCAAATCTATGAATGCACATGAATCTCCTACAAGTCCAGATTAAGAGCCTTAGTGCTAAACCTCGTTGGTACACCTGGGTATTGTCTATTCTAGCCAATCCCCAACAGGCTCTGAGCTGCCTCGTCTTCTTATGACTGCAGAAACACCTCATGTGAGCGAAATGAAACAAAGCCCTTGTTTTCCGCAAATTGGAAAAAGGAAGAACAAGGAGTTTGAGGCAACAAATGCAGACTTTTCAGTAAAAAATATTCCAGTCAAGGGCCTGATTAAACCAGCGCTGTGTCCATGCAACACACTTTATGGCATTGCTGTTATAATCAGACATAAAAGTAACCCTGAAATCTATAAGAACGCAGTTTTTGTTCATACTGGATCTCATGTGTGAATATTTTCATTTAAACCAAGAAAAGCATTAATGGCTGTGGTTGAACTAGCTCTGGTAGGACACAATTTCTCAAGACCTTTTAATGAGATGCTAGAACAGTGGCAGGGTGACTAGAATCCCACAGTGAGCCCCCTTCCAGACTCTTTGTTGTATACTGCAGGACAGCTGGCTGAAAAAAAAGGCTTGTATGCTTATATCCCTACTTAAGGGCCTGATCCTTAAATGGTTTGATGGAAAAACAGATATAAACTTGATGCGAAGCTCAAAACCACAATCTATTTAGCATGTTTGGCTTCATAAATATACAGAACATATTTTTTTACATAACAAAAAAGAAACTATTTTCTGAGGATAATATGCAATTGTAATATTAAATCTTAAACAGATTGTGAGAGTTGTTTCTGTCTCTAGTGCATTTCATAAATTGAACGCAAAAAAATGGCTACTGTAACAGTGGTGATAAACACACAGATGAAATGACAGGACAGTGCTTGTCAAAATATTGGGAATGTTCAAAAAACAGAAGAAAAAAAAAACACAGATGAGAAATATTATCCAGCAATGATTTTAAATTGCAGGATTATGTAATAATTAAAGCATTCTCTTTTTTTTATGGCAAAATAATAAGTAGCCCAGAAAAGATACTGCAGATTATATTTGCCTGCCGCATGTTCCACAAATTGTGTGACGCACTGATATCTGCGTGGATGACAGATGATTTTATTTATTTTATTTTATTTATTTATTTATTTATTTAGCGCAAGCATTTATTCACTCCTTGTTACAAATATTTTGAGGTCAGGCATAAATTTGGCTGTTCGGCAGACATGGAAATCTCAGCGTTATTCAGGGGAAACAGAGAAAGAAACTACGCTAAGAGAATCAAAATGCCTCAACATTCACAACAACCTGCTGCTGTGCACTGACAATCAGCTGTGTAAAAAGATACAATCAGCTCAGTTAAAGAAATAAATCTTAACATACACAGAGATGTTTGGAGATGTTTTGGGGGTAATATTGTCTTAAACCTACAGTAAGTTGGGCACATGTAGCAGACGTTATTTCTACATTTTTTAAAGACCATTTGGGGGGGGGGAAATTAAAATAGAAAACACACAACAGTCTTATATTTTGTGGTAAGTTAACCTATTGCTTTTACAGTATTATATATTTAAATAAATGGAACAAAATTTTAAAACTTTTTAATTTTTTTAATTCGTTTTTATACTGTGAGTAAACACCGTATAAGTATCTCATTAAGTAGAAAGACGTGTGCTTGTGTTGAGATTCAGCACACACTGGAATGGAAAGGCTTTCATACACACATGCAATATAAAAATGTCTATGCCATACGCTGTCACTCAGAAAAAAAAACAAAAAAAAACATGTCTGAACAGACAGTCACTGTGTCTAAATGAGATGGTAGGAGGAGGAGGGGAAGGAAAAGGGAGGATGTCAAGGATTCATGGTCCTTCATCTTTGCAGTAGAGCAAACATATCCCTCAGTATAGCAACAGACAGCTGCCTCCACCTTCTAATGCATTCCAACTTAAATCACTGCAAGAATTGTCAGTGTAGAGAGAAAACGCACAAAGATAACATAGCAGCCTGCCATGAGGAAAACGACAGAGATGTGGAAACAAGGAAAAGAGCGACATAGACAAAGAGAGAGGAGGAAGGGGAAACATGTTAAAAGAGAAGTTTTTTTTTCCCTTTACAGGAGAGTCTGACTCCTATGGGAATTCTTTTGCTTCTTACATAAAAAAAAACTGCAGACACAAATTAACATATTTCATTAAAGCTGACAACTTTACTCTGATCAGGTGTAATATAGTCAATGGTTTAGAAGAGATCTCTTGTAGTTGCGTTTCTAGTTGAGATCCATGTGTAAAGATGAACATTTCATCAATTTGCTCCAGACGGCGACGTCTGTGTTAGGCTTTAATTGTCAGTGTTAAAGTGTCATCCCTGTTGTATACATCTTTTCCTTCATTTTAGGATCGCTTCGGAATATAGAAGGAACACCTAGAGAACCCAAATTGCTTGGCAAAGGTACGTTTAATTATTAGGTCAAATATTCATGATGCACATCTATGACTTTTTCTTTGTTTGTGCATCTGGAAATAATAAGCAGAAGAAGGGTTAATGTGATATTACTGGTAGGTGAATAAGCAAACACTACCTGGATAAAAATAATTGAATAAAGTATGATTTATTATTTAACAGTTTTTGGTTTTTTTCAAACTGACTTTTTACCTCTGCACCAAATATAAATAAATGCCCATCAAATTTTTTTTGGCAAAGATAATGTTTGTTACCGACCAATATCTTTGCATTGTTAAAATCACCCTACTCTCTATCAGAAAAAAAACCCCGAAACACATGACGAAAACATTAAGGGGTCAGCATCAGTGGACAATCTTTTTTTACCCGTTAAGCGCAGACGTTATCTTTTCAGAAATAAACATCAGTGCCAACGTTCCTCCTATGCACATCCGAGGTGTCTGGGGTTAAATAAGGATCATCAAGGATCGCCTAAACGCTCTGCAAGAGCTATGGCATGGAACCTTTCCGGAGATTAAACCCTGAAATATGAACTCAGGCACTTCTTAATTATTGGGGATTAAATGCTGATAACTAGGAAAAATACCAGACGGAAAAAAAAAAACAATCCTTTTAAAAAAAGGACTAGATAAACAATGTGAAGTGTAAATGCATGTGTTGGTAATTTTTATACCTAAAATATAGTGTATACATATATATATTGCATATGTCCAGGTAGCTTGCATCGTTCTAACACAAATCGTACTCATCCCACATGCATGGGAAAACACAAATATGATACATTAAAAATACAGGCAAACAAATTTAATACCCACTTAGCAAAAACGCAAATTTCAACAAAACACTTACACATAATGAACGTGGTGGAAATGTACTTTTTTTTCCTATTGAGTGACGGATGCTGGAATGCAGTTGTTTTTTTGTCTTTTTTTTTTTTTTGAAGAGGAGTGAAAACACACTTCAGTTCACTGATGGTGATGTTTAATTTCCTCTCCGAGCAAAACATGCAAATGAACTGCAAGAACACAATTAAGTGAGTTGTTCGTAACTGGAAGGCAGAGAAAAAGTTCACACAGAACAGAGCCTTTGCAAGGGGGAGAGAATTCGCACAACTTGTTACGCGCTTCTCCCCAACCACCACCACCAAAACCCCCATGCATGCACACACACGTACACGCACACACCCCCACCAACAGACTTTGTGTCCATTTACTGGCTTGTCACAAATAATTACTGCTAGAACAAAGGAGGAGAACTATTTCTGACATTTGAAGCGATATGTGTTAGCAGATCTTATTCTATTTCATTCGGTGTTGTAAAGAAAACTGAAAACACTCATCGCTTATTAGACGTTTAAAGGACTTTCTAATTTGGACTTTATTGTTTAAGTTGACTGTTATTTTCTATTTCTGTAAAAGCAGTATTAACAGTAGGGCAATTATAATGCATATAATTGATAAACATGGGAGTGTAACAATAAGTTTATACTTGAATTAACTAGTTAAAATTTTCAAATAGATTTTGAGGTCCTGTATGTTCATCGAACTTGTACATTATATATCTAAAACTAGGGCAGGCAGTTCACTTAAAATGAGATTAAGATTTAAAAGAAATCTCCTAAAAGTCATTCAAAAAGTTTGGATTTAAAATGTCTTTTTAATGCAAATTTGAATGCATTCATTTTCCTAAGACTAATGCAATGCATGCATGTGGAAGTGAAAAGTTGCACGGCATAAATAACAAGCAAAATTTAAATGAGGGGGTCAGTGGTGATGTCAGTTCTGCACAATCAATAAAACAGTGTCCACTGATATATCTGATCATTAAAATATCTCGAACCTGTATTAAAGAAACTTAGCAGGATGAAGCATGCATACAAAAGACACAACAGCAATACTGCAAATGGCATCTTTCTCCTCTCAAAATATGACAAATAACATCATATATAACAATGAAGATAATTGCAAATTGAACATAGGCCTACCATAAATACTGCTGCTAGTGATCATGTCTTCAAGCCTAAAAAAAAAGGAGAGGGATAAAAAAACAGCAGAATCGGAATTTTCACGAGGTGGAATTCCAAAGGTTGCTTCTCATTACAGCTATCAGATTTCACAACTTAAAAAAAAAAACTGAATCCGTTGCTCTTTTCCTCTAGTGCCTCATTTAAGCTTAATAATTACTGTTGTTTAGTTGTTGTTGTTTTTTCAAAAGAGGGAACTAGTTCATAACAAAATGTCACACAATCCTGGGGATGGAGACGCGCGTGGAGAGGAGTTGTCACTTCTTGCGCTGCTGAAACCAG
The DNA here is from genome assembly GCA_032876305.1 of Orestias chungarensis. NCBI lineage: Eukaryota > Metazoa > Chordata > Actinopteri > Cyprinodontiformes > Cyprinodontidae > Orestias > Orestias chungarensis. The sequence goes on from JAVLVB010001001.1 coordinate 2,962,374, forward strand.
AGAACGGGAAGCATGTGAGGGACTGAGGATGACACAAAACACACATTCAAGCCGCCCATTAAGAGGAAGAGGCTAAAGCAGCGTGGAGCCCACCCCAACCCCACATCCCATCCTCCTCCTCCCTTTACGTTTAAAATAGATTAGTTGCCAGCAGTTGTCCCACTAAGAGCCGCGATGACATCCCATCTTTCTATTAACCTTCTGCCTGCGTTATCCAGCCTGACATGCAGTAAAAAAAAAAAAAAAAGAGGAAAAAAAACTTCCTAGTAGCAGGAAAGTTATTTAATAGTAACAAAAGTCGCATCTATCTCGAAATTAAAGAATTAAATGCATGCAATTTTATATCATGAGGGAAATAGTAGAATAAATATATTTAAAAGGACGCAGGATGCGCGTCCGGGAGGCAGACAGCGCCGCAGCTTCCCATGCGCGCCACCGTCTCGGTTTCGTTTCTGTCTACGATAATTTGCCCGCAGACCCAGTTCGGGACTCACCTGTGCGAGGTGACGGGGAAGCGTCACGGCGTGCGGGAGCGTCGATCCGCGGCGGACAAGACGGCGGGAGCTCCCAGGCGCGATCAAGCGTGGCCGCCGGCGACGCTGAACCATTCCGAGTTAGTCGGGGAGAGACTGACCGCAGCCTCTGCCATGTTGGAATTTTACAAACACCGGACAGCTGCTCGGCTGACTGAGGGCTGCACGCCGCGCCACTGCGCATGCTCTGTCCGGTGAGAGCCAAATTCAAAGAAAGTCATCTCTCCCACCCATCCCAATTTTATCTTTGAAATATAACTTTTTTTATCTGATTCAATGTTTGTTGTAAAAAAAAAAAGAAAAAAAAAAGGTGAGCATCATTTTAAAGTTTGTTTTCCTATATTGTGCACCCCCCCCCCCCCACACACACACACACACATTTTTTACATAAAATATGTTTTAATTATTATTTATGTTGCTCACAAAGTGTCCACAAACAGCATCATGGTACAAATGCAACATGATTTTACATTAGTGTGAAAGGAGGCGATGCGGGCAGTTGAACAGGGTGGCAGTAAAAAGGGGCACACACCAACATCCTTAAGAAATCCAAGCTTCTAATCGAATCTGAGGATTTTACAGACGAATGTGTGCTGAGAACGGAATAAGTGAGTTACGTGCTTTGTGCAGAACTACTCTGCATTTTGTCGTGTGTGTATAGAGATATAGGCGACAGGAACAGCGTCACCCACTATAAAGGAAAATAAAGTATCAAAGACTTAAATGCATTACAAGCAAAACTTTTAAGAAGCACCTTTTGTTTTTTGTGCCAGTAAAAAGAAATGAATCCAAAATAAAATTTCTGATTATTTGTTGTTGAACTCTCAAAAATAACTGTGTTTATCTGAGGTAACCTTAATGGTCTTCAAAGTCCCTATTTGGGCTTTGGAGAGATCCAGATATCCTTATATATCCCACTATTGCACTATTAGTTGTATGCCTTATCAGCACAAACATACATGGCAAGATAACAGTATTATAGAAGTTTTAGTACAAATTCAGATATATTGGTCCTGTGAATTTGGTGCTTAAAGCTAACAGCTAGTCCAGGGGAGACCAAGACCAAAGCAGACTTCTATTCTCCTCCAGTTACTAAAAAGAATTGATAGCAGCTCATACAAAACCTGCAATGTGAAGCTTTGCCCGTACAAGCACAGTGGGTTTATTTTTGTCTTTATAAATAAATTGTATCCGACTAAATTAAAAATAAACCTATGGTACAATGTCAGACTTATACCAGAATATATAAGAATGAGACTTGAGCTGTGTCTCTTCTGTTTCCACAATCTATGTAATATAATTTTTAGGCATTTTGTATTCATGTATTTTGAATGTTTCTTAAGCGTGGCATTTCCTTACCTGCCCATCTCAAGTACTTTCCAAAGCCCAAACAGAATGGAAAATCAATAAATGAATAAATAAAAGAAAGATTAAAGAAGATTTATCTATTAATTTCCACATGCTTGCAGGAAAGTCCAACTTTAAATACAAGTCTATCATGTAAACCACAGCAGACTCCCACTTCTTAGTTAAAAAAGAGTGTTACCCTATCTACATGTAACTCAAGCTCTACATTATGTATTGTAGGTCTAAAGATTTAAGTTTTGCTTATATGCTACTACTTAACTGAGTGTTGACCATGTTTCAGACAATTTCTGAGTAATTGTTTTATATACTACTATTAAATTAAATGTAACTTTCCAGGAAATCAGCTTTTATCGAGACCCTGATTCTGAACTTACATAAATCTAACATTCGCAATTTTAAAATACACTTTTTTTCCTCCTATATACAATGCACTGCAAAAAACGTTTTTACTTATTTAAGTAGACATAAGAAAAAAGTTAAAGATTAGTTCACAATCCAGCTTTTTAGCCAGATTTTACCAAAAATTTAGCACTTTAACTGTTTTGAGACTTCTTAAGCTGTCACAGTTTCTCATGCTGCCTTGATAGGATGTAACAGTTTTACAATTTTAAGGGAAAGATTAAATAGATGCCATGAGTTCCTGTCTTATCTAGCGCACGTCCATTAGGATGAAGGCTGTGTCAATTGCTGGTGAGAACAAAGTTTTTCTTGCTGTGCTAGCTTTTCATTTAATTTCAACCAAAGGGTCAGCCTGACCTTCTGGGGCTGAAAGTTGAATGTTCTACACGCAGTCCACCAGCGCCCCCAAGCTGTCAGAAAACATTAGATTAATATGGGTTGGATTCTCCTGCTGTTAGTGTCAGCAAAACCATTTATTATGCAGGTGAGCAAATATTTATTTTAACTGATGCAGCTTCAAGGGGAGTATGAGATCCATAAATGTTATCAGGTCATTGCTCTAAAGTCTGGAGAAATTCATACAAATATTATGTCACCTGACTTTCGCACTGGTAGCCTGGTTTCAAATCCAGCTACTGCCACCTTTGTAAGTCGCTTTGGATAAAAGCATCTGCTAAATACATAAACATTATAAATGTCATAGCTATGATGCAATTAAAAAAACAGCAAATGTGGCAACTCTAAATGTTAACAATTAGGTTAAATAATGACTTTGCAAAATGTGTAAAAAAGGTTAGTGGTAGCCATGGGTATTGCAACTCGAGATTACATCAATAATGCATTAGTGGAGGTTCCTAACCCCGGTGCTAAAACCCATGGTTCTGGATGTTTTAAAATAGTGTTTGCGCAAGTGTTGCAAAAGCATGTTATTCCCACATTCATTTATGTCAGGTGTGCAGAAATAAGGAACACAACAAAATGAAACTGGAACCGTATTTAACTAAAATCAAGACAAATTAAGCATCCTTCCAAAATTTATATATTCAGACGCATAGTCAGATAATACCCCCCCCCCCCCCACACACACACACACACTCAAAAATACATACTTAATGTTTGTTATTCTAAACTCAATTACTCAACTAAGCTATCCATCTCAATATTTAGCATTGCTGTGATTTATCTTTTTACTTTACAAAATAACCTGAAAGGGACATGTTTCCCCTTCATTACACTAGGGACATCAAAGAGACCCTGGTTTGACACATTATGTGGGGTTTGACACCAAAAGTTGCATTATGCCCCCTCATCTCCATACCCAAGGCCCTGGAAAAGATTCATTGATTCAGCCTTCAGCACTCCCTTGGCTGCAACATGCTAATTGCAGCTGCCCTAACTCTTTTGAGAAATCATAAGGCAGGGGAGCAGCTACTGAGATGCATCTGGAAGTGACCTTTTTAACACATCCACAAAAGTTCTTTTTTTTAAGTACCATGTATTTTATTTTAGCAATGTTTGTAAGTGAAATATAACAGTAAGAGAGAGAATAGACTTATTCCGCTGCTTCCTATTGAAAGTTGCCAGTATTCATCAGATAGGTATTTTCGCTCATTTGACTGAAGCAGAAGTGAGCGCCCGAGCTTGCAGAGGAACAGCCTGTGAAAATATCTGTGCGTTGTGAAGGTCACGGGGAAAATAACAGCAGTGCATTTCCAGGTGTAGCCGTGTCCATTGTCTCCTTCCTCATATGGGCATGTTCAATCTGTGCCTTTGTCCTTGTGTCAGCAGGCAGGACATTCTAAATTATTTTGCTCAGCTGCCTCCCTGAACTCTTGCTATAGCACGTCAATACACACATCATGCAGACCCTTGCACACACACACACACACACACACACACACACACACACACACACACACACACAAACACGCACGCACGCACGCACACTCACAGCTATAGGGAGCACAGTTGATGTCCATCACACTCTGGAATTTTTGACACATGCCAAAACCTTAAGACAAAAAATGACATATTTTACTTTTTGGTCTTTTTTTCTTACCTATTTCAGATCAAAGTTAAAAACTTTGTCAAATGGAACAATGCAAAACATATATATATATACCAGAATTTAAATTCAAATCTTGGAAAGAAAAATTACATAAAGAGAAGAATTGAAGATATCCTCTTTCCTGTGGCTCGTTCAGCAAAACTGCTAATTTTCCTCCCGGAAAGAAGCTTGAGGCCTACAAGGCATGTGACTTGCTTTTTTTTCTTTTTCTCTTTTTTTGGACTCTGCCTACTGAATCCTATTTCACATGGGATCACTTCAGCAGCGTTGCTGTGCAGTGAAGCTCTGACTCTGGAAAAGCCATCAGCAGGCAGCGGAGCATGCATCTTCACGTAACCGTTTTTATTCCCCTGATCAGTGGTTTGTCGAGGTATCGACTGATCCTCAGCGTAATCACAGCAGCTACGCTGGCATCATGTCTCATAACAAATAAAAAAACATGTTGAGTTCTCACCCTCACCCCAAAACCTCTAATGCTTTTTTCATTGTGCGTCTATGTTTATATTCACCATCATCACAGGAGTTAATCAAGTTCGATTTGGGGACTTTTCATGGAGTGATGCTCTAAACAATATAATTTGTTGAGGTGCTGTACTGAATCTCTGGGCCATTAGCGTAAATGATTTCTCATCAAGTGTAAGGATCTTTGAGCTCAAATGCACACTCGCTATAGTCAAGTCACAGCCATAAAACATTTTTGCCTGTAGTGTACCAGATATTATGGTGGATAAAAAGATAATCAAAAAGCAATCACACGGTGTTGCTGCAAGTTCTAGTTTTTTTGCAACCAAGCCCTATTCAAAGGAACTTTGAGTAAAACTTAACTAGTGTTAACATTTAAATCAAGCATATTACTGTGTAAATGTAATGTGGTATTAAACAACTAGGCTAATTCTAAAAGCAAACTTGGTTATAAGGTGAGTTTCTTCATTGTGAGGGTGTAATACACAATGAAAGGTGCATCTAAAATGTACTTATTGGGAGAAAAGGGTTAACATGAGCCATTTTAAAATACATCTTAAAACAGTGATACACGTCTTTGACTAATTTAGAAAACAATACTGAGTGATAAATTAAAACTGGATAGCTTGCAAAATTTCTCAGTTGTTGCCCATTCACATCTTAGCTGTTGTCAGGGTAAAGATTTACATACCTGAGCCAACTCTATAGTTATGTCGCTCTATGGTTAGGCTACTGGAGGACATAATGACCACTTCTCCTAACGCACGCAATTTTTTCCTATTACTCTCCAGTTTTGCATTATTTTACGTTAGTTTAGTTTTAAATGTATATTTTGTTCGTGTTCGTATGTTCTAGACCCTTCATTTCCTGAGCTACTGTTGCCAGCAACTTCATATTTCCCCTTTATAGATGATTCTCTTGGCTCTGTGCTACAATGTTTAACCCTGTGTCTCTCCGAAACAAAGCTGTCAGCTGGGCTAATCTGCGCCATCTTCTCAAACTCCCAGTTGGTCGTGGCAGATGGCCACTTGTACTGAGCCAGGTTTTGCTGAACGTTTCCTCCTGTTAAATGGGACTTTTTCCTCCCCACTGTTACTACATGCATGCTCAGTCTGAGGAACTGCTTCAGTCAGTTAAGGACCCTATATTAACATAAATGTAATAAAAGTTAACAGGTAAAATGTTTTGAACAATTTCGTGCCTATTCACAAAATTAACAGCATTTTTTTTGTTTAATATGAAAGACAAAATAACTTTACAAAATAAGCTATGTTTTCACCTCTTTCTTTGAATTCATAATTTTGGCTCAAAGTATTAATAAGCGTCCATGCAGATAGAAACGTGTGCGAACTGTCAAACCATTTTTATTGAATAAACTTAAACTATTTGTTAAACCAGAATGTAAACACTCTTGCTGAAATTCTAATAGGGGGAATATTGAAGTGAATAGAGCCCACGAGAGGATAAGATACTAAATCTTGCAGTAAAAGCAATGTGATTTACAGTAAATTCCACAAGGCTGACAGTGCCACAGCTGAGGGCATAAACACTCCTTTCAGCTCTGTGCCTTAGTTCTGTCCACTGTGAACTACAATCACACAGGCATGCTGCTCAGCGGCAGTGACTTTGATAAATCACCAGGAAGTCCCGCTGTTGGCTTAAAACTAGCACTTGTTCAGTTGCAATTCTGCATTTGTCCCTCTTTAATGTTTATGGAAGTAGCTTTAGCAGTAATCTGTCAGTGATTGATTAGGTTAGGCCAAATCCCTTCTCCGTTCTCCTCCGCCGGCTCGCTTTTCTGCTGCTGCTGTGTATTTAAAGAAAGAATACTGTATTGAGAAGAAGTCTGCTTATGTACCTGCAACCTAAACATAGTAACTTCCGCTTGAGTGACTGCAGGCTAAGGATGACCACCAGTGAAACCAGAAACAAGGAGTGACATGTTTTGTTGTTACTGAATTCATGCGCCAGTGGATAAAGAAATAAGATTATAGACCTATGACAGGGCTGCTTTTGGAATAAATCTTGTTTAAAGCTGTCATCCGTGTTTAGCACAGTAGGAAAGGATCCGCTGATTTCTGAACAACTCACAATCACTGTTTTGCCTGTAATACAGTAGGTTTAAGAAAGCAGAAATGTAACAGATTCATATGTAAGGATTAGAACATATTTATTTTCTATGTGACTCAAGAGGTTGAAAAAGCAATTTAGAAAGGGTGTTGAGTATTGATCACACTTACCAGCAATCCATTTTAATTAAATATTAAGAGCGTGTTGTGTTGATAACAACCGAACAGCAGCTGCTTTTCTTGTCTAAAAGTGGACAAACTGGGGAAAAAAACAAGAGAAGCTTCAATACATGTAATTATACTTGAAGTACAAATGCAAAGCTGTGTTATACCTGATGCATTTTCTATTCATTCAACACTTTAGTTATTTTTAAAAGATGGTCTGAGTGCGAACATCCGTGCATGAATTTTAATGGAGATACTTAAATGGTAATTATTCCACTCAGGCTCAAACGTAGGTAACAAATGGAATTCAATCAGTGTCCGTGCATAATGATGGTCATTAGGAGAAAGAAAATAATAATGACATCCTTTCTGCATTAAACCTGCAGACACTTTACACAATGATCCCGCAGCCATTATTGATCTCCATGGAGATAAGCAATTGTCACTTTACAACATTGTGCCTGGATATTAAATACAGCCCATTTTGTTTTTCTGCAAACTATTTCAGCCAACACCAAATTTTCATTTAATTTACTTCACTATGTAAAATCCTTGTCTTGAATGACATGATTGTAATTTAGATTCATTGTCATAGCTGCCTCTCCCACTACTTTTCCCCTTGGTTTTTATAAAGCTTGCATAAAATGAGCATTATACTTGAACGTTGCTTTTGAACTACCGTGCATGAGATTTTTATGTGAATATGTTTGTGGGGATACTAAAAATGCAGTAAATCCAACATTTGCGGCAGTAAAAGCAACAGTTACATTTTTTTTCCCGACATACACCTATACGCTCACTACAATGCTCTTCATAAAACACAATTAGCTTTTATATTAGCTGTAGACTGTAACAGTTGTGTACACATATTGTACAGTAAGCAGCATGTATTGAATTGTGTCCAAGACGACCACTTGGTTGAATAATTAAATAAGATCTCCAACCAAATGATCCATGATTTGCATGCCTTCTGTTGCCAACAAGCTCCATCTGTTTGGTTTTTGGGAGCTCTGACACAGTGGCTTGTGTGAGTGAAACAGCAATAATGTAATTGTGGATGTGACAGATACACCAGATGATACCGGGACTGTTTGAAGTCTGCTACGAGGCATACTGTACAGCATGGTGTCATATGGTCAGCAAGAAAGCATGACAAAAACACTTTGGTGAAGACTCAAGTTTTGTCTCCTGATTGTGAATAATTTCAAGGAGCTGCCACAATAATTCAGTCCAAGTAAAGCATAAATGACTTGTGCTTAACATCTATACCCGATAAGTGCATTAATACAAAGTTGTTGCATGGCTCTATGAATTGGTAAAAAGAAAGCTTAAGAGACTGGATAGTAAATGACAATAATAGCAGTTTGGCTGAGTTCCAGTGAACAATGCAGCACTGCAGTCAGCCCCAGGCAATGTCCAACCCCATGTCCACATCAGGAGAAAGAGTCACTGTCACAGTAGCCGTAGTGTGTCCTCAGCTTGGGTTCAACGATTTGACACTATTAAAGCATTTCTCCACCAGGTGTACCTTACGTCTGTCTCCCCATCTTTCTCTTCAGTTCTGATGTGTTCATAAGACACATAATATTAAAATTAACATCAAAACAGCTTGTTAGCAGTCTGTTATAAAGGTGGATTAGTGTGCTTCTTGCCAAAGGAAATCCCTAGCAAGAGTTAATTTAAATCTTAAGCCTTCCCTGTGTTGCAGATGACCGTATGGGTGCAGATGCACCGTAGGGTCAACTTACATTGCGTGTATAATTTTTCCGAGGCTGATCAGTTAAGAGTTAAACAGCATTCAAAACGAGGTAAAAGATGAAGACATTAAAAAAGCCAGTAAGACTCAATTTTCTGCAGTTATGTGCCTTTGATATTGAAGCATATCTGCTTATTTAAACAAGTGATGCCTGGGTCCTTCAATTAATGCCTCTCCCTTTTTATCAGCTTCACTGACTCCACAGTAACTGAGTGCCTCTTTGCCCATCACACTTAAGTGCTTTTGTGCCCATGTAAAAGCCCACTGCCATCACATTGTGGATTTTGTTTTCAACAAGTTGATGAATTTATATTTGAATAATGTGAACTCTTGAACAAAAGCATGTTTATTTATTTGTTTCTCTATTATGTGTTTCCGTCTCTGTAACAAAAATAACAACAAAACAAACAATAATATTATTAAAACTATATATAGTTATTACAAATATATGGTTGTATTTCCTCAGGTCATATGTTTTTTTCTTCTTTGCTTAAACAGGTTCACAATGTTAATAATGTGTTCATTATGCCTTAATGTATAGTTAATAAAAATGTTTTAGTTTCCCTTTTGATTGTTCTGGTTGTTATTTGGTAATAACTTAATCACTTGAAAATCTGATCTTTTTACCCCATCATATGGAATGTAATTGTTGTTGTATTTCTATGGATTATCAACATAAAAACGGTTAAAGAGTTGACTTCTCAGTTATCTTTATTAGCATATCTCATCAAAAGGGGTTACAAAGACTGATTTAGAAAAAATGAATACAATAATGTTCACAATGAAGGGTTCTGTTGACAGAAACTCTGGACATGAGGATTAATAATGAGGAATATATATTTTTGCAAGTGGTCAGATATTTCAAAATTAGTTTTAGTTAGAGAAGGAATTTGACGACTCAGAGGCAAAGGTCAAGAGTTTGACACGGAGAAGGGACAAACGGACTCTTAATTAAGGATTAGCTGCTTAGTCCAACACAAGGCAATATGTCTTACTGTTTAAAAGTTTTCCACAAGATTTACTAATAATTGAACATAAAGGCAGAACTAGAAATTTTATGTTTTAATCCAGTTTGAACCACAATTTTAAGCATTTTTGCGTTAAATAAAGTTGCATAGGAACAGTAGGTTGTTCATTTTAAACCATAGTCTTCATACATAAAAGGTTTTTAAAAACATAAATACAGGTAAACTGGATTTTAAAATAATCTACTTAAAACATATCATTAAATTAAAACACAAAAGGTTGTCAATTTTCATCAGTTTAACCTACTGGATTCCCTAAAGTCCCATGCAGCCCAAAACCAGAGAGAGAAAAGCAAATGCTTGTGAAACACAGTGCCCAGAGTTTGATTCATTTTGCAAGGCAATTCCTCTCCAAACAGCTCCAAGACTTCCTGATCGCCAGTAATCCCCAGCTTTCACACATAAGTCACTGAGAGCGATGGAGTCCCCCCTGTTTACTCACTCCAACCCAAATGATCTTTCACAAGTAGACCACTTCAGTTGTGAAATGGAATTTGCCAGGGTGTTCTGTCCCAAGTCTATTTCTCTGTACGCTTTACCAATTCCCAGACAGGGTTCAGCCGCTCGCAGATAATGTCTGTGTGGATTGAGCCTGGCTTCTCTGCTGTTTTAATGGCCCCCGGGAAAAGGTATTTGATGGAAGTGAAGGAGGGGTTTGAGGGGTGTCTTGAGCACATACGAAGCCGGATTACATTTTGTTTAGCAATGCATTTGGTTAATGACAGTTAGACAGTTATATACAGATTTATTGTGTGTGTAAAAAATGCATTTGCTGCCAGAATTAATAAAAAATAAACTGATAAAGGAAACTAATGGGAGGATGCTACTCATATTATAGTCAGTGGCTTTAATATTTTGCAGGAATTTATAGAGAATGTAATTTTTTATTCCGGTTAGTTTTTACAGATATATGCTTGCACATTAGGGTTTGAAGAGCGTAACTGATGGCTCTATTTTTGCAGTAGTTGACAGTATTATTGCTGTGGTATGTAGTTATGATAAATGGTTGTTTAGGAGGGCTGTATTTACTTTGTGGAGTCATTATGAGAATGTTATGTATGAGGAAACAGTCATTAATATTCATTATAATTGCAAAAAACTGAGCTGAATGCTGATCGAGTGTGTTGCCAACATGGACCTGACTCTCCTAATGCACCTCTCACCGCTTGTGTGAAACAATGAATGTAGGTGTTTAGAATGATCTCTAACTTGAGCTGAATTTTAGTTAGAAAAGCCCAGAAAGCTCTCTTTTTGGAAGCATAAATTAAAATATTGCACACCATATTGCTGTTCTCGTAGGATAAATGCAGATATTTTATATTATTCATACAGGAGTCCCTTGTTGTTAGGAAAGTGGGGAGTTTTATTTAAACCAACCATCCATCCATCAATCAATCCGTCCATTCATCAACATTTAAATCTGGATCACTTTAAAAATATTAATCAATTCGGCTTAATATGGAAAAGAACTCCAGTGAACTTCAGTTTGGAAAAGTACATTATTATGTCATCTAAAATGTGAAGGAACAATGCACATAAACCGTCAATTGTCAATATTGTTGACCTGAACAATGCTCATTGGCTGCCTCATGGTGTCTGGATGCAGTGTTTCTATTCTAGTTGATAAGGGTTTGGTTTTTGTTTGTTTCTGGTAATTGGAGCAATGTTATAGCACGAAGCACTGATATATTTCGTAGTCTACACCTGAATGAGGCTGGCAATGGAAGGGAAAGGTCAGGCCCTGGACTTGCCTTTCTCCCCCAGGGCCCTGAGCTGTAGGTGCCAGAGAACGCCACAAACAATTAAACATGTTGCTTCTCGGGGCTGAGCTGCGACTCCTGTTGGTTAGAGAAGTTTTTTTTTTCCTCAGTGGGTTGTTGTTGGTCACTCTTCAGAGCAATAATCTGCAGGTCTGAGCAATCAATACCAGCACAACGGCTTCAGCCTCCATTAGCGCAGCCGTCTTGAGTGCCTGCGCATGAGGAAAAGAGCACAGACTAGGCATCAGCAAACACATCAACAGGTGCAAACACACATATGTACACAAACACACACAATGACATATATTCAAGCCCCTGCTCAGATTCATCCACTCACACATGTACATGCATTAACACATGGACACTGACAAACTTGGCTGCAACTCTTGCAAAAACAGATAAATATAAAACCCAAATACACATTGTTACATTTTAATGAAATTCAACTCATTTGTCTAGTCATATTGACCAGATTTACCTAAAGTTTACACATATTTTTCATTTAAAGAATTATTAATCATGAATAGCCTGAACCTGAAGAAGCTTTAACCTCCTGGCTGAGGTGGCTGAGGTGTTTAAACGTTGCCTCAGTATTTGCACATCATTTTTGTTCCCCATAAAAGCATCTATTTTGTAATTACATTGGTACCTCCTTTAGCATAACACACAGACTCAAAAGGGAGTTTTATAATTAGTTTTATCAGTGTTAAAATTAAGATCATTGTCCCTGAGGTCACTTTCAAATCATACTTTTTATGGCGCATTTTGAATCACTCAATGAGTAAGATTCACATCAGAATTTCTTGGTTGAGTAAAAGACTATCTTCGAAAAAATTCTTAATCCAAAATGTATTATTATTAACTGTTTGTGTATCTTAGTTCAAAATAAGACAAAAGTTGATTTAGCATATACAACTTTAAGAAATAACAACATGTAGACCCGTAGTTTCTATTTCCTCCTGCGTTCACCAATCCAATGTCCCACCCAGCCGCTGGACTGATAGTTGCCACCAAGGCTTGTATGTTCATTGGACCTGCAACTCACTGGTCCAGCCAATGTCCTCCTATTTATAAGAAAGGCTATAGTAGAAGGTTGAGTCCAAGCAGAAAAAGAATTGATTCAGGATTAAACCATTTAAATGTTGTTTATTTAATTCAATTTTTTTCTTCCTTTAAAGAATTCCACAGTTTGCTTGTTAATAGATCACTTAGCCTGTTGTAAAAAGTTGGTTTTGTAAAGTTTAGGAATGTGAAAAATATCCTTTATTCCTGTAATGTGAGATTCTTCTGTTTTACCTGTGTTTTGTTTTCATCTCCCCTTACTAACCTGCATAAAACATTACCATGTAGTTGTTATAAAGGCTCTAAACTGTGTGTCCGTCACCCCAGTTGCTCGTACTAAAGATCTTATAACCTTAAGATGGGTAGCCCCAATCTGTTCTGTCTACCACACAGCTTATCCTGTTTATTGTTGCATTTGGAAACATGTTTTATATCAAACCTATGAAGCATTTGTCACTTTTCATTTCCTTTTGTGTACATGAGTCCTAATGGTTTGAATGGGCTGAATGGATATGTGTTGTTTAAGATTGCTTTGTGAATAGTCATCCACGGATATGTTTACCAAAGTCCTTTAGGCTTAAAACCTGCCATGACGTAGATGATCAGCTGACAGATGAAGCATCTTTCAGGTCCGTTTTTTTTTTTTTTTTTTTTTTTTT
>JAVLVB010001001.1:2979343-2989591 GCA_032876305.1 Orestias chungarensis
ACGAGGAACCACAGGGGCAAGGCTAGGAGCAACGAGGAATAGCAGGGGCAACAACAGACGATCCAGCGGTGAGTGCATGATTGCATGTGGCTTAAATAGTGTGGAACCGGGGTGTGATTGGTGGAGAGGAGGAGTGAATTATTGCAGACAGCTGTGAATGAAGGCGGAGTGACGAGACACAGGGAGGAAACGGAACCAAGCCAAACACACATCATGACAGAATGAAAATGGGAAAAAGGGGCATTCATGGGATAATTCAAAGGTGAAAACCAATGCTGATCAAAAGTACACAAATGCCTGTGTAAAATTTTATACAAAATAAATTGAAAATTAAAAAAAACATCACCAATACTTTGGGGAAACTATTCTTTGGAGAAAAAAGACAACAGTGTATTTTTTGTTTAAAGTGCCTGCTGTTACACAAAACTAACAAAGCATTTCAGAAAAAGGCATCATACCGATAAGCATACTAGTTTGACGGTTTTCTTTGTCATACTGATTTTATAAAATGAGGGAGGATTTTGGCAATTATCTGTTTATTCAAATATTTATATTAAAATTTTGCAAAGAAATTAATTACGGTTCCCAAATTTAAGCACAAGCTAAACACATATTTCAGCAAAAGCAATATTCTTCAACATAAACCGGGAAACAGTCACTCTTTCTTTGTTGGAAGATTTTTGTCTCTCTTTAACAGGGAGCGTGTAACAGCGTTCGTGCCTTTCGCGGCTACACCAGCCTTTCAGGGAGCAGGTGACTTGTTAGTACTCTAAGCAACGCCGGGAACAGATGTGTCCCTGACAGCGGATGGATGGTCAGGGTCCATCTGGTCAGTGCAGCCCTGGACAGGAATGATGAATACAGCTTCATCAGTGAATAGCTGTCATCAATTGCATGGCGTAGCGATGGCCAGTGACAGCCACACGCCAACTACGGGCCCCAGGTGTGGCAAGCGGGGAGTCGAGTGGCTGTGGAATGCAGGTTAGTCAGATGGGCAGCAGTACCCCTTGCAATGTAAAATACAGCACAAGGCTGTTGGAAAGCCGATCCGCAAAAGAGGAGTGGCAGGAGTCGAGACAAGTCATGGCTCTGCATTGTCTCCTCCAGTGGTCCCTGATGAAAGGTGTTGTACCCTTGTCTCCCTCTGTGCAGATACATGAAGATGTACTAGAATAGTGACCTTGCTCTGGACCATTCTGAAAATGTAATGGCACTCCGTCACCTTGAACTGCCACAACTTTAGAGCAACCACTTTAAATAGTTTAATACATTGTGTGTTGATCATTGATGCTGTTTTCCATTACTATAAAGTCATAATTTGTCTACAGTGTCGGTTGGGAGCTTACATATTCAGATTTTGAGGTTAATTTTCATAATTATTTAATTTATGTCCTGTATTTCAACCATTCCTTTTCCACCAGTTCAAATTGATTCAATATACCATATTTTTTTAATGAAAAAATAACAAAAACTTTTGAATTGTTTTTGGGATTTTTTTCTGAATTGCTCAGTTTAAAATCTGCTTACATACTGGAAAATATCCGTGAGTAAATTACTCGTTTGGTACATCAATGAAACAAGGATGCATGCATTAGCATACCTAACCTACCCTAATAACACCATTGATAGAGTTTATTTAATGGCACAGATTTGGTCTTTTAAGTATAGTGTATAATTTCAAATAGAATAAAGGACAGGGCCATTTACAATGTAAATGGTTGATTTATCCATTATTTGATTTGCGTTTAGGATTGTTGTCCATTTGGATCTCAAGAGTGTCTCAAAGTTTGATTAATGTGACCCAAATTGTGAGCTTACAGGAATTCAGTTATATCTGGGTGTAGGAGAAACACCCGAAGAACCAATATGCTTCAAGATTATTCTGTAATAAGCTACAACTCCAACTCCTGTTTATGGTGAAGGAAACTTTTCAGTAGCATGAACTGACAATGCTCTGATCAAGAATAAGAACTTACTCCAACATTTTCTTTTTGAAAAGAACTAAACAGACATCATGAAACGGCTGCCACTGATGTCATACAGATTTCAGTATAGGGGGTTATAAATAGCTCGGCCGTATGGTCCACTATCAAGGAAAAAGCCGTAAACTCGAGTTCACCTATGACTGACCTGTTAGAGTGGGGCAAATTCTAATACATATTTATTGGCACATTTCACCTTCTCACTTGCTGAACACAATTATCAGACATTTCTAGTACTGTCAAATCAGCATCACATTCTGTATGCATATGTTTGAAAATTAGGCCACAATAATTTTTAGTGTCAAGTATATCAAGAAAACAAATATTTCTAGTGTGTAAATAAATCCATTCACAGCCTATGTGTATTTGTACTTGTACTGAGCAGAAAAATTATGTTTTATTATATGATATTTAAGCTGAGGGAAACACAAAGTTCTAGAGAGTTTCGTGGTAGAAAGCTCCCCCAACTTTGAACTTGACAAAACACAGAGGACCAACACCAGCAGATGACATGGCCCCCTAAATCAAACCTGTCTGAGGAAACCCCACACTGAGCCTCAATGAACAATAAAAATAAGTCTTTCCACTCTTTTACTACCGCACACTCTGAGAAATAGTTTAGCAAAAAAAGGGAAAAAATTTTAATAGTGGGTTTTGCACTTGACCCTTTTTCTCCTTTGCCCCCATAACTAGGTGATTCCATGGGCAAGGCACACCTTGTAAAGCTCCCTCAAAGAATATCAGGACTGTTTTTATCCCTGTTGCTTGTGCACCTTTAAACCACACCTGTATCTTTCTTCTACAAACCTTTCCTTTAATATGTTTGGACACTTCGCCCGCAACGCCCGGTGAATAGTAAGCGTCATTAATAGCCTTTTGTGGCTAACCTCTGGAGGAAAATTGTCAAGTCAGCTGTCTTCCTTATGACTGTGTAGGATTTAGAATTAAAAATCTAATCCAAATTTATTATAGAAACAGAAATGCTCAAAATATATATATTTTTTACTTTTTTTATATTACTGAAAGAAATAATGTTCAAACATGTATTCATTAATTAAGCACTTATGCTGCAATCTACGAAGACCCTAATTTGTTTATTTACACAATCAGATAAATGTATAAATGTGCAGTCCTGCAATTCCAACACACTACGATGTCTTATCTGTGACAATGATCAGAATGTATTGTAATTTTTTCCCCTTATTTCTTGTAGCTTACTTAAGGCATTAACTCTACAGCCTGCTGTGAGCTGGTTTTGTACATTTTAGCAGCCCTGTTGTTTCCTCAGCGGGGATCCCTTGGGAAAATCAATGGGAGGAGAAGGCCATGGGGGAGGGTCCAGCAGAAAACATACACACAGGCATTACATTTCCAGAACACATTTAGCCGTCGCTATTTGAAGCTGCTTAGGTGTGAATGAACCACTGTATCTCAGAGGCTGATTTGATAATCCTTCGATGTGTGCTTTCATGGTGTTTTAGAGCTGCATGTCTTCCTTCCTTCTGACATATGATGAAGATGATGATCTTAATAAGAGTCACTTTCATGTTGAAGCCAGGATCTGCTTTTTGTGGGACTCATTGAAAATGACATTAATCCACTTTTTCTTCAACGAACTGACAAGATCATGGAATGGAGATGTCACAGCTGCAGACTGTAGCTAAAACATGGCGCTTCTCCCTGTAGCAGTCAGACCACTGTAAATTGGACATTTATAGGAGATCCTCTGTAAGGAACACATCTACCTGTGGAGTGGGATTCAACAAAGTCAGAGAGCAAGGAGAGATGAGAAAAAGACAGAAAGCAACATATTTGTAAAAAAATATACAAACAAAACCTTACAAGTGATTCTAAGAAAATACAGCACATATGCTTCAAGGAATTCCCTCATAAGACTTAGTAAAAATGTTGCTAAAAAAAGTCTAAGTGATGCATTATTGCGTTTAGTGACATCGTTTTTCTACTGATCTGAAATGGTTTGATCACTTATTACCCATTCCAAACACTTCGTCTCTTCCTATCTAACCTGACTTCAGTTGTTTAGTTTAGCACAATCTTATTTGTCAGACCCTGTAAAAAAAAAAACACATTACTTCCGGTAGCTTTAAAAGTTTCAGATGAAACGGATAAAAAAATATTTTGGCATTTTAACTGCTGTAGTCATCATGACAGCACTTTATTACTAACTGATATCCCAGATTTCTTGGGCTCTACTCTTTTTTTATCTAAAAAAAACATTGAATATATTTGCTCTCTTCTCCGTAATATACAATTGTATGGTCGATGTAAGCAAGCGGTTCTTTTGTAAATTGAAATTGAATAAAAAAATAAGTAGTTACTAACTGCAATATTTACGTCATGTCTTACATTTTAAAAACTCTATTTTAAATAAAGAAAACATGTTTACCTAAATTCTAGTTAAAAAAAATAATATTTTGCCTTATTGATCAGGCCTGTTAGCAAGTGCTTTTAAAAGAAAACTTAAAAAGACTATTTTTAGTTAAGCTTTTTGGGCCTGAGTTTTGAAAGAACAAAGGAGTAAATCAAATAAATTACTTTTGTACTGTAAAATTACATATTAAGCACAGTGAAATATTAACCTGGATCATAGTCAAATAAAGTACAAATAAATAAATAAATAAATCTGTCCTAAAGTTCATAAATAAAACCTTTAAAGGCATAAATAAATAGTAAATAGTAGTAGTTGTAGTTTCACTTTTCTAAAAATAAGAGTTTAATTGTGAGACAAGTATTTAATAGCTATCTAATAACAACAAAATTACTCTTGACTGAGTGAGACAAGCCAGTAATTTACAAAGTCACGAAACCGTCAACAACAAAAATACTTTATCCCAAAGGGGAACTAAATGTTGTTGGAGTATCTCATTTTACTGAGGAGTTGTTGTAGATGGTGATGGCTGTGGGCAGGAAAGATCTTCTGTAGCGTTCTGTTTTCCAACTAAGCTGAATAGCCTCTGACTGAAGAGACTCTGTTTTCCAGTAACAGTCTCATGAAGAGGATGTTCAGGGTCGTCTAGGATTTTCTTGATTTTATGTAAAATCCTCCTTTCCATCATCAACTCCAGAGATTCCATCTGTGTCCCCAGAACAGACCCAGCCTTCTTTACCAGGTTGTTGAGCCTTTTTAGATCCCTTGCTCTGACGCTGCTGCCCCAACAGATGATGGCAGAGGAAATGAAACTCTCAACAACATACTTATAGAAGATCAAGCTTATGACCATTTGCACTATTACTTTGTTCACTGTTTGACATTAGAAGCAAATATTGTCTTATCAAAGTCATGAGCATAAGTAAGACGAAGGAATGCTAAGCTTGGGTTATAATAATTAATTTTTTAGTACAAGACTTCAACTTCTGATCTTTCTTCCACTTTTACAAGCAGATTGGTTAGGCACCCTTTTTTAATCATATATATCTCAATCTTGAACACCTGTTGAAACCTAGAATATGTGAGGATTTCCCTTGTGTTCGAGTGGAACACAGGGACGGCTTTCTGCTGCCATCTAGGCTAGATATCTTTGCTGCCGGCTGAAATCAGTTGAGTCATTTGGATGCATTACTTATCTAAGGGTTTGGCGTTGGCAGAAGCCTTCACTATGCATTAAAGTACACAACGGCCTACAAGAGAGATTGGCCTGGGAGACAGAACTACAGTACAAACTAACAATGGCAGCTTCAGTTTCTTTATATTTATAGCGCCCAGCAGGTGTCAGCCACAGCAGTCTCTCTTCCCCCTTTGACACCCTGTGGCTGCTGCACTCCAGTGTATGAAAGAAAAGCGAGGGGGAGGGTGGGCAGCTGCCGCCTGGGATTAGGTACCTGAATCCAATCTTGAGGAGCAGTGGGCTCCAGTGGCGATAAAGTGTTTTCTTGAGAATTTTTCATGTTCCCCACTAGCTGATTATTTCCAGATTTTAGTTCCACCTCAGTGGAGATGAGCTCCACACAGTTTCGCCAGTTGTTAAGATGTAGCTAGACACTCAAAGGCCACACTCAGATGAGTTGTGTAATCCCATTTAAGGAGGCATATCTCACAGGAAATTAAATTACTTGCATTTTTTTTTTTTTTTTTTTTTACTGAATGTCTAAATGCAACAAACTGTAACATAGCATTTAAGGAAACAGAAACATCATACAAATATTCATTGTTTCTGTTTTTCTCCCTTGCATTTCTACTTCACCAAAAGACAAAGGCATTCCTTTTCACCTCGCTTTGCTTTAGCCTTTCTGTGTCAGGGCTACTCTGTCTTCTTTCGCTCATTAACCTTGCTTGTTCTTCCACTTCATAGGTCCGCTAATACGACCCCCCCCACCCCACCCCTCCCTACTTAAAAAAAAAACCTCTAACCCTTTGAGTAACAAAAAGATGACAAGAGGTTTCGTGATGTTTAAGCATTGCATCTAGCCTCCAACTGAAAACACTTTAGAAATGTAAGCTGCAGCTTTTTTGTGTAGCCTTGCCTGCAAACATACACAAGTATGTGTATGCAAATAACTCTCCTTTGTTTAGAGATGTGCATGATGAAAATTTGTACAAAACCTGTTTTGTGGTTAGAAAGTGGGTACACAAGAACTGAGTTGCTGATCCGAATATCTGATATGATAAATTAAATACAAATTAATAACTACAAACAAAATAAATTTAGATGGAAGAAACACATTTCTAAACCCAGTGTTCTCAAATAAACCTTGCTTTACCAAAACAGTATGATATATATTGTATTTAAGTTTGATTATGGTTAAGATCTCGAAATTGCACAGAAGCCTCATCAGATAGAAATTAACATTTGAAAAACAAACGTGTAAAAGCAAGAAGTGTCACTTCAACATAAACTACAGGTTTGTGGCTGTATCTGATCTGGTGAATTTTTGATTAAAACATCTTTTTTTATTTATTCAGGGAAGTTAGTTGCAGTTGGTAGAGTATACAGAAGGTTTACACGGCAGTATTAATACTTTAATATAATAATAATTAAATAAAATAAAATAAATTGTGCACTAAAACTACTAGTTTTTTTCTGTAAAGATGGATAAAGCTGGAAGAAAATCACTTTTTTGGATTAGTGTTTAGACATTATTCCAACTGAGAATACATTTCAGTACTTTTTTTATAAACTTTCCCAGCTACCATCCATTCAATCTGATTAAGTTTGAACTATTTTGCAAAGAAGGGTGGAAAAAAGCAAAATGTGTTAAACAGTAAGTGACCTCTAAACGATTGCAGCCGTATTGCAACAAAAGGAGATTTTGCCATACTTTGAGACAGACGTTAAATCTAAGTACATGCATGTTTTTAGACATACGTATATTTGTTAAAAAACACAATGTATCACTTTAGTTCAATGCCACAAACATGTCTTCTTATTGTTAACATAAGAAAGTGTAAATAAACAGAGACCTCTGTGCAATAGTGCAATAAAATTAGACGTGAGTTTTTCTTATGCTGGAAAGTTCAATAAGAAACTCCCTCATATGAAGTCTGAGCAAAACACTTTAAGTTTGTATACTGTAGAGAACATATTAAAGCTGAATATGTTAAGAAAATACAATTTATTATGACTAAATATTTAATGCAGAGTTTGTAAAGGTATTATATATATATATATATATATATATATATATATAGCCATAGAAAATGTTCAGTTTTAATTCAAATGAATGCTCACTCAACACAGTTAAAAGCCTTCGTTTTCTTGCTAATGATGACAGAGGAGGCCACCGGCAACACCATCCAGAGGAATTTTAAAAAATCATCATTGCAAGGTCCAATAATTCAAATATTGATTAATTAATCTTACATTGGTTAACAGTCACATTACATAAAACCACGAGCTACTATGCCATTACGCCACTGGCTGACCTCATTTTTCTGCCACATGTAATGAAAAAGAAAATTTCTTAACTTCCTTTTAAATTTTTGACCTGTAAAATTTTAATGAAGAGTAGAGTGGGAGTCAAATTTGGATTGAAAATAAAGTCATGGGTGGCTAATGTCTGTAAGTCTGGATAAGTGGCTGTACGCAATAGGAACGGAAACACCTCTCTAGAGGGACTGGTCAAGGTTACTCTGTACTCGCCGGTCTCTGGGAAGGCGAAATTAATAATTACACAAAACTTGACTTTTCTAGTGTTCCCAGTCCACTTTTTAGGAAACATTAAATCATATGTGCAGTGCTCCCCCAAATGATTTTAGAAGCATAGGGATGTGGTTTTTCAGGTTCTTTGGTATAAGCATGTTTTTGTGACTGGTGTCTAGGTGGTTAGTTAATGAAGAGTTGTTCAACAGAACATTTTCCTCTTCAGAGAGGAAAAATGGCACTTCAAATACTCAGGAAAGCCATTTTTGTCGAGACAAAAAAAGATAAAAGTATACAAGATAAAAAGGTACAAATTGTCCGCAAAGTTATGGCCGACCAGTAGCAAGATGAATAGTCTTGTTGCTATAGTTGTTAGAAAATGTTACAAAATGAACTCCAGTAAAGATTGTGAAAACAATATTTCAGTACAGTTTAGGTTGTTACTGGGTAATGTGGGGGCATTATGGTGCAGCATATTACATGTACAAACACTACAGACTCTGTCATGGCCCGAGGGGGTCTGTATAACTTTAACCAGCACTAAGAAACTTTTAGGTGACCGGTGCCTGGCAAGACGGGTAGGGTGCTGCTCCTGGTACCTTTGGGGGCTCTACTCTGCGGCCCCTCTGGGGTCCCTTGGGTGGGTGCATAGTCTTCCTGTGGTGGGCTGTGTATATATATATATATAATGAAGATACCAAAAAATAACAATTTAAAATATACACAAAGCTGATTTAATCATTTAGATGGTCAATTTTCTGTACTTTGCAGATAACTGATGCCACTTTAATTTTTCACATTGTCATTGTGGTTTTGAATGGGAATTAAATTAAAAGACCAAAACAGCCAATTAACAGTGTTTATAAGCCAATCAAATAGCAAAGAGACTTTACTTGTGAGTAATTTAAACTGCTATGTGGTTGAAAGCTAATACATGGTGGTGATAGCATTATGCTGAAGGTATGAGAAGGGACAAGGAAGTTTTATTGGGGCTGATGTAAAAGAGAAATGGAGCTATACTCTTTTCTTTTGCATTGTGTACTTCACGTTTGTTTTTTTTCTACATAAATCCCAGTAAAAAACACTATGATTTTGCAAGGCTGATTGTAAACACAACCATAAAGAAATGTGAACATTTCCACTGACCAAATATGACCGTATTTACTTGTATCTGCATAGGGAAAATATAAAGGCAATCACAGATTGATCTAATGCATGACACATAGAAGCACACTTCACAATTTTTTATTTCATAGTCCACTACACTTAAGGCTTCCTACTATACTCACACCATTTCAAATGTTTCACTGTAGCACATTTATAAGGTCTGTTAAAACACAAATTAATTTAACATTTGGCATCGGAAAGATCAATAAAGGAAACAAAGAAAACATCTTTTTATGTAAAATGTAAGCTAGAAAAGCTTTTTGCTTGAATAACAGAATTTAAATTTCACAAATGTCAAAACTCTTAAAACCACAGCCATTCTAAATAAGAATAAGGTTGTGATAACATAGCTGATGTCTTTCATATTTTAATGAGATAAGAACAGACATTTATCTTGATGATTTTTGCTGCATCAGAACCTATATTCACCTCACCTTTGTTTCCACCCTGTATTTGCATTTCAAAGGAGGCCCCTGGGAAGCGGTTTTGCATATTTATATCTGATTAACTGGTTTAAAATGAATATGTCAAAATCTAAAATTTGTTCTTCACTGACATGCAAAGGGACATGCAAAATATCTGTCTGTGTCTTTAGGTCTAATATTAATATAACAAAACAATAGACACATCCATCCATTTTCCATTCCGCTTATCCTTGTGATTAGGTCACCAGTCTTTCACAGGGCAACACAGAGAGAGACGGTGCAAACAACAACTCATGCACACAATTACAAAAAATGACTATTTAGAGTGTCCAATAACCCTAACAGCCATGTTTTTTTGAACTGTAGGAAGAAGCTGGAGTACCAGGAGAGAAACCACGCATGCACAGTGAGAACATGCAAACTCCTTTATATATATATATATATATATAAATATACATATATACATATATAAATATACATATATACATATATATATATATATATATATACATATATATATATACATATATATACATATATATATATACATATATATACGTATATATATATATACAT
>JAVLVB010001001.1:3006010-3019355 GCA_032876305.1 Orestias chungarensis
AATCTGGGTGTGTGGGATCATTGAGATGGGTTCGTTAATGGGTATAAAATTGTTTGAGATTGCTTTGGAAATATTATTTGCAAGTAATGGTAACAATAAGAACAAGCACTTGGCTACTGCGTGTCCTTCTCCTTGGTCGGAAAATTTAGTATTCACATTAGTGGCTGAAAAATTACTTTTATTTACAGTCTAAAATGTTATTTGTTACTTTCTTTTTGCTTCTTTTTGTTACTTTTTTAGACTGCTTACACTTATAAGTGAGACCTCAAATATTCAAAAAGAAAATATATAACATAATGAGTTGTTTAAAGTGTTTCAATATATATATTTGTATCAAACAATGTTTTTCTTTCTTTTTTTGTCAACAATGTACACGTACATTCTTCTTCTATTTTCATTTCTAATTCAGAAATGAATTTTATCCTCCATGTATTTATATATCTTATATTATTTTTTGTTGTTAATATCAATTTATTTGAATACTTCATTGATATGGCTACATAGAGTTAATAATTTAATTTTAGCTATAATCCTGAATGTTAATATTTCCTTTTTTGTACAATAAAGTGGACTGCATAAAATTAGATGTACTTTACCAAATGAAGGTGAGTTTCATTACGCTGTTTGTTTGAATGCGTCCTGCCCTCTTGTGGTGCAGCTCTGTAGCTTGAAGAACATTTCAGTTTTCTTTATAAGTAAATTATTCCAAGAAAATAAAGTATGAAAGCATGAAAAGTGTATTGGAATAAATAACTATATGAAATATGTTCATGCCAAATTAGAAAATTAAAATAAATAAAAAGGGATGTGACATAAAGAATAAATTTTATGAATCATAATTGTAATTTATTTAACAAGATGTGTATTTAAATTATACCAAATAAAGTTTTAAATTCATGACTTTTTAAATACATTATTGGTAGTCTTGACAAGAACACTTACAGTAAGACAAAAAAATAAATCAATACAGATATCTGAGCAAAAGTACAGAATAGATTAACATAATTTAGATCTGCAACATGATACAGTAACAGCGATCATCCCTGACTCTGAGCCAGATATGATGGAGAGTGAAAGTATTCGCAAATGCCCAGTGAAAGGTCAGCATGGTATTGAATTTTTTCTAATATTTTTCAAAATACCCCCTGGCATTGCAAATATTTTTGACCACCACATAATACTTCGGGGAAAGATGAATCCCAACTCTCTCCTTCCCCCATCTCTGCCGTTTTCTTGCTAGCACACAGGAAAAAACAAACAGACACAGCTGCACAATGCCTGCCAGCCTGCATGGGAAAAAACACTGCTCTGGGTTATTCATCGATTGACCAACATATGCCGCTCCGCTTCTGTTCCACTGTGTTCCCAGAGACGGACCGTTTCCTAATACTTCCACAAGGCTTCCTACCCTCTTCAGGAGTCACTCACACACCATGTAAATGAAGGGGAAAAAAATGTAAACTGATCCAAAAAAAGTGTGCAGCTTTGCTAATGAGCATGCACCCGTGTGCTACTTTTGTGCTCTGTACACTCAAAATGAATTTTACCCTGATATATATCATGTAAAAGTATCTCTAGACATCTCCATGATCAGCATTTGAATGATAATAGATACAAGTGAATTCAGTAAGGCTGGTTAACGCCATTTCTCCTCTTGGCTTCAGTTTGTTTTTTTAGCCTCTTTCAGAGTTTAATCCAAAATATTTTTTTGTGCGAGGCCTTCTTCTGTGCCCACCACAGTTGTTTTACATTTTTTTCTGTCCATCGTTTTGATGGACTCGCTGCCTGGCGGCTTACAAGTAAGAGCTTTCCTGCAGAGCATCTGCCAGCTTGCCAAACTTTTGTGGCAAAAGTGAACCAGTTTTGAAACAAAGTGGATTAGTTTTGTTTAGGTGGTGAGCAGATCCACAAGATGCAAAACCTTTTAAAATTTTTATATTTGTTCATCTGTGCAAGGACAAAATCATCACTATAGTGTCCTGTCAAAGATATCTAAAACCCTTACAGACAACAAATACGATTTAAAGTAATGTCACATGAAAGATTTTACTCCTTTGTTTGAAGATGCATAGGAAAATGTCAAAATCTATTCAAATGTGAAACATACTTTTAGATTTGCTACAAAATCAGTGGCAGATTTAGAGCTTTAATTTCCACATAAGCATTTACTTTTGTCCTGTTGATTTATTTGGATATGTCTCGCAAAACATATGTAGTATGTTACAAAAAATTCTAAATGTACCTTAGAGTAACCATGAAATAGCAAAGCACACAAATATCCAATTTGAAAGATTATAAGAGACCTGAGCTGCTGTTAAAATTTTGGATGTTTTAAGGTGACTACTTCAGATTTAAATATAAGACCATAAGCCAGGTGAAGCAAAACTGGTTAAAAAGGAATTAAATATGCCATATTCTCTGTATGTAATGAAAATTTGGCCTAAACTTTCTTGACCTTTCATGTGTTACATTATATCAAGCAACACACCTTATCGAGAGTACATTAGCATTATTTTTGGTATATGTATATAATACCTGTATGTTATGATACTGGCATGGAGCAGTACAGACATGCCTTTCAGCAGGGGATTAGGAGGGGACTTGGCCTCAATAGGGCTCCCCCAGAGAAAAGCTGGTTCTCCAATGTTAATTCTCAAGGTGAAGAAGAGCCTCTACAATGTTAGCGCTTTGAAGGTGGACTCCAAATACAATAACAGGAGCCCCGCTGTACAGGACACACTGATTCAATAGATAATACAGTGCCCCTGAGGGGCAAAATATAGCAACAAAACAAAAGATGAATTTTTCATGAAACTAATTTCACTTCACACAAACCTAGATGCAGCTTGGTAAACAAAATACAATTTAAAAAATATGATAAAAGTAAAAATTTGATATATCGGAAAGCTGCATAGAAATTATTTAAATGCTTAAATAATGTTTAAGCTAAGCCAAGAAAACGCATCTAACTAGAGAAAACCGATGTATTATGTATTTTCAACAAAGGAGTGACAAACGCAAGCATAGATTTAATGACTACACTTTGGCTACACAATGGATTACTGTCAATAATGAATAATTAAAATCTGAAATCCTAATCTGTTTCTATTATTTGATAAGCATACGTGTTGCTCTTGTTATTAACAAAGCGTGTCACTTATGGATCGCTGCTTCACAGTCGCCTACCACAAGGTTAGAAAGCAACTTATAGAGCAAACATTCTGGGCAATTATCCTAGACATAATGCAATAGCTGTGATGCACAAGAAACTTAACTTGATTCAACCATACAACAACAGTCTAGGAAAGGTACATGTAAAAATTTGAATATGTGTATTGTGGTTCTATAGTTTGTGCATTGGCCATTTATTGCCAATCTTTAAAATATTAAAATAAATATGGAAAAACAAATAATTCCTTATTTATTTATTTATTATGCTTCTCTTCTAGCCTCCAATAGCAGACAGCTGTGCTCAAATGCTACACAAACAAAACTATAGGTTAAAGTTTGGGTTTATCTTGTTTTTTCTGGTTGTTTTAGTCTATCTACCTAATGTTGCCATAGCATAGTAAAGCTTTGTTAAAGTTACCTTTCCTGAACAAATGAACAATGAACAACTATTTAATGATGCTTTAACGAGTGCCTATCAAGTAAGTTTGACACAGCAAAACCAGTCATATTTACTTGACAGCCTGAAACAAAATATGGTAGAAAAAAAAAGTTTTTGATAGGTTTGTCGTGCAGATGAATCCAATATGAGTCAATACCCGGTAAGTCTTCCTCTGTACGTTTCCAACACCTTTACACATGTAGAGACAGATTTGAATTACTTGAATTTATGTTTAATTTAACTTCTCTGGCAGATGCAGCTTTTTGAAATGTCTCCCTCCATTGTTGTATTCCGTTATCCTTGTCTCTTCCTCCAGTTTGACTTGCTGCTTTGTTCTGCTGAAGAGAAGAATCGTCACAGCATGGTGCTGCCAAGGCCATGTGTCAAAGTGGGAAATGTGATTTGCAGCCTTAGTTTTTTTTACTTATCTCTTGTATTTTAGGTTGTACCCAAAGGTTCAATTTTGTTATTTTTTTGCCAACAGCACATTCTTTATTTTTTATGTATTTCCTTAAAATGTATTTGTATAAAACTACTAACAAGACTTGTCGCCTTCATTCCTCTATATATTTCTTATTGCCACTTTTCACAAAAAAAAACCCTAAAATACAAATAGTTGTACTTTAAAATAATCTCTAAGAAAAGCTGTAGAACTGTCCATGAGCTCCGGAGCTAAGAAGGCTCTCTATGATTCTCTCAGTTAAGGTTGGATGGCCATGTCTTTTTATATTGTTTTATTCCTGGTTTAAACCTCTCTATAACTTTATCTCTGACATTTTGGCTGTGTTTCTTGATTTTAATGATGCTAATAGAATCACTGGATTGAAACTGAGGTGAAATTGCACAGAAGGACTCCTAATTATACCTGATTTTATTTCTTTGAAACAACTATTTAAGTAGTAATTATTAATTTCAGTAACATAAACAACAGTTTCCAATTTGCAACTTTCCAGAGTTAGCTAGTTTGATATGATTATCATTTTTTGTTTATGCCAACTTTTTTAATTCACTGTATATGAAAACAAAATGATAATCTGTAATATTTTGAGACTGGCAAGTAACAACTTTAACCCAATTTGCTTCTGGCTGTACATGATTCCCCTTATGGGAAATGTTTCTACAAAAAAAAAAAAAAAAAACACTAACCTCCATTTCATCGTTCATCTCCCTACAAAATCACTGTCATTTCCTTGTGGACTTTAACCCACATCCAAATATGGCCTTTTTGTGAATCACAAGCAGAGAAAACAGCAAGGTCTTCACTTCACTGGATATATGCAGACACTGGTCGAGAAAAGGCAAAGCAAGATAATTTCATGCTCTCAAGAGAAATACTACAAGAGGGGCATTTAAGAACAGAACAAAGTTGACAGCTTTCAAAAACAGAACCAGAAGTCATATGAGTCCAAGGCAGGCATGAGTAAATTCTTTACAGTGCGCTGGTGTGAGGTGTTACAAACCCTGCTGGTTGTCCATGAGGGCCAAGATAGAGCGGAGACAAGATTTCTTTACTGGGAGAGATTGTGTATCCACAGGCCATTTGAGCTGGATGAATTCATTAAAGGAAGCGCAGTCTCTCCCAGCTGCCATCTCTCCCCCTGCAGCCAGACTCCGATCAATGGCAGGAATACATCCAAAACAACATTTAGCACAAGACCTCAGAAGCAGGGGTGCATTTAAGACTTCTCTGTGTGCGCATATCTCCCCTGGATGCGAGAACTGTTTCGAAAATCTGCACTTGAAGTGAAGCAGGGCAGGTACAGGGGCAATGTGTTTATATCGCAACCGAGTAGACAAGATACGTTTTCACTTGTGTGGGGAGTGTATATCCATGACCATTTACTTTCATCTGTGGAGCCCTAAATACCACTCTTTTAGGATTACTTCATATTCATCACTGTGGAAGCCGCTAGCATTGTCTTCCCATCATTAATGTGAAGAATTAAAGTGATTAATTAAAAATATCGCACAGAAATGGTTGCCATAGCATATAGGTGTAATTAATCCTACTAACTACTAAATTGTAGGAGTATTCTTGAATCACTCTTCAACAATACAGTTTTGAAATAGTTTGATACTTTCAGCAAATATATGTTTGTTTGTTTTTTCAGCAGTTGTCCTAAAAGTTTGAATAAGACCACATTCACTGATTATAGAAACAATAGATGAAATATTAATGTTTAAATAGAGATTAGGGTTTAAAACAAACTAAATGTCTCTGGTACCATCTAGTGGATAAAGTTAAAGGTGCCATTACGTGTGAAATATAAAAAGTTCAGATTAGATAGTTTATTAATAGTTAATTGTTTATTAATAAGCAAAAAACAATAAGGTAATGTGTAGAAGTTTAAAAAGCGGTGACAGTGAATTTGCTATTGCAATACTCATTGTGATTATGGACATTTTATGATGTCTTAAAATGATCTGTAAAAGCAAGGCATTAGCTGTTGTAATTTCAAAGCTCTTGTATCAAAAATAAATGATTTTTCTTCCATTAATTGAAGAACAGTATATATATATATATATATATATATATATATATATATAATGATACAGTATGAATGCCATGCTGGACCAGGTCGCAAGTGGACGAGAGATGATGATAAGGATCATGCTACTACTTAAGCAATCCTATGAAGAGGGGTTAGACACAAAGGATGCGGGAGGAGTGGTTACTTTGACATCCCCTTTCAACACTTACTACGAAACAACTAGTGATGCTGTGCTCTAACATCCACAATCGACAATTGCTTTCACAACTTGAGATTGATGAGGTATAACACAAGTGCTACAACAGAGGCGAGCCAGTAAGGAAGGTCAGAAAGGAGTCAACTCCACATGCTGAGATTGGGTATGCAGCCCCTATTAGCGAAACATCTCAGCTGAATGAGGCAGCTACTAATCTAAGAGATAGAATTGTCGTTTGAATGAACACCAGGCAGCCCAAACGCTGGTTATAATGGCTGAGTGAAATACAACCAGAAAGTCTCATTGAAAATGTGAATGCAGCACTAAGAACGATCCCTACCAACACCACCACTGAAACCAATGAGCTGATAAATACCTTGGCATTAGTGATCCTTTAAATTGGCTATAAGAGCAACCATGAAATCTAATACCAACCATGGAAAAGAAAGTTAATGGCTAAAATCAAAACAACAAGGAGGGAATTGAGCCAACCTAGGTGTACTCTCAATGGCAGGGTAATAACAGCAGAGCACAACCACTATGGCAGGAAACTGAACAGTACTGGAAAGGCCTATGGGAAAGAGAGGCATCCCACAACAGCAATGCACAGTGGCTAATCTCCCTACCAGAAGACCACCGCAACCTCCTTAAACAGGCCCCAGTAACCATAAAAGTGGCAGATGTCCAAAAAAGGTATGAAAAACTGGACAGGACCAGGACCTTACATGATCCACGCCTACTGGCTAAAGAAACACACTGCCCTCCATGAGCAAATTTCAGCCCAACTGAACCAGCTGCTATATACTGGGACTCATCCTGAATGGTGAATTAAGTGAAGGGCGCACAATCCTGATCCAGAAGGATCCGTCAAAGGATCCTATCCAACTATTGGTCAATAACCTGTCTCTGTACAACATCTAAGCTCATGTCAAGCATAATTGAGGCTAAGATAAGTGGGCACATGGATCAATACAAATCATGGCATAGAAGGTCATCACTATAGGCACCAGAGGAGCCAAACATCCACTCCTGGAAGACCAGGACTGCAAAGCCTGAAATATCAACCTCTGCATGGCTCTAAGAGCCATCATTGCAAACTCAATGGAGATGTGGAAAACCACCCTTGAAGTCAACTGTTAACCACTTGCACAAGTGTCCATCAAATGTGGAATATATCAAGGCGAGGCCCTGTCTCTGCTTCTGTTCTGCATATGTCTGAATCCTCTCAGCCAAATCATCAACAAGACTGGCAATGGATTCCGACCAGGAATGGGGCCACCATCAGTCTCCTTCTGTACATGGATGTCATCAAGCTCTATACCAAGAGTTAGCGAGACATCGACTCACTGATCATTGGGATGTCATTCAGACTACAGATGTGTGGTCAGATGGTTACAAAAAGAGGGAAGGTCATACACACCAAAGGGGTCTCTCACTCCCAGAAGGAACAATAGCATGCATTGAGGATATTTACAAGTACCGGGGAATACCACCAGCAAATGGCAACCTCGATGAGGTCACAAGGAAAGAAGCCACAGCCAAAAACCTACAACGAGTAAGGGAAGTCCTGATAAGCTGGCTCGATGGCAAGAATAAGATCTGGGCAATAAACAGCTACGCCGTACCAGTAATCAGATACCCCGCGGAAATAATAAGATGGCCGAAGGAGGAGATACAGACCTTGGATATTAAGACTCGGAAGCTACTAACCATGCATGGAGGGTTCCACCCCAAATCCAGCATCCTGAGACTGTACATGAGCCGCAAGGAAGGAGGCAGAGGACTAGTGAGTATCAAACCCAGTGTCCAGTTTAAAACATCCAAGATCCATAAATACATCAAGGACAAAGCCCCAACAGACGATCTGCTCAGTGAATGTCTCAAACAATGGGGAACAGAGGAGGAGGCACTGGAGATAAGCCCCTACATGGGATGTACCACCGACGTGGCTGACATCAGGAAATCTTACCAATGGCAGGAAAGAGCTGGACTCAAGGAAAGCACAGAGGCACTCATACTGGCCGCACAAAACAGGTCCTAAACACCAGATCAATAGAGGCTCAGATCTACCACACCAGACAAGACCCAAGGTGTAGGCTGTGAAAGGAGGTCCCTTAGACAGTCCAGCACATAACAGCAGGGTCTAAGATCCTGGCAGGGAAAGCTTACATGGAATGGCATAACCAAGTGGCAGGCATAGGTGTACAGAAACATCTGTGCAAAATGTGGACTGTAAGTCCCAAGATCAAAGCTGGATATACCCCCAAGGGTGGTGGAGAATGACCGAGCTAAGATTCTGTGGGACTTCCAGATCCAAACTGACAAAATGGTTGTGGCGAACATGGGGGACATTGTGGTGGTGGATAAACAGCAGAGGACAGCCGTTGTGGTGGATGTAGCAAACCCAAGTGATTGCAACATCAGAAAAAGGAGCATGAGAAACTAGAGAAATACCAGGGCCTCAAAGAGGAACTAGAAAAGGCCTGGACCATGAAGACCACAGTGGTACCTGTGGTAATCAGGCCCCTCTGGGCAGTTACCCCTAAGCTGGAGCAGTGGCTAAAACAGATCTCACAGTCAGGCTTAGAGACAATTTTTGAGACAATTTGGTACAAAAAAGTAAGAAGGGAGTTCATCTTTGTATCAACAATTATATGCCAAACCTAAGGGTGGCACTGCATTTGCACCATGTAAGTATGTCAGCAAAAGCATTACATTTAATATTCAAAGAAATGGTAAAAAGACAAAAAAACAATCTTACAAAACAAAACAAACAATTGTCTGGTTCTGCTGACATTGTTTTGTTCCAAAGCAGTGAGCTAAAGTTGTGTCAGAAGCCTTTAATTGCCTTGTAACATCTTAATTGCTTTTGTTATTACACTTACATTAATAGACAGTTTATGTTTTATTTTTCATAAATTAGAGTGAAATATAATTAGTCCTGTTTCCTAATAATTTCCTTTATTACTTTGGTTATTAATCACTGTATAGGTAGTATAGCTAGACAATACCAGAACTGTTTTGGATTTCAGTTTAGCATTTTTGCCCATCAACATTTCAACATATGGCGGGGGATCAAATTTCTTATCTTCCATCTGAAAATCAGCCGCTCTGACTCTGATCCACATCACCCCCCCAGCTGTCAAACTATAGGCTCCAGTGTTATTATCACACTATAGTTTACCATGCTGTCAAAGAATGTCTGAACAGAAATCTTTGCTGTTACACAATAGAAAGAGGCTCAATAACGGCTTCAAATGTAGATAGGCGGCATATTTACTATTAAAATTTTCTCTAATCACACATTTTTAAATAGTGTGCTCACAATACAAATTAGATGAGCTTTTGAGCTTAAAGTTAATTCAGGTTACATGTATCGGACTTCAGGACAGACACTCCATGACCCATTTTCCCGCGTAAGAGAGTAATAAAATGCTATATGTCATTTTTTGAAACAGGAAACTAAAAGAAATTCATGTAATAATTTTATCTGTGTTCCTGGCCATCACAAAAGGTTCTTAAATGAAGGTTAAGCATTTTTTATTTCATTCATTTATTGTAGCACGCAGCTAAATAACAAAACAGATGTCTATTGTAAAAGTGACTTAAAATACACTATTTTAGTAATGTAATTTTGTTTTAAAAAAAAGTTGTATGATATGGATTTTCCACAGCAGTTCTAATGAGATAAAAAAACAACAAAAAAAACAAACATCTCAGGCTCTTTAAGCGCTGACCCAGAGTAGTTGTATGACATATTTTTTACAATTTACCAAGGTGGGGACAAGAAAAACAGTTAATTCAGTCGTAAGCATTTTCTTCATAATGGCTCAAAAGGTAATAATTGTATAAAATAGAAATACATTGTTTTTCTTGTTGTAAGTGAAGCTAAGTAATTACAGAAAAATGAATGTTTCTCACACTTTTCCTTTTTTTCTGTCACGCTGCAGAGGATGCAGTAATATTTCCTGGGAGGCTGTTTCTCTCACAAAAAAAAAAAAAAAAACACACACACAAAAAAACAGATTCCTTTAACTTTTTATTTTTAGTTTTGGATCACAAACTACAATGTATTTTATTGAGATGCCCTTTTTCTATTGTGATATTCAGTTGTACTCAGCTGCCATCTAGTGCCCCCAAAATGTATATTTACTGCAACACATTGCAATCAGAAGTCATTTTTTGTTTCATATTTGTTTCATTTACCTTAACAACAGTTCTTTGAAGGCCTTAGTGGTTTATTAGAAAACATTGGTGAACAAACGGCATCACAAAGACCAAGAAACATAGCTGACAGGTATAACATTCTGCAAACTTTATCATAACCTTTACTCCAATATCCCTTTGAGTGTCCCACATATTGTTGTCATCATTGAAGCTTGCAAAGAGTATAGCACAAGTGTAAATCTAACAACAGCTGACAATCCACCTTGAAGGCCAGGCAAGGGGTGGAGCAATCAGAAACTATTGCTAGAGGGACCTATAGTAACTTCGGGGAAACTGCAGAGATCCAAAATTTAGTTGGGAGACTCTGAAGAGAGTGCAGCTATTTTTTTATGCATACCACAAATCTGACATTAATGAAAGACTGGCAATTAGAAGTAATGTTTTCAGATTTCTCAAAACCATGTAGGGGACACAGCAAACGTGGAAACAGATCTGGGGGGTAATTGACAAATTAAGGCTAAAGGAGCTGTAAGACAATTTTGCTTTACCCTGTCCAGATGTACAACATTCTTAATTGTTCCCTGTGTGCCAAAAAGAAGCCTAACAAGAAATTAAAAGGTTAAAAAGAAAGTAAGAGTGGTGGTGGGAGAAAGTTAGGGAAGATAAGAATAGAAGCAGGTAAGAGATGTAGAGAATACAAGAAACCTCATTAGGAACCGGCTTCCACACCTGAGAAAGCAGAAAAAATGACTGACAAATAACTGACAATTAACATACTGTGCGCATAGCAACATGACTGCAAAGCATGCAGTACTAAATAATACAAGACGTATTTAGTGGCATCTGTTTGTGAGGAAATGTGTAGGTGTGTGTGTTTGTGTGTGTGGGGAAAATAACAACACAAAATTCACTGCTAAAGCAACAACAAAACTGTTGCATGTTAATGTTTACAGACAGTCTCCATCCAATTGGGCAAATATAGTTACTTTTCAAAAAAGAAATGGTAAAAATTTATGTCCTTACATATTGGTTAAGACATCTCTCAAAACCTTTGCAGCTGTCCTTACAAAGGGATGAAAGCAAATGCTTGCCACACTATTCAGAATTCATATGTTCTCAATTTTTAGAATCACTGTGTCTTTCTCTTTTACAATTATGCCACTTGATGTTGCTCTATCATAAAAAAAATCCCAACAATGTACAATGAAGTGTGTGGTTGTAAAATATCAAGAAAAAAACAAGTTGGTTCTTTCATCTATATTGTACCAATTGCACTCTTTTGAGTAAATATTCAGACCTAAAATAAACAGAGCAACAAGTCATGTTTAGACTTAGCAAAACAAAACTAATTTCCCAACTGATGTGAGAATATAACTGAGATGAAATCTACTCAAGTGAAAGTTTCTTTTTTCTAAAGGAGAAAAAGAAGGGTGGGAAATCTTACATATTGTGTTATACACCATCTATAAGTTGTTCATATGTAAGGCGCAAGACCAAAAAGGGGTTTTGTCCAAAGAAACCCAAAGTAAAGGGCCCACTGGTGTATCTTGAGTGCCCATTTCATAAGGTGATCCGGATACAGTGATGCTTGAGTCTGCATGGGAGAGTCCCACGGTTTAACTGGTAAAATTCCACTAACTGGATCAAGTCAGAAAACCGTGTTTGACCATCATCCAAAGTGTAGAACAGCTCCCCCTCATCGTCCACCTAAAGTAAATCATACAAACACACACACTTATAAGGGCAAGTTAATACAGAGACTAATCTAAATGCAAATAATGACAAATGTGCCTAGAAGTAAAAAGAAAAAAATAAATATTGACTTTGGTGCAAGAGATTGTTTTATATGGTTTGGTCTTTTTCTCCATCCACTCTTAAACTTGTTCGGAACCGTTTTAAGATAAATTCGTTCAGCAGTTTATGAAGATTACATTTAAAATCTAATTATTGTTACATATAGACCTACTTTGAACTGAAAGAACAAGGAGTTCTAGATATAATCCATATGTCAGAGTCAGGTTATACAATGTAAGAAGAAATAGAGACAGATATATTAAATTCCCAATTTAGTCTTTTATAGGTTTCTGGACATTTTAAATAAACTGCTATCAAACACTTGTTTAAATATACAAAATGACACATATTCTAAGATATTTAAGAGCTAACTACTGTTTTAGGTTGTATATCTACCTGACAATGATTTTTTGAAGATAAAATCCTGGCAAAATATCTATACTCTGATGGAATGATGGAATCTGTTGACCAGACAAAAATGAAAAACAATAAAACTCACCTAAGATTACGTTGACACTATTACAGGAAAATGCAACACACTTTTCTGTATGTTTTTTTCTATTTTGTTGCAAACTGTGATTTAGTGGAACAATTATCCTTACCACAAACCAACTTCTTAAATATGGTCACATGACTGAGTAAAATCGTTCTAGGTTTTACAATGCAGTAAGAATAAATTGTGGTTAGTGTGCTTAAAATGTGAGTATTTAGAGTTTTATGTTCATTTTATTGACCTTTAAATGTATTCTAAGTTGGCTCCAGAAAACTCACTAAACCATGATTTGAGAACACTTATAGGTTTCGAGGTAATTATTACATTGTTTAGAAATAAGCATTGGTGGTTATTGCAATGCCCTTGAGCGAGTCTCTCATTATTTACATCTCCTTTATGCGCCTTATGCGTATGAGTTATGGACGGACTGAACTTTGTAGGTTTAAGGACAGTTTGGTCACTAAAAACCTAGATAATAACATCAGAGCAAAACTGGGCAGACTACGGCTCCTCCGGACTTCGGCGTGGAGGAGCAGAGGCCGGCGGAGGCGATGCAAGCGGCGGCAGAAGAGGGGGAAGCGCGGCGGCGTGCT
>JAVLVB010001001.1:3019455-3059245 GCA_032876305.1 Orestias chungarensis
GGGTGGTGAAGATCGCACAGAGGATTGTTGGAGTCAGCCTCCCCAGCATCACAGACATCTACACCTCCAGATGCAGAAAGAGGGCCACCTGCATCAGGAAGGATCCTACCCACCCAGCACACTCACTTTTTGTTCTGCTCCCCTCAGGCAGGAGGCTGCGGAGCATCAAGTGTAGAACAACCCGTCTCAGAAACAGCTTTATTCCTGAAGCTGTTAGACTCTTGAACTCATCCTGAACAAACCACTGCACAGACTACAATACCAGCACTTTAATACAGCAATACCGTATACTCCTATTTTATTTATTTTACTTACTTCACTTCGATTTTATTTATTTTACTTTTATTTTATTTTTTAACTTATTTTATCTATTTTAATATTAGCTCTTGGGTGGAATAGTACCGTGAGTACATAATTTTGTTCCACTTCATGTACCATCATGTTTGTTGAAATGACAATAAAGAATCCTTGAATCCTTGAATCCTTGAATCCTACCAATCAGGTGGCCAAAATAATGGAGAGAAATGTTGTCACATTTAGATCATATTTGAAAGTAGGCATAGTGATGATGAAGTCTTTTAACCAATCAGCAAACACTTTTTTGCAGGTCATGACATGACATGACATGACTTTCAAGATGGCGCCGCAGATGGTCACCTCGACGTGTTGGTGCGCACTGTTTTGTTTTGTTTTCTGCTATAAAATGGTTTTCTGTGATGGTACCCGGAGCTCTTTCAGCAGAGAATAACTGGTGAACATCAGGCCTACTACACCAGAGGAATTATTTACAACTTTTCCGCCTGCTTCTCTGGGAATTTTGGACATTCTGGTCAAAGGGGTGCTCACCTTTGTTCACTCGTTGAAACGCCAGAAAAGAGGAAAACAGGCCGGCGTGCTGGTACGTCTTCGCCGGCGCGGACTACGATCACCTTTACCGAGAATATTTCTCTCTAATGTGGGCTCACTTCCCTACAAAATTGAGGAACTACAACTGCTGCTGGGGAGGAACAGGGACTTTTATTCATCGGCAGTTTTGTGCAGATTAATACCGGACTCCGGGCTGCAGCTGGCAGGCTTCCAACTCTAGAGAGCGGATAGTGACACGGAACTCTCCGGCAAAGCCAAAGGTGGAGGACTCTTTTTCTACCTCAACAGTGGTTGGTGCAAAGATGTGACATTGATTCAGCAGCACTGTTCTCCAGACCTGGAATACTTCATCATAAACTGTAAGCCTTTCTATTCCCCCCGTGAGTTCGCTTCGTTCATCCTGGTCGGTGTTTACATCCCGTCGCAAGTGGACGTGCAGGTCACACAACGCGTGCTCGCCGACCAGATACTGAGTTTGGAGCGGACCAACCCGGACTCCTTAGTTATCGTTCCTGGCGACTTTAACAAAGGTAATCTCACCCCAGAACTCCCCAAATATAGACAGTTAATTAAATGTCCAACCAGAGAGGTCAACATTCTGGAACACCGCTACACCACCATCAGAGACTCTTATCACGCTGTCCCACGTGCTGCACTGGGCCAATCCGACCACATCATGGTCCACCTGATTCCTGCATACAGGAAGAAATTAAAGCTCTGAAAACCTGTTGTGAGGATGTCAAGGAAGTGGACTAGTGAGGCTGTGGAGAATCTCCAGGCGTGTTTAGACTGTACAGACTGACGCCTTGCCAATGACCTAAATGAGTTCTACTGCCGCTTTGAAAGACAAAGGTACAGTCCTGCAACCATCCCCCACGACACCTCCCAACAGCTCCAGCCAAAACCCACCAGCCCCACCTCCCCAACCTCAGGAGGAGCCTGGGCACCTCCAACCCCCATCCTGAAGTTCCCCCCCCCCACCAGCCCCCTCCTCACACCTGGGACAGCTCTTTCCATCCAGGAGAGGGACGTCAACAAACTCTTCAGGACACAGAACCCCCAGAAAGCTGCTGGACCGAATTCTGTCTCACCAACCAGCCTGAAGCACTGCTCAGATCAGCTGTCTCCAGTCTTCTCAGACACCTTTAACACCTCACTGGAGACATGTCATGTGCCAGCCTGCTTCAAATCCTCCACCATCGTGCCAGTTCCCAAGAAGCCAAGGACCACAAGCCTTAATGACTTCAGACCTGTCGCCCTGAGCTTTGTGGTGATGAAATCCTTTGAGCGCCTTGTGCTCTCACACTTGAAAGACATCACCGACCCCCTCCTGGACCCCCTTCAGTTTGCCTGCAGAGCTAACAGGTCTGTAGATGATGCAGTCAACCTAGTCCTTCACTTCATCCTCCAACACCTGGACTCAACAGTAATCTACGCCAGGATCCTGTTTGTGGATTTCAGCTCTGCCAAACATCAGCTCCCTCATCTAGAAAGCCCAGCAGAGGATGTTCTTCCTCTGCCAGCTGAAGAAATTCAACCTGCCAAAGACCATGATGGTGCACTTCTACACAGCCATCATTGAGTCCATCCTCACTTCCTCCATCACCATCGGGTGCACTGCTGCTACAGCCAAGGACAAGGGCAGGCTGCAGCGTGTCATTCGGTCTGCAGAGAAGGTGATTGGCTGCTGTCTACCGTCGCTCCAGGACCTGTACACCTCCAGGACTCTGAATTAGGCAGGGAAGATCCGGGCTGGTCCCTCCCATCCTGGTCACAGACTCTTTGACACTCTCCCCTCTGGCAGGAGGCTGGGGTCCATCCGGACCAAAACCTCACGCCACAAGAAGTTTTTTCCCGGTACCCACACTGACACTCTCCCCTTCCTCCAAACCCCATGATACTTCTAACATTTACTCTTACTCACTTTAAAATTGTGCACATATATTTATATGTATTTATATTGTAGTCATATTTATACTGTTTTAATTTGAGTACTGTATCGCGGACACCAAAACAAATTCCTCGTATGTCCAAAAAAGTACTTGGCAATAAAAGCTTTTCTGATTCTGAGTCAGTTGAACACCTGTCATGAACAGGTTTTCATCCTTCAAAGCTTCGCTCTGCTTAATGGCATTACTGGAAAACAGTTTTTTGTTGATAGAGTTATTTTAAGCAAGATTTCATATTTAATCTGGAAAATAAACTGTCATTATTGAGGGCTGCGGGATTTAATTGTTTTCTACATCTAAAATATTTGTTTTAAATATCTGGTGTCCATGGTATCCAGGATTTTGTGTACTTATAATTAAGATATTGTATTTAAA
Source organism: Orestias chungarensis (assembly GCA_032876305.1). NCBI lineage: Eukaryota > Metazoa > Chordata > Actinopteri > Cyprinodontiformes > Cyprinodontidae > Orestias > Orestias chungarensis. The sequence goes on from JAVLVB010001001.1 coordinate 3,022,647, forward strand.
GATCAAATAATTTGTATCTATTTATGAATGCGTCTTGGCCTAACCTTTTATCGGTCTAAAATAATATGCTCTGGCTTAGATTTCTGTAGTTATGTGTACTTACTGGTATGATTTGAACGTGCTTGATTTTCTGAAGGTGGCAGAGTGAGAGAACAAACGTCTTTGGGTTGCTTTGGCTGTCCCTCAGAAGAAATACTCTGGAGGAGGAACACACATCATTACTGAGAGTTGTGAATTAGGGAAGTCTCCCTAAACTGTCCATTGGTGTCCTTCTGTGCGGACAGTTGTCTGTCCTGTCTATCTCTATGCTGTCCTGTGATAGGCTGACGACCTTGCGTCTTCCCCAATGACTGCTAGAGACACCAGCGCCGCCTCCCTCCCCCGACCCTTCTGAAAAAAGATGGTATAGCGGGTGGATGCATGAATTAAAGATTTGAGTAGTAAAACAAAATATAGCCTGTTAAAAATTGTTATTCTAGAGGACGTGGTAAAAACATCACTTACATGTTGAAAAATTAAATAACAGAGGACAGTGTTATACTGTGTCACTGTAGCAAACAAATATAGCCATTTGTATATAATATACAGCCCACTTGTCTGCTTCAGATGATTTGTCGTAGTGTAAATAATTACACTTGTACTGTTACTATCGTTCATTTGCAAAGTGGAAATGAGAAAAATAACTCTCTCAATGATCTGAACCAGGAAGTCACCCTAGCTGCAAGTACCAATTGCCTTAAACAATACGCTAAAACAAAGAGTTAACACTTGCCCATCAATAAGACCCTGTTGGGTAATTAAACGCTGAGACTCTTCTCGAGACAGCTTGCCATGGAACCATGGCTGAGCTAAATGGATTGCTGAAGCACAGAGATTGTGAGTTAGTGTTTTTATTTCATGTGTGTACATCTTTACGGATACAGAAGTATCTCACATACCTAGGCTTAGAGCTGAGCCCTGTGTGGAGGAGGGGCTTCCGTGACCACTCAAACGGTGGCAGCTTTTCCTCTGAGGGAGACATGAGTTATAGCCACAATATAACTGGTAATAACGTTAATATCCAGTTACACCTATTTTCTATTGAATTGTTGTTCCAGCTTAGTGAGATGCTTTCAATTGGTGTATTGCAAAAGTACTCATGTTCCAACATGAGTCGTTTTGTCATAGTGCAACTAACAATTTCCATGTTTTTTATTCAATATTTTTGTTAAAGACCAGTATACAGTAAAACACGATTTATAAGTAGAAGGAATATTATAGATGGTTTTAACAGTTCCTTCAAAGTGAAAATTACAGGGATTCGCCTTCGCAAAATAGATCAAGGTCATTGAGATTGGGTTAAAAATATCAATACTGTTTTGTGAGCCAAAAATGTAATTTTTGTCTTTTTTGGACCAGAATTCCTTCTTCCTCATGTTTGATTTGCACTCCGTTGGTTTTGTGGCAAACAGCAAACTTGACTTAATTTGGCTTTCTTTCAACTATTGCTTCCTTCTGGCCACTATTCATAAATTTTATTATTATAAAGCATACCATTAATTATTGCCATGTAAAATCAACAAAGCTTTGAATCTATGAAGCTCCAGAGTCATCTAGGACTCCAATTCTACTAAGATTGAACTTATACTTGCCCAACTTCCAACTAGATCATGCGTGTCATATCCGTGGCCCGCAGGCCACATCCAGCCCGGCATGTAATTTTATCCGGCCCATTAGATCATTTTATATATTACTTTTATTAATGGCCCGGTGATATGGAGCGCATGTTACATACAAAAAATACAGATCCCACAATGCACCACTTCAGCAGCCATGCAAATCACGCCTCCTTCATTTACCCTAGTTAATGGCTTTAACTTTTGTCATGTTTGGTATAGCACATATTAAACAACATAAGACCAAAGAAAACTGAAAGATTTGATTTGTTACAGCGGGACTTTTATCCGTGTTCCCATGTTTTGTTATGCAGCATGTTCATATTTTCAATTTGTGTAATTTTGACAGGATATATTTTATTAATAGCAAAACCTTTGGTAAATTTGGATATCTATATATATGATGGCTGGCAAGGCTGCAGCCCAGGTATAAGCTACATATATATATATATTTGGTAAATTTGGATTATTTTTAAGTTATTTAAGGTTTAAATTGATTTATTCCAGATTAAAAGTCCTGCCTGTTTTTATTCATATTAATGTTCAAAAAAAGTTCAAATGTTGTTTTTTACACTTGTTAATTTTCAAGTGACGGGTTTAACATTGTGTTTTGTGGTTTTCAGATATTCTTTCCTACTCTTATGTTCCCCAGACATCCCGTTTCTTATCTTAAGCAGCTTTCTGATGCTGTTTGCTTACTAATGTTCTCCTACAAACATTACAAAAATATATTTATACTGAGAATAAATTATAAATTACATGAAAATAATCATTAAAAAAACATCTCTAAAGTAAGTTGTTCCGAACTTTATCATCAATCATTTAGAGGGGCACGTCACCCTTTTAAAATACTCTTGGAAAAACAGTTCAGTTAGGCGTGAATTATTTTGTGAGGTACTTTGTTTACTTCAACCTCCTGATATCACACAAAAACAATTATTGCACAACCAATTAATTTGTCCCTTATACACCTTCTATCACAACTCTAGCATGTCAAACAACAACCTTTGAATATTATAAGGCTGTTTTGCATTTTCCATTCATTTGAAACCTGTGTCTAATTATATAAAGTGAACAAATGTAAAAAATCTTGACTCACCCTCCACGATAGGCCTTCTTCCACAGCCACAGACAAAGCTTCGGAAGGGTTCTCGATCACTCGAGTCTTTTGACCAGAAAAGTCCATGGCCACCAGCGAGTTCTCAGAGTTGCTTCTCTGAAACGGCACAAAAGTTATATTTTGTGTGAGTGGTGTTAATAAAACCATAAAAGATACATGATTGAACACATTAAAATGAAAATCATAAAATAAAACAATTATGATTTTCTTATTCAGTCCCTTCTCTGGACTGGGAAATGTAAAGCCTTGCAACAATTGGATTGCATTGCCATCTAGTGTCTGTGTAATGTGACTCCATCCTCATCATTTCTAGATAATTCCAGACAGAAAGGCCCTTTGAAAAGGGATTAGAGTGGTTTTGGAAAGAATGACACATGGGCACATTTTAAGCTGTCATAGAGGGAGAAGTAACTAAACCCAGTCAAGAAAATTCTTCTTATTGTGATTACCTAAAAGCTTTTAACATGTAGTACTTATTTCTGTTTCACCAACTAAGCTTTGCAATTAAAATCGGTACTCTAAACGATTTGTTATTTGTTATTATTATTAATTTACTGCTGTTTATCCTTTCTGACCCACATAACATACCAGAAATACATACCAGCTCAACTATAACTGTATGGTAATAATTTTGCTGAAACGTATCATGTTATCTATACATACAATTAATTACCTAGCTCAGCATTGAGCTGATTCACATAATTTCCCATCTAACTAGCGAATCCTACTGGCCATGTCTGCCAGGGTGCATTTGACCCAATTACAGCAGGAGAAGAAGAAGCGATGCTGTCAAATGTGAGAGCAGCTGATCATTATGTATTTTTAGAACTCTGGCAGATTGCGAGCATGCCCGTAACCTATAAATAGATCCAGTCTGCTGCTTCAGTAAAGCTATTCTAGGACACCAAACCCACAATAAGACACTGAGACTGTGTTGCCTGCCCTGAAGAATTGTTTCACTAATTGGATGTTATACTTTAAGAACAATTATGGTGTTTTTAAAGGTTTTGTTATTTAAAAAATGTCAATAATCATCACAGTAAATATATCTTGAATTGCTCAGTCGACATGGAACTTAGACCAGATTTGTAAACAATGTCTAACAAACCACAAATAATAATAAAAAAGGACTAAAGGTGTTGTAAACTACTATTTGCAGTCATGCAAACTTATTTTGTTTTCCAAGGTGATAGACTTATCCAGGAAGTCATAAACTCATCCAGGAAGTCATCCATAACGACTCATCCAGGAAGTCATCCATAACGACTCATCCAGGAAGTCAAAACACAAACTAACATCAACAGCACTGCATGACTTGTTTGCCCCAGTTAAAGTCAGTTAAGGATACAACAATAAGATAAAGACCTGGCCAAAATAAAGACTCAAGATTTTTAAATATGACTGCTGATTAAAAGCAACACAAAGTCCATCCCCACCTATCATTAAAAAATAAATAAATTGATAATCAAGGCAACAATGACCAAAGTACAAAATGATGTAGGGATACCTTGAGAAGCATCAATGGTTTCCATACTTTGCAACTGCCTTTAAACTTAGGCTTACCATTGGTGAGGCTTTTTGTTTCTGATGAGGCTGAATGAAGTTTTCGTAAAGCTGCATCCCAAACTGAAAAATTAACAAAGTTAACATTATTAATTTGAACACAAATACTACAATATCTGTACAATTTAAACTTTATGTCTTATGTTTGCAAAGACATAAAAAATACAGTATTTTATTTATGGATGAGCATGATCGACTCATGCCTTAAACTGCTCCATCAGATATCCAGACAATGAACACATGCTGCCGCTATAAAGAGTGGGAATGCTAATCCAGCATCACTCGATAGTTTCCCTTGACCTCTCTCCAAAGCTAAATCTGATTCTAGCACTGACTCAGCATTCCTCTTCACAGATATCAGCCACAGTTACTCATCAGAAAACCAACCTTTAACAAGCGCATGGCTGTGACCCAGCAGGTCTTGGTCTGCTCATCGTCCGCACAAAGCACCTTCAGATCACGAGTTAAACTGCACTTTGTAGCCTGCAGTGAGACAGTCACAATATTACTACACAAAGCTTTGATAGTCATCCCCTCCTATTAAATCAGGTCGAGACATTTGGATGCAAAGAAAACGAGTGCTACCTTGACACAGAAGGCAAACTCTGTTGGTGCTCCATGTGCTTTTTTGGCTGACAAGACTGTGTAGACGTCACTGTCTGTAAAGTCGGCAAAGAACTGGAGATGCCTTGGTTCCTGTATAATAAACACATGTTATTACAGGTTATTCTGGAAACAAAAAACGTCTACTGTAGTTATTTAAACTCAAAATGGACATTTTTTTAATAAATGTTATAAATTCTGCAATCACCCCAGTCATTAAAACGTTTATTCCAGCCTAATAAAGAGCATTACAGAAGTATTCCTCAAACAATGGTTGTTTTCACATTAAAACCCCAAATATTAATTTTGCTTTATTTTGTAGTAATTCAACACTAAGAAGCATATAATTGTCAAATAGAAAAAAAGTCAAAGGTGGTTTTGAAACACTTTTAAAAGTATAATCCGTCTTTCAACAATGGCTTTCTTGTTCTCACTTATAAATAAAAGTTCATAGCCTTTAGTTGCTTCTGTCAACAGAGTCTTCAACTAGAGCTGTTAATCTGCAGGGTCTCTGGAGGTTTCTATTGCTTTTTTATAATATATTTTTGTTTTACTCTCCCTTTGCTCAGTATGCTAAATAAAGTTATTTCTGAGGTCAACTTGCTGCTTTAGATTTTATTTAGATGCTGCACCCAAAAGTTGGCTTAAATAGACCCCATTTGTATTGTTTTTATTTTGAAATCAATTGGAAAAAACAATAGTTTTCCATCAACAACAATGCACCACTTTTTGTCGGATGTAAAATCCCAATAAAATACATTTATGTTTGTGGTTGTTTAATGAAGGCTTAAAAGGTTTAGAAATCTTTACAAATCAAAGTAGGAAGAGAAAAAAATACACAGTAATGTCACACCAACTTAGCATTATAATGAGAAAACCTAAAAATCTGAGTGTTGGAGCATAATAACTCATTTATCTAAAAAAACAAATCTTTACATATACCGACAGTATCATTAGCAAAATTGCGGTAAAGAGAATTCTCTGAGTCAAAAAAAAAAAAAAAAAAGCTGAAAGACTTACATTGTTCTGTTCATCTGACACACTGTTCGGACTTCCTTATTTAAAGTAATGCTTCAGCTATTAATGTCTGTGTGTTTAACCAAGACACCAGATGGATTCTGTGCATGCGTGATGAAAATTGTGCGCCAAGCCTACCTGTACTTTAATAACAAAAGGCCCTCTGTTGTAAGAAATAAAAGCAGTTGAAAAGTGGGTGTGCTGGCAAGGCTGCAGCCCAGGTATAAGCTTCACTTGTCAGCAGCACAGATTATAGTTTCCACTGCAGCTGACCTCAGGAAAATTAAGCTCAACCTTCCTCAATGCCTTTTTGTAACATGTTTGTTGCACATGCAGAGAATGAACTGATAAACTGACCTTACACTAAACACTGTTTACTTTTTCTTTTTAGTATTTGGTTTTATGTTGTTGTTGTTTTTTTTATTCTCTGTGTGTTATTTTCAAAGGGCAGAACATTTAGAGCTTCCTAAGAAGATTTATGTCAAATGTAGATGATGTAAATATAAAATACTTTAGAAATAAAATATATATTTAAAAAGAAAAGTGTTAATGAAAATGCACTAACCTTAGAAGTGCCCTTAGTGGAGAAATAGAGCCCTGACCTTCGTAAAACAAAATAAAACCTTTTCCAGGACTTCTTGCTTTGTTCTTTGGCATGAAGATGGCCGTGGATCTCAGGACAAGTGCTGGATTTGAGGAAGGTCTGTTTGGATAAAGAAATGTTTGACCTTTCATGGCTCTTGTCATACCGTTGGCACTAAAAATCAGAACTCTGGCTACAGAAGAAGCTTCATACCTCAATAAGCTTGGAGTGATCCACAATACCGTTAGTTTCTGTGGATATGGAAACCATGTGATCTGGGAAAAAGTCCTACAATTTTTTAGAAACATTTGTTTATCATTAATGAAGGTTTTTAACAGTCATAAGATGTTTGTGTTCCAGTGGTAGACTTCAAAATGGGCCATATGGAAAGTTTACCTGGGCATCATTAGAAAGGGGTAAAACAAGCAGTTGGAAAAATATTATGTATTTGTCATGATAAAGCCTAAACAAAGTTTCTAATGAGAAAATGTTTTCTGCTTGCTGCTGGGAAATATCCAGTCTAAATTTAGATTTTTTTTAGATTAATTATAAGGCCTCAAATCCAGGGCTTTTCAGGTCTGGTGTCCTGAAACTTTTCCCAGTATCCCTGGGAAAACAGAATTTGACTAAATGGCTAAATACCCTTCTCAATATGTATTCCAGCTCTTCGGAGTGAAGCTAATGAATTGGTTTATTGACTTAGGTATGCTGAAGTAGAGATACATCTAAAGGTTGCTGGACACTGGACCCGGAAGCCTGGATTTAAAGACCAAGGTTTGGATGATAGGCTTGTCCAGGACGCATTTCATGGAATAACCAGCACTGGCCTGATCACATTATATTTATATATTCAGTAGACCTTTGTGACAAACTCACCAGAGGTTTTTTAAAGAATTCATATTTAGCATAATTCTTCCTAAAATACAGTCGACTGTCTGTCTCCATCCCACTGCCCGATAACACATCCATAACATATTCATGATCTTCTATGGTCCTCTCTGGAGAGACACAGGGGGAGAATGTGAATGAAACCTTAATTAATGAAAGGTTTTAACAAGCGTGTATCCAGTTACAGAAAAAAATAGACATATTATCTAACCAGTCTAAAATTTGGTTTTCAATATTCTCAACTAAAGGTTATTTTAAAGCATCATACAGCAAATGTTTCAGAGATTAACTAAATTTATTCTGTAGTAATGTGTTACTATTCATACTTTGAACAAAAGCTTGACTCTTGAGTTTGGATGTTTCTCATATAATTATTTTCAAGATCTATAAATTACCATCAAGCTTAATTTGTGCAGAGAGTTGCTAAAAATAAAATATAAGCAATGAATAGTATGAGAACTGCCTAAACACATGGTAACAGAACGTGTTAAAAATCAACACATGTAAAACCATCAAATGATTTAAAAGTAATGTTTTGTACTAATTGCCAATTAAAGTAATATGAATTTCAGATTGCAATAAACATCAGCTTACGACAACAAACAATAAGTTAAGTTGAGGAACAAATGGATCTTTCAAATAGACAATGACACTAATCATATCACCAAATTAGCTAAAGAATTCCTTAAGGAAGGATATCAGCTTTAATCTATAAGAGTTACCATAACAGATCCCTGATCCCAACCTAATATACACCAGCCCTGGCATCAGGAATGAGCCAAAATTCTATTAAACTATTGTTAAAAGCTTGTGGAATGATACTGAAGACATTTTATTCAAATCAAAAAGTTTAATAGCAAGTCCGCCAAATGCAAAGAAAAGTTTAATTAAATTTTTCGTTTACATTTAAGAAAGTACAAAAAAATCACTAAAAAATCTGTATAATTTTGCAAATAGAAATGATTTTGACCAGCACATCTAACCTGAAACAGAAAAAGCTGATTTAAGCTGATTAATTTTACGTTGTAATAAAAAAAATAAACATTCTTGTATATGTAACACCTACAGATTCACAAAATATAACAATAATGATGTCTAACAGGATTTTTGTCACTACATTTAGACTTTTTAAGTAGTCTGCTTGGACAGAATGCACAAGATGTTAAATTACAAAAATATATATATTTTTCAGCAATTGCTAAACTCTTGTTTTTCAATAATCCAAAATAAGGAAAGGTTCCATCAGAAGTGTAATTACCACATCAGCTGCAATTCGTAAAAGAAATTAAGGATCAAATAAAAATAGAAGCTGTATTTCTTTCCCTTGTTTGAATTTTGTCTTATTCATTATACACTACATCATTTTCAGGAAATGACATGATTAAGGTTATGTATTACTAATATTGGACCTTATTAATTTCTATAGCTATATAATAATTATGATAATTATGTAACTCCTTTCAGCAGTCAATATTTTACAATTCTAAATTATATATTATTTACAAAAAACTACTATGAGAAACTGTTTTAAAGTAACATAAATAGCAAAGAAATCATCAAAATATTTTACAAATATGTTTGTTTCTTATACAGTTTGATACTGTACCTACAAAATGCAATATGCACAGCAAGATATTCAAATGGAGGAAAATGATAAAATAGACTACCTATTCCTAGTTGAGTGACATGGTCAATTAGAGTCCAGCTGTGGTCATCAATGCAGTGGTTCTTCAGGACAAATAGCTGGCATATGTCCCTGGCAGTGACATCAGTGGGAACCTCTAGAGCTTTGCTGGTGTTGTTTTCATCATAAACTTTAATCACCTGAAAGAAAGCAAAGCTTAATTAGGGACCATTCCAACCGTGTTGCAAATGAGGTCATTTTTCTCTTAAGAAACAGGCCGCTAGCAAATCTAAATGAGGTGTTTGGTGAAAGGATGAAACAAACTAGGGTCTGGCAAATAAACGGAATACTTTAAAGTCCTCTTAAACTTGATATTTCTTGATAAATCAATCTTCAGATTTGTTTGGAGTGGAGCAACTTGTTGTGCATGGGCAGACTTTGCATCATTTGCATAATTGGAGCACCCTACTAAAAAAACCTGCATCCTCTCTCATTGATAAATTAGGGTCTATATCTCGATAGCTTTAAATAACACTCACCCACCTGTAGTAAGATATTATTCAAGGCCAAATGGCAAAACTGTGTCAAAAAGTTGAAAAGTTTAAGTTAGTCGTTAGCATTAACCTGTATATGTGAGTCTTTAAGTCTCCAATCAGTTCATTTGGAGTTCAACAATAGATGTCAACAAAGGCAAAGAGCTGCACTGAAAAAGTAGTCCTACCATCCAGTGTTAATACAGTTAATACAGAATTGCCCGATGCAATAACAATGTTTCTATTCATATTCAAACATTCAGGAGCAAACTACAAAAGAGTCACATGTACAAACATATAATAAACAGACGAGTAAATAAAAATCAAAGACATTACAAGCCAAAACTGCCACTGTGAACTTTGTGCTCTCCATGGTTACCAAGGTTTTTGAGACGTAGTTACATTGGATTATGAATTACCAATGAGCACCACTAAAGTGAAGTGTATATATATATATATATATATATATATATATATATATATATATATATATATATATATATATATATATATATATATATATATATATATATATATATATATAACTTGTATTGTGATTTGAATTTTGTGTTTTGTTTCAACACGGAACATGGACATATATCTATCATTATTTTCTGCATAAATTATTCAAAATTCTAAAACTTCACACTGTCGCATTAAAAATAAAAACTTTAAGTATTTTATTGAGATGTATCTGCAATCAACCATTTACAACTGTAAATTTTAATCTCATTACCAATCCAACTCTTCTATGAAGCCCTTAGATGTTTTAAATGTGGGTCCCGACCTTTGAACATTTCACAGTGCTTTCAGTGTTTTATCAATCCTCTTGAAATGAGAAAGAATATGGAACAAAGTAAGACAAAACTGATAATATAATGCTGTAGGTATTTTCCTCAACGGAGGGACAGAGTTAATGTGAAGGACAAAAATTAGACATTGCAAAAGAATTGAGACTTGGGTAATGGTTCAACTTCCAGCTGATTAACAACCCAAAGCACGCAGCTGGAGCTTCATGGAAATGGTTTAGATTGATGTGTTACAATTCAAAGTCTAGACCTAGACCTAACTTGGAATCTAGGGAGAAGGTTTAGAAATTCATTTATTTCATTTTTTGTCATTATAAAGGAATGAAAACCGAAAAATGGAGTTACATTAAACTGTGTCAAATTTAAATGTGTAAAGCTCAGAGAAACCTCATAGTCTTACAGTTGTAACCACAGAAAACCAGGTTTCCCTACTAATATAAGTGGTCTAAATAAAAATTCACAATATATATACTTTTATTTGTAAACTATTTTAAATTCATAAGTAATTTCCCTTTCACATAATGAATGTTGGTTTATTACAGTAAATCCTTACAAAAACATTGAAGGTCTGGTTGTATGTTGACAAATTGAAGGATTCTAACAAATCTGACCCTAGCCTACAAAATATGCCAGAATGTGTATCACTTGCAGTGGAAGAGAAATCTTTTTTTTTCTTTTTTTTTCTTCTATCTTTCCTAACGTTTTGTTAGATTAGTCATATCCGGATCAAACAACTGAATTCCAACTAAAAGGTGACTAATCTGAAATTGAAAATTTCTTACAGATAATAATATTGTGAACTGAAATTACTCATGTTAATCCAAAAGTTTTCAATCCAGTGGGGGACAAAAGAAGACAACAAAAGAATAGATACTCAGAAAACAAATTGTGACTATTTTTTTTTTGTCAGCCTGCACTAATAGAATATAGCTGCTTAAACGGCTTTTCTGAAAACCCCCATCACCTGTCTCGCCAAGGTGATGGGTGAAACTTGGGGCAAAGCATTGGTACATTACGTGCTGTAAAGGCAACCTGACAAGTCAAAGTATATCCAGATAATTACCATACAGCACTAAATATAGTCATTGAACACAAACTCCTCCATTAGACCTTCTTATCTCAAGGGCAGTACAGTGTGTGCCATTTGGCCAATTAGCCTCCTAAGGCTGAACCTTGAAGCAGACTCCCACAGCTGTGGCTCTGTCACTGAGCGGTGAGGGGTTGAGGAGCTCGCCACCTGCCTGGCGTAAGACAACCATCTGAATTATCTCCCTGCTTCTCCCCAGTCGTGTCATAACACTGGAAAAACTGATGGTTTCAGATTCCTGCAGGGCTTCCAAACCAGGTGCTGCTTATAACCCTTACAGACATTTTTCCAGCCGGCTGCTTATGACAAACTTGCGCTCTCTATTACAAGTTACTGGAAAACAATTGCCAGAAGGATAAAATTAGTGTGCAACAGGAGAAGATGTGCAGAAAAAGATAAATGAGCAAGACTGAAAAGCAAGCTTTAAGGTTAGCTGCAGCTTTTCAAAACAAATTGACGGCTGTCAGAAATTATGAGTTCGGTGGACTGTACAAATGTTATCTTAATTTATAACATCAGGAGAGTAGTTAGTAGTAAAGGTTATATTACAATGTCCAATTGTTGATGTAAACAGGCAACGTTTTACAAGCAAGGAGGTGAAAAGAAGAGGAGGATATTTTCGTAACGCCCGTCTCAGCAGTCAGACAGAGAGTAGGATGGATAGCTCTCAGAAGAAATGTGGGGCAAATGAAAGAAATAAAAAAGTGAGGTGAAACTTAGAAATGCTGTGAGGAAGAGTTGCTGTAGCCTGATATATGAGGAAACTACAAAGAAGGCAGGAAAACCTTATAAAAGCGGACACAGGGTCTGTCTGACTACTGCCCCTGGCACAGCAGGAGGCTTAAAGGGAACCCTTAAAATCAGTATTCCTTACAAGACACACAGGTAATCATCAGCCTTTAAGAAACATATTAAGTCTGCTTATGTTCCAGTGAATAAAGAAAGACTGTGAAAGTCTTTGAGGTAACTATAGGTCTCTAAATGTGAGATGTTTTATGGTAAAGCACATTTTTCACCCTCATATGAATGTGAAAAATTAAATTAGAAATTCATTGGAAAATTACCAAGTTGAATAAAAAAGTCGGACTTCATGTAGGGCGCGTTCAAATATAAATCACCATTAGAAACAAAATGTTGTTTCAGTAAATCAGACAAATAGGGGGAAGACTTTATTTTACTGTACTGGCAATATTAGAGAAGATAATCCCTGCTCGATTCTTACCCGCTTCTGCAGACACAGAGGTGTAATCGCTGGCAAGGTGACTCTTCTCGCATGGAAATTCATGCTTCATGCCTTACACGCCTAAGCGACCAGTAGATAAATGTCCATCCATTTAGTAGTTGACGGCAAATGTAATTTAAAGCTGTTAATGATGATTTTAGCCAAATGTTATCTTCATATGGACCATTCTTTATGCTATAACAACCTCTTCGGAGTGGGTTCCCTCCAAGTGTGAGAAACTAAACTGTTCTGCCGTTACCACAACACAAACTCCTCCTTTGTCCTTGAAAATGTTGCATCTTTTCCCCTTTCTCGCCATTTAGGAAAAAGGGAGTTCATATTAACAAATTACTGAAAAATAATTTTGTCATGGCAAACAGATTTGATATTTAGAGTTTAAGTCCAGAGGTATAGTGGAGATTGTTTTCAAACACCCGAATATGAATAAAGTTATAAAATAAAATAATAAATAAAGAATAGAAAAAAAAACAGAAATTAGCTAGTTGATATAGTTATTTAAGAGGGATTTGCTAACTTTGTCTCCAGACACTTCACAGATATTTTTATATTGTTATAACAAATCTGTAATGAAAGCTACACAAATATAAGAAAAAAAACTTTGTTAAAACAATGCACACTTACACTTGCTTGTATGAGTACTCATACACTTTTCATGTTTGGTGTTGCAACAACAAACAACAATGGATCTCATTCAAGATTTTGCATTAAAGACCAGCATGAGTAATTGTGAAGTGAAAGGGGAAACAGTTTAGGCTATGCTTTGCAAACTTTTTACAATAAACACTGAAAAGTGTGCCATGCCTTGTACTTATAATGAATTCTGGTTATGATTAAAATCTTCATCAAATGTAAGCCTCAAGTTCGACTGGACCATTCCAACACTTCAAATATTTTTTTATCTAAATCATCCCATTGTAATTTTTTTTCTACAATTGGTTAATGTTAATGTGTAGGTTAGTTGTCCTTAAACTTCTGCCTCCTCCCGGTGAAATAATGCTGCCACCAACTGGCTTTAAAAGGGAGACAGTGTTTTTAAAGTGATGCATAGTGTTTCAAAGTACAGTATATTCATATAGTAACAGAGCTTATCCTATCGGACCAGAACTCTGTCTTCTACGTGTTTCCTGTTTCTCCTACGTGGCTTGAGCCAAACTGGGAAGATGAGATATGTTTTTTTCTTTCAGAAATCACTCTCTTTTGGGAGCTAAAGGCCAGATGTAAAGAAGGTGAAGCCTGCATTTCTATGGGATGTCTTATCAACAGATTATCCCGTGTGAGCTGTGGATCACTGCAGATCCATCACATATCCCAGTTGACTTCTTCCTGCTTCTCTTATTGATGGTCGATTTGAAAGTTTGCAGATAATGTAAAGTCTTGCCGTGTTTTGATAGATGGAACAGAGTTTCTGTGGATGACCCAGGGGTGTATAACATTTCGAGTGTAAGCTTTTCAACAAGTTGATCCTTGACGTTTCCACTGTTTTCCTAGGTATTCATGCTGATGTTTTTTTACTAATATCCTCAAACTTAACTTTGAGTCCTATGCATTTAATAGTTGGCTTCTCAATGCACATAATATTCAGTACACTTTATTGTCTGTTAAAGATTTTTTAAATGTGGCGTACATTGTTTTAATCTACGGGGAAAAAAAACTCAATAAAATCCACAGAAGTTTGTACAGGAAATTTAAAAAAATGGGGGAAAAGATTAAAAGATAGAAGATTCTGTACCAACTGATGGGAAAGCTATCTGCTGGCAAATATTTTGTTTCACTCAGTTAGCAACATCTCTGGCGTTTCACAGAGATAAAGCCCATCCAATTGCCTCCATTTTCACTGTAACATAAAATAAAGATCTACTATGTTTCCCAATATGATTTGTGACTGCTAATTTAAAAAAATTGCCAACGTAGACTACCTTCGCCGAGCAGAATAGGAAACACAATTGTGCTCTCTCAAGTCATGAGAACAGATTAGGAAAGAGGAGCCTCCCACAGCAGACTTTGGTCTTTATCTGGAAACACAGCGCGCTGATTTGTGAGAGCACAGACAAGTAGACGCTGCGAGTTATCACACGGCTAAAATGAATAGGAATTAATGGAGCCAGAGCGATAACAGAGTCTCCACAGTTCCCATAACAAAGTTACCTCCAGACATATTGTCCTTGACCGTTGGCGCTTCAGTCAAGACCCTACTCACTGCTGCCACTGAAGCAAAATACCAACCGGAGGTGTGATTATACATATAGAGCGGATAAAAAAAATTAAACATTGTGACCTTTGACATTTAAAACGAAATCATTATTAGGCGTATTGTGATATGGGGAGCAAGATGTGTTTCTTGACTAAATTGGATTTCTCCTTTACCTGGTTCTCTACGATTATTCAAGCAACCTTTAGTTCTCAACAGAACTAAAATTTCCTTTAGTTAACAATCCATTAATAAAACTCGACTAGCTCTGCAAGTTTTTCCTCACACTATAAACATTTTCAAACATTTTGTATGCTCATTCATGGTTTTCTAAGAAGCTGTGAAGTTCGATAAGACCTGGTCTCTGTAAACTAAAATACTTTTAGTCGACTGTGAGGTCAAGTATTAAAGTCTTGCTGGTACTGGTTTACCCCTCAATAATCTAAAACACGCAATTAAATCTATAAGATATTAAACAAAAGGAAAATCAATTTTATCATGAACAAGTCAAGGTACAGATTTACATTGTTATCTTCAGCTTGGAAGCAATAGGCCCTCTGAGCTGTGCAGAGATACTGCTAAAACTTGATGGCCACAATGATGAGACATCAAAATCTCAGCTGCTGAGATCATTCGGGCCCCGGATCATGTACTGCTGACTGCGTACTAATAACGCACACAAATAGTCCCTTTTTAAACATATTCATGCCCCTTAGAGGTTTAACCCTATTTATTGCTTTTACAAATTAATCATGATTATTAATCATGATTAACAAAAAAAAAAAAAAAAGTAGGTTGATATTCCTTGAAAAAAAAAAAAATCCAAATTTTGTTGATAATGATTTTTAAAATCTATTAAAACCTTTAAACATTTAAGGAAAATATTTAGAAGGATTTTACAACACACCCATTTCTGTTTTAGTATACATTAATAGCAGTCAACATTTTGTCAGATTTTAAAAAAAATGGAGAGAGCCTTCAAACAGTAGAATATGTGTTGTTCTACTGTATACACATAATGTTAGAATAAAATCTTTATCTGCCGTAGCCAAAAAGCCTGTAATAGTCAGACTCCACTCAACGTACTACCGAAGAAGTTGCAAGATGAAGCCAAGCTTAGGATGCCGTTTGAAACCAAATGACAGTTTCTCAACCTGGCTAACAAACCTGAAGGTTTGCTTCTCACCAGGCTCTTATCAAGCGGGTAAGTCTGCTTCACACAGTTTTTAGAGGGAAAAGCGCCAGCCAAACAACCCAAAAATATAATTGAAGAAGCGGAAAAAAACAATCTCAGGAGTGTACACAGACATTCAAACTAAAACAATTTGAAACGAACTGCTACATAAAAGAAAACCCAGTTTTTTCAAATAAAAGGCACATATTTAAGTTTTTGGAGCATATTTTACATAGGTTTATAAAGGGTATTAGATATACAACATAACATGAGCTATAATGAAAAATAAATAAAAATAAATATATATATATATATATATATAGTAGGAAATCAAAGGTATGAAAATGAACCTTAAAAGTATGTGGTACATAACATCAAATTTGTGGGTGAATTCGTAAAAGAAAAACACAAAAAATTAAGACAATATTATTAGAAATATAGATGGATAGATCAATTGGAAAGCCACCAGAAACTTTGCGCTGGAGGCCTCGGTTCAAATCCTGGCCGTGGCAAGGATATATCCCAACAGCATCCATTGTGGGTCCTTAGGCAAGACCCTTCGCGCTACTGCCTACTTTGTAAGTCACTTTGGATAAAAGCGACTGCTAAGAACATGAACATGGTAAAAATGTCAGCATTGTAGCTGTCACTATCCTTGTTCCTTAGCATCTTGACTGCATGGTGTCACTTTGCTGAAGAAATTAATACATAATTCAGAAAACCTATTCTTACTCGATCAAAGTGTGTGATCAAAAAATGGCACATGGTTTTTTCAGTCCATAAAGTGCGAGCAAAGTATAAACGCTTTCTCTATATTGATTTAGCTGTTCACACCAACACAGTCTCAACTGAAAGGTTTTTTTTTTTGTAGACGATTTTTATAGACTAGATTAGACCTTTCCACAAGGATCCTATCTAAGCTATATGATATTGTTTTGTACATTCTGCTTATTAAGCACACGATAGCAAGGCAAATCTATCTCCAGCTAAAACTTCTGCTATATTGTAAATGGAATTTAAAAGTGACTACAAGAAGCATCTGTTTCAAATCTTGGTAAATAAATCAATAAATCAATGTATAAATGTAATGCTTTATTTTATATGATTTTATTTCATTTAGATTTGTTTGTCTTCATATTTACATTGTTAGACAAAAAGAAAAACTACACTTTGTATTTTTTCGTTTTTATATGGCGCCAAACAAATTACATTACTTAACCTGAGATAAATATAACTTAAAGTACAACATAAAAGACACTCTAGGAGGACTAGTTGGCAATTTTCATTGCAGGGAGCATCAGATGGTGGGTGAGGGGCACATTTGGAACAATGATGTCATGGATTTCTTGAGAGCTCCCGAAAGGAGGTCACAACCCTGCGCCACAAGACTTGTGACATAAAAACAGCTGTTCACTCAAGCACACTTCATTTGTCTCTCCTAAGAACGCTGCTGAGATTTAAAAAAAATAAGTAAAAGTCTGCCAAACTTATGAGGGACGAACGTCGACAGTAAAATATATAATGGATAATTTGACCATTTCCTTAGCAGGAAACATGTCATTGTTTCAGAATTAGATCAGTTGGATGTTTCTATTATTCCTCACTAACAATTTGAACTTTACTGTGTTCCAAATGTAGGAAATTAATAAGCAAATAACAAATTTAGAGGAACACATACTAGTTTTTTTAGAGACATTTTCTATGTTTTGAAGAATATCTATATTTATGTAGTTAGAATTCATATGAAGAATTAACATTTGGCAGAATTTGAGTTAATTTAAGAACATAAGAAATATTCTATGCATATTTAATAATGTAGGAATTTATTTAGTTTTGTCGAAGTTTATCTGATACTGTGGTGCATTTTGATTTTCTGCTGGTCTGTTGTAAAATTTTCGGGACGCATGAACAACGTAAGAAGAGAAGCCGCGAGCCATTGGAGCATCACAGTTTTTTGACCTGCACATTTTGATGGCTATTTAGATAGGAAGTTAAGATGGAAGTGATGGGAAAACTCTGTTCTGCAATATCACATATAGCTACTGTTGTATGAAGACCTCTGTAATTTTAGGTTTTCCAATGAGTCATTGCTTTTAGCTGCACCAATGAGTCATTGCTTTTAGCTGCCCCCTGCTGTTAAAAATCCACACACAAATCCACAATACACATAGACACCACTAAATTCAATTCAAGCTTATAGTATGTAGACCCACATCCAGGAAATATCTTGTGGTTTGCAAATCAAACATTCAGCCACACTGGAAAATGTATAGGAAAGAAAACTGGAGTCTGAAGCCCATACACATCTTAAACAGACTTATAATCGTTAGTTTTCCAAAATACTGAATGTATTCCAAATATTTGTTCTAAGTTTTGGATATCCTGTATTTTATCTGTCCAAGTTGTTGCAGAGTAATTCATTGCCAAAACCTTGAGGTACCGAGCTTGTGAGGACAAGAAGTAATGCATCTAAAGTGGGAATAGAAGTTGCTATTCTATCAAGAGCTGACATTTCTCTACTCTTATAATCTATAAGACAGGTCAAGAAAGGTCAACAAAAATAGGTCATCATTTCAAAAAAATATTCTTCCAAGCCATATGTTATTTCCATAAAAATACAGAGTTTGGAGATATTTCCTCAAACTGATCAAATAGTTAGAATTTGGATGCTTTTTTAAAACAGTTTCAAAAGCTGACTAACTGCATGTGACATAGCCTGAGATCAAGAATCCACTTCAATCCAATATAGCATTACAAAAGTACAAGAGCACTTACACTTAAGACGACATTACAAGCACGTTACAAGCACTTCCCGCCCTCTACAGTATGCAGGGTATGTCTAAACTTGAGGCTTAACCTAATGTTTACTAAGGAAACAGCAGTATATCGACGTCATTTAGTTGATGTTTGATATGCAGACTAAACAGCTGAACGTCTGCAAAAAGTTCTTATTGAATATAGTTTTAATGGTCCTTGATATAAAATTCACATCAGATATTTGTGACACACCCCAATAGCTCATGTCTCATCAATAAGATATAAAGAAAATATCACCATTTTACAACCAAATGAATAACTAGAAGTCATGAAAGAGCCAAGAATTCGCTTAATTGAAGAGTACACAAGAGTAAGCATATTCACTGCACAAGACTCCACTGGTGAAGAATCACTGTGTTAATACTTACTTTATTGTAAAACATGAGATGTCAGCCAATAAATGTGTTGCACTAAAAAGAAGACAGTTTGGGTGGAACAATGTGTCAAAATTACATCAATTTGGTTTCTCCAGAAAGGGGACAAGTTTGGTTTATCTATTACAAAAATTGTTTTTCCTGAGTTTTCACACAAATCGAACCTAACAGGCTTCAAACTAAGATAATCTCACATGTTGTGCTAAAAGAAACAGTAAGAAGGGCACCTGGCCAGATTTTTACAGGGTAAATCATACATTTTATAGATTTAAAATATAACATCCACAGTTGGTATAACAACGTACTTGTTTTCACTGAATTTCAGATTGTTTGTTGTACCCAGTAAAAATAAAATGTTTTGCCAAAGTAAACACTGCCTATGAAGATTTTCTGACTATTCTGACACAGCAGTTATGTTTTCACCAACCTTAATTTCCATTCTTCTAAAACCTGTTCAATAATCCACGTGTTTTTTTTTTTTTTTTGTGTTTTTTTTTACTTATTTTATCTATTTTAATATTAGCTCTCGGGTGGAATAGTACCGTGAGTACGTAATTTCGTTCCACTTCATGTACCATCATGTATGTAGAATGACAAATAAAGAATCCTTGAATCCTTGAATCCTTGAATCCTTGAATCCAAACACAAGTAGTCAAACAAAGTCTACTTATGCCTAAAGCAACTTTTCAAAATGGTCTGCAGTTAAGCATAATTATAAAGAGCCCCACGTTGCTGCCATTTGCAACATAAATATTTTTGTCAGATCTTCTTTCTAGAGTAAACAGAACACTCACCTGAGTTGCACTAGGTTTTGTCCATGGTGATAAACATTCAGAGATGGACTGGTAAACACTTGGAGGTAAAAGTTCTGGAAAAGGGTTTGGAACAGAAGAAGATGAAGACTCCTCTGTCTCTTTAGTGTTCCTAAACAGTCGTCAAAACAGACACAATACATATAAGTGAGAGAGAAAGGTCCGGACAACTGCAGAAAGTAAGGCCTGGTGAATTTTATATTATGTTTACAAAGAAGCATTAGTTTTAAAAAGAAAACAGAATACACATAATTTATATTATATAATCCAGGATTATATATGTACAAAGGACATTGACAATTTGTATGGTTGAAAACAAACAGGTGTGTACCGATTTATTAAAAATAGAGTGAGCTTAAATACTTTTGCAAAGAAACTGTGCAAGAAATTGGAACAGCTTTGAACATTAGTAGTAAAGGAGCCCAAAGCTTCTTGAATAAGCAAATCCTCTGTCTCACAGAATTTATTGACAATAGTCAACAACTGTTACGTTGGGTTGTACGTTTGTAAAACGTTAGTGTATCCCACATCTTGTCAAGAAGAAGAAAAAAATGACTTTTACATTTAATGTTGTTTGTCAATCATCACTTCTCAAAAAAGCCTTACATTATTATTGCGTAATCAGCCTCTAAAAAGCCTTCTTCTGGGTCACTGTGAAGTAATCCAGTATTTCTCCAAACAACATCTATTATGATTTCTTCCTCCTTACTTAAAAAAAAAATCCAGTGAAGTCCTCTTCATATAAGCTCACAATTGTCCTAGAGCCTTCACAAATAGATATTTTCCTCCATTCTGCCAACAACGTTATGACAGTTAGGTTTGACGTGCTGTTCTAGACCTGACATCTCTGGGTGCTTTTGATTGTTCTTGTCACATACCTCTTGGTGTCAAACACGAGAATTAATATGATAATCATAGGCTAAAAACCACACCAATTGAGTTTTGCCTTTCAGGTCACTGCACGCAGGGCTGTTTTACTGATTCAGCTGCTGCTTTTTGCAGACAATAGGAGGTTTTAAACTCGCTTCTCTTTGAATTGACCCCTCCTGCACTTAACCTGTTGACACAGTCGCTACATTCACCACCAAGTTTTTGATGAGAGCAAAAAGTAACAGCCCTTGATTCCAGCACTCTATCATAAACATACTGTACTGCTTCAACATTTGAAAGCCAATGTATTGTTTTTTTTTTTCATTAGAAATAGTGTATGTGACGTTTTGGTTTTTTTGCATCATGAGGCGATGAATGGTTTACCATAACTCTAAAACTTGAAACTCAACCAAATGGGCTTAAGGGCATTGCTAAGCAACACTATGGCTCTTTTTCTGGCTCCTACAAATGCAAACACTGTGCCATTTAAATTCATAGCTGAGAGCATTGTAAAATGTGTTGCACAAAACACTTCTTTTAGATAGATGCATTTTTTAATGTCCATCTTGTAAGCAAAGCTATCAGTCAGCTTTTATTTAAGGAAAAGTGAGCCATACCTCTTTCCCTTGCAGAACTTGGTCCTGGTCCTCTGAGCATTTTGTGTGAGTGAAGTACTTTCCAGTGGGATGATTGCTGGGTTGGGGAAGACACTCTCATTACCCTTTCCACTCTGAAAAATCTCTGCTTTTTGTCCTAGTCCTCCAGCAGTGTGTATTTTGTCCAGTGTCTTATTCATAGCACTCGTGCGGGTGGGCTAAATCCAAGGCACCATCTGAAGTAAATGGGAGAGACGACCTGTTGGACGGGAGGCTATGCCCAGTTGGCGAAGGCTGCCTGGCGGGGCTCTTCTGCTTACAGTTTAGCAGACACATACACACACACACACACACACACACACACACACACACACAGACAAGTTTCTCTGTCTCATCTGCTGTCCACAGGGCTGGCCGAGTGGGGCAAAACGGTCCCTCCTACCCAAACATGATCCACCACAAAAAAATATATTTATAACACAAACATTATCAAACAGCGTTGTTTGTACTAATCTGATCAATGTTTTTTTTGTTTTTTTTCTCTCCAATAGGTTCTTCCCTTTAAGATACATATGCAAACTGAATGTCATGGCATGTGCACACACAAACCCCTTTTAAACAAAGGGCCTGGTAATGAGTCCAGGAAGGCGATAAAGCTAACTGTTCTCTTTTTTTTATGGACTTTGGACGGGGTATGCACTTTAAAATGACTCTGCTGTAGAAGGCCTGTGGTTGTAAAGAGTAGCTAGTCCAGCAGATTGGTTGCATTGCAGACTGTGTCACTAAGTGACAGGCTCCACGAGGGGGATGGTTTGGATGATAAAATCGTTCCTGAAAGGTAATGTGTAACAGACCCTGACCGGGGGAAATTCAGACTACCCAGCAGCAAAGAGTTTAAAAAACTAATAACTTTATATATATAATAACCTCATTAAACTAGGCGTAACATACAACAGGGTTTCAAAAAACGTAGCAAACTGAACCCTAGGAATAGAATCACAGCATTAAAGTAAAAAAAAAAAGAAGAAAGTTTCCAAATAGAAGGAAAACATTTTATTGGACTCTTTGCAACAAAGCCTGTCTTTGAATCAATTGGAATAGTTTACATACATCTAGCCCAGGGGTCTGAAACCCGTGGCTCCGGAGCCACATGTGGCTCTTTAGACTGTCCGCTATGGCTATTAATACCTTTTGCCAAAGTACTGAAGAACTGAGTAATGTTTTAAAATGTGAAGCTACTATGAAAATGCTTAGCAGCTTTTCCAAGGTGTTTTTCAGAAGTACGTTAACAATAAATGATATATATATTAACAGTTTTAAAGATTAAAGTTGCATTTGTGACATTTTTTTTCTAGATGGACTTAAGAGGAAAACTTACTCTTATGATTGTAAAGGTTGTGAATGTTTAATACAGCATGACTATATTGTTTGAAAAACGGTTGCCCAAAAAGGTTTTCAAAAAGAATATGAAACCATGTTCCAGTCATTTAAAGATATTCTGTTTAACAGTGTGTTGGACTGTTTAGAATGGCTTGATCAGTGTATATTATCATCTCCGATTCTTACTTTCCCCAAATGACTAAAGCCAAACTGCTCCAAAAGCAATTTTACCTTTAAATTTCAATAAACTATATACTTTTAATATTTCTTGTTGGCCTTTGGCTGGTAAATGTAAAAGGGATGTATTTACTCCAGGTTTAGAATAAAATATTATGTAAAAACATTTGGTCAAAAAAGCCAAAATTAGAGAAATAGTTCCTCCAAAACGATTTAAGTCAAAGCAGGTTAGGAAGATAATTATTTTGAAACACATTTAAAGACATTTTAGAGTTTATAAAGGGGGGTTTGGTTAAATAACCTTCACAATTTTATCATAAGTAACAGCTTTTTAAACTGTGCCAACCAAGTACTTCATTAGGTAGAATAATGCGTGCTTGTGTAAGAATGTAACAGAAATTGAATTAAAATAGCCACTGTAAACAAAGATGCAGATTGGAAAAAAAAAAAAACAGTAAAAAGCAGCAAGGTGGTTACTACACCAACAAGTCGAAAACAGAAGAGTAATAGTTATATACGGTCTCTTATAATGACAGTATTAAAATTAAAATTAAACCTATCTAAATTTGGGATGCATCTTTACAAATTATATATATATATATATATATATATATATATATAATTTTTCCCTTACAGGAGCTTAAATTTAGAACATTTGCACCAGTTTCAAAAATCACCAGTTGCCTGTTGTGCAGCCAACTTTGACTTTTAAGTTATAACATTATTTCAAAAGGCACTAAACCTTTCAACAATGTAAAGTACACCCATCAATTTCATAAAGCAAATAAAAGCTTGAATCTTTTACCTTTATGTGAGGTAAAAGATTACACACACACACGCACAAAGTTTTACCTATTGCGAATGACCGCTTTTATTCTGCAGGATCTAATTTCAGCAGCTTGTGCAGAGACACAATGATGAAAACACAGACAAGTGGCTTGATAAAAGCTTTAATCGTAGACTCACTCACTGAACAAGTACAAGTGTACACACAGCAGTGCATTTCACTGGAATGGAAACTCTAAAACTTAAATATGAAAAAATTTACAGAAAGTCAGACCTGATATGTCGTACACATCCAGTATTATTTAAATCATACGCCTTCTTAATAAATCCATTAATATTATTGCTCTTGGAATTACTCATAATTTACAAGATTATTATTTACCATCACAGATTGCAACTCTTTTCAATAAATCCATAAAGCTTTTCACATAAAAAGAAGCAGAAAATCATTAGACTCTTTCACACCAGACAAACCAAAGGATGAAGGCGTCTGGAGAAATAAAGGAGAAAAAAGATGAGCTACTGCTTTAGAAAAAAGATTTTATTTATTTATTATATATATATATATATATATATATATATATATATATATATATATATATTATTATACTTACAGTGAGGGGAAAAAAAGAAACTGCCAGGGAAATTACAGCGCTGCTACAGTCCAGTCTCTTTCACCGTCTGAGTAACCTCCTCACCCTGCTGGATGGAGAGAATGGGCACTGGTGTCAGATAAAAAAAAATTCTGCAATAGATTAATCATAAAATACAAAATACTATAAACAAAATAGGAAAAAGTAAGTGAATTTGACAAAAAAAAAAAGAGAGGGATCAAAGTTTCATCACCATGTCCTCCAACATTACGAATAATAATTAGAATCAGTTTTCTTATCACTAGTGCAGCAAAGCCCTCCGACGTTCACCTATTAATATCTAAATATTACCAGAGTATTTTTGTCCCCTACAACTTAACATTTCTCACATTCCACCCTGAAAATTCAATGCCTGTCTACTAAACCCTGCCAAACCAATACTTTCTAAATCTACCTTTTGTTGCCGCAGCAGCAGTCTCTACCATCTTTTCTCATCCAGATAAATATATTTTGGATGGAGAACATGTGTCACTGCCATGTTTCACTGTGGTGATAGTGGGATCAGGATGATGTGCAGTGTTAGTTTCCCACCACACATGGCATTTTGCATGAATAAAAGAAAATTTGGCCTAATTTGACTAAACCATCTTTTTCAAATGGTCAAGACCAAATTTCTGGCTGTTCCATCTTTCTTTTTATCTCTGCTATGGATCCCTGAAGGTCCTTGAATTATGTTACTAGTAAAAGACAGATCGTATGTCAAATTTTTACCACTATTTTTTTTAAGGTTTGTTGTGGTCAGATAGGACAATATAAAGTTAAAAGTGTTTAAAAAACAAACAAACTCAACCCCACATTTCGGGACCAACCTTGAGTTCAGATAAACCCTTTGACAGGATGACGGATGCAGGACTTGTAATTTGAGCAACAGGCGTCGAGGGCGACGAGGGAGGAGATATTGTGGCGTGGGACAGAGACTGGCTCCTTTTCACAGCTGAGGACACGGCCTGGGCAAAGCGGGACGGCTTTGAAGGAGAAAACGGTCTAGGAGCTGCAAAGCTCCTAAATTTTTCCAGGCTCAACCTGGCAGCCGGCTCTCGCGATGGCAGACTGCTTTGCCTCGTCACTCGCGCAGAGGCCGCATTCTTGTCATCCTGTTCCTGGAGAGGCTGAACTCCAGCGGCCTCTGCCGTCTCATCCTGACACTTTACAGGTAGCAAAAGAGGAGGAAGGGGAGGCGGTGAATGAGGGGGAGGGGGAGAGGGCAAGGCCACTCCTTCTGGTCTCCCTTGAGTTTCCTTGAGGCCAGAGGCAGGACTGGCACCAGGAGCTCTCTCAGCAGCTGAAGTTACATAATGTCCAGGTATTTTTTTGTGCTGCGGCAAGCGAAAGGAAGCAGGTTTGGGTTTGATTGCAGGTGGAATTTTCATCTCCTTGACCTCCGTTGGCGAACTTGCTTGGGATGCTTCGTTAGCAGGTGAGGTAGTCTTATCTGTGATCTTTATAGTCGTTGTGGATGAGAGAGAAGGTGGTTCAGGTATACTAATATTAACAGTGGGCTGCATTGTAGTAGTACTAGAAGTAGTAGCGGTATTAATTGTGCTAGACGGTGAGTCATCCCTGGGTAAGTTAGAATTGTGCTCAGTTTCCTCTTTTAAAACTACAGTCTGAGCCTGCTCCTCTTTCAAACCACGTGAATCGGATTCAGGCTCTTGTCTTGGAGTCTCTCCGGGTGCCTCCAGTGTCAGTGCAACTTCAAAGTATCTCAGCTTCTCAAGAGATTTTTGCGGCACAATCGTGTAGGTCGTCATCCCGACTTTAGGGATGTAATCTCTCGTTAGCTCATTTGAAGGCTTTGGCTTAGGGTCGGAGTCCGCCGCATGCATAGACAGAAGCTTCTTCGGGGCCGGCATGCTTTGCGTCGAGCCATGGGGCGGTGGGGCTGATGAAGTGTGGAGCGGTGATCGTTCAGGCTCAGAGGGTTCCAGCTCCTCCGTTGAAGTGGCTATACCTTTTTTCTCTGTTAGGGACAAGGCGACTGAATTTGCTGATACAGAATCTTTGTCCACGTGTTGCTGCAGAGGCAAAGGGAGTCCTGTGAAATCTGTTTGCACCAGGCCGTCTTCTCCAGCGGGACGTGGCGTGCCGGTGGTCCCTGAACCCGCTGACCCTTTAGGCAGCTCTCGGGGTTCTGCATGTGTGTCACCGGAGGCTTGAGCTTCTGCATGCTTTGTTAAATTAGGAGGTAGACTGCTCTCGACGCAGTCATCTGCCGTGTCTTTGCAGATCGGCTGCAGTTGAACATCTTCTTCGACCTGAGATGCAATGTTCTCTGTAGAGGGAAAAACAGAACAGTGGTCGTATGAAATTAAAATTTACTACGGTACCATCGTCCCACGCTAGTAGAAGTGATCTTAAAACATTTTGTCCATTGGGAAAAGTTAATTGATGTTGACTGCAGTCTGCAATGACCTACAGCTGACCTGCAAACTCATTTGAATAAACTCATCTGAATAATAAACTAAATATGCTGAACTGTTTCATAACCACGACCAACTTGAATGTATGTATGATCACAATGAAATTCGTTTTTGTGTCTGAATTGAGTTAGAAATTAAAATGTTTAACAAAAATCCCTGTTGCTTTAGCTGTTGCTACACCTGCTGTCAATTCTTTGTTAACCCCCTTTCACCATACGACAGCGGTTATTCTTTAATAATATTTTTACAAGTTTGGAGCATTTAAATTGCCATATTTGTCCATCTATCTTGTTACAACAACTCTAAATAGTCGGATTTGGACAGGATTTAGGTCAATGGACAAATGTAGCAACAGAAAGTTTCATTTTGTATTTAGTGATCCATTACGCAGTTGATTTTGCAACATGATTTGAAATAAAATCCTGCCCAACTGGAACCCATTTTGGATTTTTTTTTAATGATTAACCCTTTATTTGTCACTTATTCATTGTTTTACACCAAAAAACCTAGGATGTTTTGCTATTTAAAGGCTTAACCGTAGTTTAATCTTACCTTAATTTTTTTTTTATCCTGAGTAGATTTAAGTAAACTCCACACATTTACATTTGCTATGGTTGAACAGAAAAAGCTTTTCTCAGGCATTACTCCTGAAAAAAACAAATTGGTAGGTATATAGTTGCCAATTTTTTTATTTTAACCAAAGATTACACTTTCTGCTGTAAGTTTGTTGACACTGAACTAACCCTGAGCATGTAAGTAGCCAGTGGATAAAATAAATGCGTTTGTGAAAAACCAAAAGTCATCATTTACAACTTTAAAATCTGTACAAACTGTTCAGTTTTTTTAAACTAAAAATATATTATTAGGAGTACTAATATGTTTGTCACAGGAGCAATTTTCCCCCCACAAAGAAATGTATTTAAAACTTTTGATTTTTCTGCTGGTTAGGATAATGCTACTCTAATAGAAAATGGTTTTAATGCTTTTGCTCATCTTTATCAGGTTTCTATTACTTATTGCAAGAGTGCTCTACTCACCAACTATGGTGGGTAGAGATGAGTCTGCATTTTCACTTTTGACACCATGTTCGGCAGAATCATTCAAAGCGATGTCCACTCGTCTGGAAAAAAGGTTAAGCCTAAAAGTAAAAAAAAAAATAATAATTACTAATGCTAATGATGAAAACTCAGCACAGCATTCGGTAGCGTAACTAGAGTTCGTACTTGCCATCTGAGGATAGATCAAGACATTGATCTTCCCCACCCGCTTCCAGTGTACTCGTACTCTCAGCATCTGGAGAAGGTGAATAGAGGGAGGATTCAGGGGACACGTTGAGGCTGCCATTCTCTCCCTGGGTATTAGTAGCAGCTGAGGACCTTACAGAGCCAGCTGCCTCCTCCTGCTCTGTGATCTCCAGCAGTGTGGCAGGTGCTTTTAAGAAGAAAAAAAACAAAAACATTACATTAATAAATCAAGTCCTTGTTATTTCAATTTCCTGTCCATGTTTAGTCAAGCTGTTATATTTTACCAACGCTTTTGGTTTGAGGTAAAGTTAAGCATCCCTATAACAACAGTCCAACTTAAGCTGAGAAAATCCATGGACCGAGTTTAATATTTGCGTGATGGTACAGAGACTTTTAAACCTCCACGAATTTGGGCTTTAGGCTAATCCTAGAACAATGGGAACATGCAAAAACTGGTCAATGATAAGATGAAGTGTTAGTTGAAATGTCTAAAAGGGTTTTAACTATTGAGAGAGGTATAAAATATTTGACCTGCAGTTTTTAATAATAAGATATAAAAGACAACTACCTTTTTAGAAAATGTACGTTCCCTATAGATCATTTTATTCACATCATGTTTGATATCAAAGAATCAAACCCAAGTCCAACTAAAAAATTAACTACGTTGGCATAAAACATCATTGTTTCGTTTTATTCTTCATAATTTAAACAGTTGCCTTTCAACAGTCACTCAAACCTGATAACTGACAATTTATTGACTTATTTATCCTTTTTTTAGTTTGTTTGTTTTGTTTGCTCAATCCTAATGTGTCTGTAGTAGTTTTATGCCTCTCCCCCTGAGGTCAATACTTCTTGAAAATTGTGTGCACTGCATTACTGCACATTTTAAAAACATCTTAAAATAATCGCTAAAAAATATTCTTATGTGAATGCAGATGCATATTTGCTGGCGCAGCAATGAATTGAGCAACAGGATTTCAAGTTTAGACAAAGCCCCTAACTCACTGCAACAAGTTAGCTTTTCTTCTCTATTCTCAAATAGTCTGCTGGGGAAAAGACTAACACAATAAAAGTTTTCATTATATGCAGAGAAAATTAGCATTTTTATAAAGATGATGGTAGAAACATATTCTTTTTATAGACAACTGTTTTATCTGTAAGACAAGAATAAAATATGAGAGGAAAGGAGCAAAGGCATCTCAAGAACAACATTTCCATTATGGATGGAAAGTTAATATCTTTATGGATGCTTAACAACTTTGGTTTTACAAATCGACTGTCAAAATCACAAGTTAACTTAATTATAAAACTTTGAAAATATTGTACAAAACCTAAAATCTTCTAACCTGTGCTTAAGTATCATTATTACGATTATCGTAGTGTATAACATCCTGGACATGTGGCCACATCCCACTGGCAGGAGGCCCAACGGAAGACCCAGGAAACAAGGGAGGGACTATTTTTCTCGGCTGGCCTGGGAACAGCTTAGGATTCCCCCAAAAGGAGATGGAAAAATGGTTCGGAAAGGGGGAAGTCTGCTAACCTTGCAACCCGACCCCAGATAAGCATAAGATAATGTATAGATGGATGGAGCACATAAGACAATGTTGCGTAGTAAAAGAATGCAACTGTTATTTTGTGTTAAGGCTAATCTGCAAACTAGTAATTTTTTAAGTT
Source organism: Orestias chungarensis (assembly GCA_032876305.1). Lineage (NCBI taxonomy): Eukaryota > Metazoa > Chordata > Actinopteri > Cyprinodontiformes > Cyprinodontidae > Orestias > Orestias chungarensis. Next base: position 3,052,540 of record JAVLVB010001001.1, read on the forward strand.
GTTTTCCACAAATTTATACGAGTTTGGCCATTTAGAAAGGGTCAAAACAATCCACTGAATTAAACCCAATTTAACCCAATTGGTTATTCCTTAAAATTAACTGTGAAGTCCCCAGGGCTAGTGTGTATCACACAGCAACAATCACTAGGAGGCGCAAGACTCAAAGAAGTAAAAAGCCAAATCTAAGCTTACAAAAAAAACTTTTTTCAGGCTAATTCATAAATATATGACTGAAAAAAAAAAAAAAAAACATCTGTCAAACTCAAAACAAGCAAATAAAAAGTCAGACCTTGTGCTTGTTCCTCTTCTGATGCTGGCTTTTGGACAATAGGGCTTGGAGATGTTGGAGGTGGAGGAGCTTTGCGTTTGGTCCTCCTCAGTGAAGATTCTCCCGTGGACCAACGACTTGCAGGACTCCTCTGCATGATGAGTTCAACGCATTATCCAAACACTCGCAACGCACATTTACTAAGACACCTTATTAAAAACATTTTCATGTTTTATTTCAGGATTTTGTTCGCGTCGACTCACCTGAATTCCATGAAGTTGAGCGGTGGGTTCAGAGTTGATTCTCTGTCGGGTGGCAAAGTCCGTCTGATCGCTCTGAGACACGAGAACGGGCGGCTGGGGCGCACGTCTCTTTTTTGGCACGTCAGAGAACGCTGGAGAGCCGACTGGGGATGAGTTTGTGCATGGTAAGGCCATGCTGAGCGGTCGGGGCTTGCTGACAAGAACAGGAGAAGCTGGGGCACTGACAGTCGTTGGCTTTAAAGAGCAAATATCCAATCAGAATGTGATAAGAGGCTTGTTTCCTAACAACACAGTGAACATTGACCATTGGCAAAGTAAAGCAAAAAAAAACAAAAAAACTTGAATTTACTTCACATGTGGTTTAATAGAGCTACAGTTTCACATTGTTTTTATTTATATGCTTTATTTAACCAGGTTTGAGTCTCATTGAGATCACAATCTCTTTTCAAGAGAGACCTGGCCAAGAACACAGCAGTTACTTAAAAAGACATCAGATAAAATCAAGGCAACAAACAATCATTAACATCTGAATAAATCAATTAAAACATTTACACCTATCAAGTGAATTATTTTCCCTGTCCCGCAGAGCCGAGCTAAACTCACCCAGTGTAATACGTTTTGTCAGATTCATGTCCATTTGGAAATTGCTCCAGGAGAATGGAGCAGCATATTTAAAAGCTTTCTTTCCAAGCTCTGTTACGAATACTTTGGATCTGTTTGTAAGGTGCATAGTGGCTTCGTGTTTGGGTGATATAATTGCACAAGTATGATGGGATCAGTCAAAGTAAGGATTTATAAGAAAAGGTGAGCCAGTGTGAAATCATTACTGAAAAAAAACAAAACTTAATATAATTTAGTGCACTGAGATTACAGTTCTACTGCACAATATTTACCTGGTCCAATTTCTGTTTGCTTTTTCTAAACTTGCTGAAGAGACCTTTATTTTCGTTTTCCTTCTGACTTTTACCTTTGCCTGGAGTTATCAGTTCTAAGAAAGAAAAAATATATATATTGTACTGTATTAGTTTTCAAACCAAAATGTGATTGATCTGTCAATGTCAAAATACATTTTGCAAGTAGTAAATACCTGCAGGGTCTGGTGATCTTGGATACACCGCAGAAGACCCTTGACCTACAAGGAGACAAGTTTACAGATTTACTGCAAAAAAACAAACATTTCCAATAATACTTGAAAGGAAAGAAAAAAGGCAAGTCGGTCAGAAGTATAGATTATATATGCCGAGTTGCAACTTTCAGTGTAATCTGAACAAATCAACACTGACCTTGTGTGTCTTTTGCATAAACTTCCTTTATTGCATAATCATTAAGAGAGCTAGACAAGTCCAAGTGGGTTGAGGATGTGACATCTCTCAGCAGAACCGTGGTTTCTGGCGCGAATTCGCATTTTTCACATATTGCTGGTAAGAGTTCACGGAGAGGAGCTTTGGGATTTACTCTCAATACCGTCTTTTGGGTCCTTTTGTAGTTTATTACCATCCGAACAGTAGCCTGGAGAAGAAACAGGAAACATTTTCCGTGTTTGGTATGGTGTTCAGAAAATCAAATCAGTAAAAGCTTGGTAATGCAAGCAGGCATGTAAAAAAAGGAAACTATTTTATGGGAAATACTGAGAGCCACCTGATTCATTCAAGGTGAGACTTTCAGCAGGCAACAGTAAGGCTAAACGGAATCCAAGTTGCTTAGTCGGATGTTTCTTAGCTTTCAACGTCAATCAGTCACAGAGCACAAAGGATTTAGAAATGTTGAAAATAAATGAAGCAAACCGCACTAACCCAGTTATCTACTAAAAGAAACGAGTAAACAACATTTGAATATGAATCAAGTATAAAGAACTATGGACCAATTCTGCCAGAGAGGCTAAATAAAGGAATAAAAAAGAGAAACACAAAAAGTATGTGGTTGTTGTGTTTTTTTTATGATATAGGAAATCAACTAAAATGATATCAGCAGCTCAGAGCTTTACAAAAAATGAAGTTTAGAAGCAGAGTTTCCATGAATGAATCTTGGGTTTAATGCTTTTGATGACTTACCTCCGGCATCTGTGGACCGGTCTTCTTATTTTTGTCCTCTCCCTTCGGTTTCAGTAAGATCTTTTCTGCATCCAAGGTTCCTATAAGGGTATTGGGCTTCAGCTTGATACTGTTCCTACTGTTGGCATGGACCAGTTCTAAAGTGTGACTTGAAGGATTCAAGTGATATTTTGCACACAAAATCACCAACAGATCCATCAGAGGTTTGCTGGAAGAAAAAAAAAAAAAAAAAAGTCCTAAACTGAAACTGAACATGATGTAGATTGTTAACAAATCTTTGTTGTCCATGTTCAGGGTTTTAAGCCTCCAAATTTATGAAGATTGTCAGGTTACATTTTAAAACACAGAAACCTAATAACATTTTTTTCCCACATTCAGGTTATCCCCAACATCAACAAAATATGTTAAGCTAAAATTATTTTACGAGTTTTAGTGTAGAAATGCTAATCCGAGGAGAGCCTTGGAGCTAAATGCTCCGCCATAAACAGGTCAGCCGTAGTAAGAGGTCTGTTTATTTAAGACTGCAGCTGTATGCGTCATGTCAGATTACTCTGGAAACAAATTGTAAACTTTGGCACATTTTAGGTGGTGTACTCTCAGAACCTCATGTTGGAGCAACATATTAATGCGGCTCTTGAAGTTAAAGTTAGCACCTGCATTAGAGGTAAAAGCTAAAAGCAATTAGCTTTTAAAGAATTAAGATGAGAGTGAAGTTGTTGACCCCAAAAAGTATATTCAGAGATCCAACGAAAAAACACAATTCAAGATTCAAGGAAACTTAATGTTTAAATAGGCAAAAACAGCATATTTTGGATTGAGTGAACCTTGGAATGAGACAAGAAAGAAAGAAGAAAATCCAATTAGTAGTACTGAATGTTCTACACTGATAACATTAAACACACTTTGGAACACAAAAGAAAATATTTGTGAAAAGAAATATCTGCAAACATCAACTACCATAACGAATAAGACGAGAGGTTACCAGTGTCAAAAACTGAACGTCAAACATTTAAAGTTACAGTTGAAGTTATTTTTTATCTCCATGCTAGTTTGAAAGAGTCCAATATGAAGCAAAAAATCCAATTAAAGTTCCAAAAAAACAGCAGCACAAAGAAACCGAAAATCCAATTTCAAGTGTATACTTGAAATTGAAAATGAAACCACAGTGAAAGCTCTGATTTATTTCTCTCGACCAGACGGTTTGTTGAGGGCAAACAAAAAAGGGTTCGATGGTGTTTCGACGCAAGACCTGGAAGAGGTACAGGTTTTCGTTGACATGTTAGCAACTGATTTTATGAACTGAATGCTGTTAAAAAAATGGGCTGAAACCTGCGCTAAAGCTCAAACTGTTGCTTCTTTTGCAATCTCAACAATCCTGAAAAGGTAAAAATGAGATAAATTTAGCCTGAATAAACAGGAGTAATCATTTGAGAGTCCAAGGTGTAAATGATCCCTCTGTGCGGCTGTTTACAAAACGGGGTACATTGAGAGAATGATAGACAGCGATATCTTGAGTAAACCATTGATGAACTATGAGATAAAGAAGGCCGAGTAGACCTTCCTCTGAAACTCTGACATGAAGGTATGCAGACATGTTGATCTGATTAGCTGCCACAGTTCTGTTTTAACCTATTTTATTGGGTCCTTACCGCATTGCTGTCTGTAAAAATACAATAAGGGAATATGCTGGGGGAACACATGTCCATTAAAGCTTGTGCGAGAGCAAAAAAAAAAAAAAAGAATGTAATTAATGTTGGACCGACAGAGCCCATTAACTGGAACTGCAACATTCAGCGACTCCACCCCTCTGACGGTCTGATAGAAGGAGGACATCATGTGATGACTTAATCAGTCATCAGTTTCATGATGTTAGGGCTTAAATGTTTAGTGTGAGAAGAAAACTCAACTCAAACAGCTTTTTTAAACCAAATTTTACAAAAATGACATAAGGTAACCTGTCTGCCTATTACCTTCCTTCAACTTGGGTCTTCTTTTCCACTCCACCAGGCAAAATCACAGTAAGAGAGAGCTCTTTCTCCATTAAGTTCTCTTTCTGGTCCATGGTTAAATGAGGGCTTCCTGTGTGCCACTGGGAGAAACCCGGACTATCCACCGTCTTCAGCCCTGGCGGAGATGGCGCTTTGGTTTTGGTCGACACCCTGCAGTTAGATAAGAAGGTGGCCATACTCAGATTTGCATCAGCATTTGCATAGAAAAAAGAAAAAAGCTTTTGTTCTACAGTAAAAGATCACAATATAAATTAATAAAACTGTGTTTTGAATATGGTTACGAATTAAAAACACCAACATTTGTACACCCAGACAACAATAGCACCCTCCCCCCCCCATCCCCAGAGGCTTTAAGAAGCACTGGGGCTGTGAGGTTTAGGAATCCATTTTATACACAAGTCACAAGACAACAAGGCGAACAGATTTGCTCACTGACCCCGAAAGAACAGTCTGAGAATGGAAAGACATGTGAGATATACTAATATTTAGAAAAAAAGGAAGATTAAGAACCAAAACTGGCTCACAGTGGAATATTCATGTATGCATTAAGCACTTGTCTTTGTAACTATAGTGCATACAAGTGTTTGTCAAAGCATTTCTGAAGCAAATAAAAAATAAAAATAAAAAAAGCAGTAAAGTGCAGAAAAAAGCAGTAGTTACATAAATGTTTACGGGATACCCCACTTGTTTGACATGGAAAACAGGACAAGTTACAAAAAACTCTGTTCATTTGTGACTCTGAAAAAAGATCTACGCACTCAGGCTTCTGGTGAGGGAATGCTCATAGTTTCGGGAGGCGTGTGTCAAGCTGCTCACACAAACCTGTCTGCAACCTGAGTTTCCCTGACAGGTTTGTTGTCACGAGTGAGCTGTCAGCGAAGAGTAGAGGGCATGACAATAACAGATGGTGCAGGCAGTACTCATAGCGCAGATCTGCAATCAAGAACTGCTGGGTATGAGTTTCAGGCCTGCCTGTTTTCCCACTGAGTTCAGCAACATTATTATTTGCTGCACTTTGTTCCTCCTGGAGCCGGTGACTCTCTGGCGTTCAAACCACACAACCCAAATATGCCAATCTTTATACTGGGAGAGTTAAATAAATGAAACTTAAATATTGCACCCCCTGAGTTGGAACGATATATTCATTGTCCCAGGAGGAAAAGTCACACACTGGACAGGTGTTATGGTACGGTAATATTAAAATATTAATCATGTCATTTATCTATGCAAAATTGCCCTGAGCCTAAAACCTTTAACAGCTGGTCTGATAACAGTTTGGAGATGCTAAAAATGCTTTTTTCTATCCAGAGACTGGGACATTTTTTGTGAAATCTGGATTTTGGTCACAAATATTGTATTAAATTCTGTGTTGGCATTGTATTATTAAAAATATATATAATAAAAGATCCAGTACAATACCTAAACTTGTATGACAAAGAAGCTGAAATACTCAGTTAACCAGGAAAAAAAACAAGCTGTTAAGAACAATGGTACAGCATTTGTTTCCTTGCTTAGGTAACCTTTCCCTCCAAATTAAGTCCCAGCTCAGGCAGCATCCTTCACTTTAAGCCATTGCTCGATGAAACAATAACCTCAGGAAATCATCTCAGACCCCACTCATATCCTTCATTCAGAGAATTGGCTTCTTTCCTTAAGTCGGTGCGTCAGATTTCCTCCATGCAGACTAAATCATCGAAACAACTCATTTGTTTCCCCTTTTCAATAAAATGTTACACGGCAACAAAAATGTGACAGACGTAATGGTGGTTAGGTTGTACTATGAAATCGTTTTTTTAAGAATGAATATAATATCATAATAATGGATTTTGGATTAGGCAGCAGGCAGAGTCTGAACCCCAGACAACTTTCATTTGGACAATAAAGATTCTTATCTGTAAACAAAGAGATAAACCCATACATGGGTCGTTTCTTTTGTTCAGTGTGTAAACTAATAATCATTATCAGAATTATAATAATTATAGGAATATGTTAATAGAAATATAGGATTACTTTCTTCCCAGATCCATCGTTCAAGAGTAAAGCCTTTCTAAAGTCACACACACACACACACACACACACACACACACACACACACACACACACACACACACACAC